>CM033643.1:106247594-106285595 GCA_019512145.1 Engystomops pustulosus | reverse complement strand
GTTTCCAACAGGATCTGTCACTGTGCGTGTCAGCCTATGCATCGGCAACCATAATATACTACTAAGGTGAAAACAACTATCTGAAAATCACCTTGGTACGTTTAAATGTTTTAAAGCTATAATCTCATTAAGTGACACATGGCAGATTTGAAAAATTGGCCGGGTCCTTAAGGTGCAAAAGAGATGGGTCCTTAAAGGGTTAATGCCAGCTTCCTGTTAATAGCACATACACTCACCGGCCACTTTATTAGGTACACCTGTCCAACTGCTCGTAAACACTTAATTTCTAATCAGCCAATCACATGGCGGCAACTCAGTGCATTTAGGCATATAGACATGGTCAAGACAATCTCCTGCTGTTCAAACCGAGCATCAGTATGGGGAAGAAAGATGATTTGAGTGCCTTTGAACATGGCATGGTTGTTGGTGCCAGAAGGGCTGGTCTGAGTATTTCAAAAACTGCATCTCAATCCAATAGAGCATCTTTGGGATGTGGTGGAACGGGAGATTCGCATCATGGATGTGCAGCCGACAAATCTGCGGCAACTGTGTGATGCCATCATGTCAATATGGACCAAAATCTCTGAGGAATGCTTCCAGCACCTTGTTGAATCTATGCCACGAAGAATTGAGGCAGTTCTGAAGGCAAAAGGGGGTCCAACCCGTTACTAGCATGGTGTACCTAATAAAGTGGCCGGTGAGTGTAATTTACATTGTTCCGGGTGACACTGATTTGTTTTACCTCAGTAACTTCATAAAGTGGCATGACCAGCAATAGTAACTATCCCCAATGTATATAGCCTAGTCTTCATCCAGCAGGAGAAATTTTCTAAGCAGCTGTATTTATGTGAAATGTGTCCAGTATGTTGCCAGTTACAATGAGGGCAATGATGTAACACAGCGGTCTACACAGCAGATGTCAGGAGTAACCTGCCAATTAACAACAGGCCCTGGTGTCTCCTTCAGCAGTTTCTTACCCACATTGTATGCATTTTGTGTTAAAATGAATTATAAATAGAATTTTTATTAATATTACAATGGGGAACATATATCTTGATTTCTGGAAGTCAAATAGCCTCATTTTTCTGACTTTTGTTGTTTTTGCCACTTTTCACTGTGACTTTTGCTGTTATTTTTCAGGTACACCTTGATCTGCACCTAGTGTGCGTTATATATCTATATTTTCAAGATGTTCCGTGCGACTTTTCACTTATGTATCACTTTTTTTGCTTACGCACGGGTCCCAGCGGCTCCTCTTCTCTCTTCTTTCTTCTTTGATCTCTCGCCGGAAGAGTCACATCCATGCGACCTGCCGGCGGACGCACACTATGATGCAGTGGTGTCGCCGCTAATGACGTCATCAGCGGCGACACCGCCGCATCATAGTGTGCGCGCTGAAGATTGGGACCCGCTCCAATGATCTGGACACCGGAGGGTGAGTATTCCGTTTTTCTATTTTTTACTTGACCCGTATACTACTACTGGCTGTATGCTACATTGGGGGCTGGCTGTATACTACATTGTGGGCTGGCTGTATACTACATTGGGGGCTGCCTGTATACTACATTGTGGGCTGGCTGTATACTACATTGGGGGCTGCCTGTATACTACATTGTGGGCTGGCTGTATACTACATTGGGGGCTGGCTGTATACTACATTGAGGACTGCCTGTATACTACATTGGGGGCTGGCTCTATACTACATTGGGGGCTGCCTGTATACTAGATTGGGGGCCGGCTGTATACTACACCCTCGGCTTATACTCGAGTCAATAGGGGGGCTGGCTGTATACTACTTGGGGCTGGATGGCTGTATACTACTTAGGGCTAGCTGGATGTATACTACACCCTCGGCTTATACTTGAGTCAATAGGTCAACAGATTCACATTTCCCAATATAATAAAAAAAAAACCTGCTACACTACAAAAACATCGCCGTAGTCACCCAGTTTGCCAGAGCCTATACATATTATGGGGCAGATTTCATTTTACTAATGCTCATGAATATTTTAAAGGGGAGCTGTGAAAATTTGAAAATAAAAAAAATTATTGTCAGGATCAGTGGATCCTCTGGACCACCGCGGGAGGTGGAACTAGCCAACACCTGGGACCGGAGTCTAGCGGCACCTGGTATTCACCAGAGCCTGCCGCAAAGCGGGTTGGACTTGCTGCGGCAGGATACCACCAGGTCGTTCCCAAGTGCGACTAGCCCGTGGTGGCAGCCGAGGTCGAGGTACCTTAGCGGAAGACAATCACATAGTCAGGTCCAGGCACTGGGTCAGGGCAGGCAGCAGAGATGCAACATCAAGTCCAAGTCCGGGGGCAGCAACAGGAGGCTCAGCCGGGGCTGTCAATTTTTGGCACATGTGTGGTATTGCCGTACTCGGGACGACCTGCAGAATGATTTTTGGGGCGTTTATCTAAAGTGGCATGGGTTGGGCACAATATATTAGGCACTAAAATGAAATTTTTGAGATAAAAATGCATCTTTACTCTGCACCATTTACGTTGCATTAGATTTTGGCCAGCATGTTGGGGACACTTTCGAAGGAATTTGATGGCTAATATACATCCCAAAATTTTGCCACTGCTTCTTCTCGATTATTGTTAATACCATAATACATGTGGATGTCAAGCATGCTCTTATCTTACAGTGATGTCCAGACAGAGTTTGTAACCATTGGGATTTTGGAAGGCCAATTGGACTGCAAATGTTTTTGTGGTGACCACAGTGTACTTAAGAGCCCTCTGAAGTAACAGTAAATAATAAAAACTCCCAAAGATGGTCACCATTTAGGAAACTAGACCCCCTCAAAAAATGTATCTGGGGTTGGGGGGGGGGGGTGTGGATTTTAACCCCCAACTGCTGGCCAAAATCTATGCAACGTAAATGGGGCAAAGTAAAAAAAGATTCATTTTATCTCAAAAATGTCATTTTAGTGCCTAATATATTGTGCCCAACCATCCACTTTAGAAAAACACCCCTAAAATCATTCTGCAGGTTGTTCCGAGGTACGAATAACACATCATGTGCCAATATTGACAGGCTGGGCACACAGCAGGGCGAAGAAGGAAGGAGCGAAATTTTTTTTTGGCAGCTCTGTTTTCACACGTTGTATTTAGAGTGCATGTCATGTTCGCAGGGCCGTGAGAGTGACCAGTGCAATAGAACTCCCGAGAAATGTAACCAGTTTTGGAAACTAAACCCCTCAAAGACTTATCTGGGTTGTTGTGTTACAATTTAAACCCTCAACATGCGGAGCCAAAATCAATGCAAGTACATGGTTCTTATAAAAAATGCATTTTATCTCAAAAATGTAAGTTTACTGTCTAATATATTGTATCCACCCATGCCACTTTAGACAAACGCCCCAAATCATTCCTGCAGGCGTCCGAGTATGGCAATACGCACACATGGCCAAAATTGACAGGCTGGGTACACAGCAGGATGAGAAGGGAAGAGCAAAATTTTGCTTTTGGATGGTGCAGTTTCCCCCCTGTTTGGATTTGGAATGCATGTCATGTTCGCAGGCCCGTGAGGTACCAGTGCAATAGAAACCCCAGAGAAATTATTCCATTTTGAAAACTAGACCACCTCAAAGAATGTGTCTGGGTTGTGTTGAGCAATTTTAACCCCCAACATGATGGTCAAAATTGATGCAAATTAAGTGGTGCGCATATTAAAAAATTGCGTCTTTATCTCAAAAATTTCATTTTAGGCACCTATTATCTGTGTCGCACCAATGTCCCTGCAGACAAACACCACAAAAATAATTTTTTGGATTGTTCCAGTACGGGCAATACCAACCATGTACTGGGACATGGTGGGGTAGTAACAACCTCCGCAGAAACAACACAGAACAACGCCTGCCCCTGCCTCCACACACACGCCTGCCCCTCCACACAACGCACCTACTCCTCCAGCTACGCCACTCCTCCACGCTATTACTACTCCTCCACAGCCACACACCTACTCTCTCACAGAACGCCTCTCCTCCACGACCCTGCTCCACCACAGCTACTCTCCTCCACGCACGCCCCTCCCACGAACCGCTACTCCCCACAGAACTCTACTCCACACAAACGCCTCCTCCACACAGAACGCCTACTCCCCGCGACCGCATTCTACTCCTCACAGAACACCCTCTCCCCACACAAACGCCTACTCCTCCCGCTATGCCCTGCTCACGATGCTAGCCCGTTAGTAGACATTGTACTAGAAATCAGACACATTCACTTTCTGTACACAGCATCTGTCCCAACACAATAACATGAAATAATGAAATAATATGAAATAATACCTTTAAGACCACAAAAAAAAAAAAAAATACAAAAATCATCACGGCATGACTGATTATTACCACTACTGCTTACTACACCTACCTATTGCCACTTACTAATGACTATGGAAGACTACTGTATTCGTACTGTCAAAGGAAATCAGCATCTGATTAATACCTATAAGCAGCGTCACTGACGAATTTCCTTATACGCCGAGTATGCAAGCATCTGGCCTTGAATATAGTTATTTATTTTCTCATTAGCGGTTTATGCTAAGCTAGTGATGAGCCGCAACACGTCAAAAGACCATTTTCACAAACATCTACTTAAAGTCAGCAAGAAAACCCTCCTGTGGACCATTGTATCAATTGCACCAACCCTTCCGATAACAATAATAAAAAAGTGCCTGGGCCAAAAAAACTTTGTTGCATTTTTTGAATCCTGTCAAACACTTTAGTTTTGCATCAATTTTTAACGTGTCTTTAACTTTTGAAAACACAAGCGTTAGGACTGCGTTTGAAATTGCATGCAATTAAATATACAACAACAGGAGAACATTATTGCGTTTTTATCAATCCAAGAGACACCAGATGATTCAACTAAAGCACATCAAGCATTCTTTTTTAAAACACAAATGAAACCAAACCGTGGAACGAGACTGGTGCTGCATAGAATCACATTGTTAATAAAGGGTTTAAAAACAAGACAAAGCCCTGGGTCCGATTAGTCACAAGAGCGGACGAGCCTTGGCAACGTCTGCCGTTCAGCCGATCGACTACATAGCACCCAATTCAGCGGGTGTTACGGCTATGGGGAAGGCTATGTCCGTGATCCCGCTCCATGGCACCGGGACCTGACGAGCACCGTACTACTATGGCGTGCGTCGGTAAGGGTAAGAAATTTTTGTTCATGGAAGTTTAAGGGCTATGAAACTTCTTTTGTGGTGCGTGCTACTTAAAATTTTTTAGGGACAACTAGAGCTATTTAAATGTTAATAAAAGTTTAAAGTCTTTTTATTTTTCATTTTTAGTTTTATTGGGGTTTAAAATGGAAAAAAGCTTTTTTTGGTAATTTATAGGACGTAAGATTGTCACGGGCACCCCTGCCTCTCTTCCTGCCCCAGTCCCCGCTCCATGCACTCACCTCTCCTGGCTTCCGTCCTGTCCGGACTAGGTCCCGCTGCGCGCGGCCCCGCTCCCTAGGGCGCGTGCGCGCCAGTGTCACCAGATTTAAGGGCCAGCGTGCAGTGACAGTGGCGCTGGTCCATTTCCTGCTTTGGTATTGTAACCCTAACTGACGCCTCATTCCGCTTCCCTGCGCGATCTTTGTGCCTCATACCTTAAGAAAGCTTCCAAGTGCCCGTGAGTATATCCGGTTTCTCTGCGTTCCTGTGTATCTCCTGCGTTCCTTGTGTCTCCCCGCTTCCTGCGTCCTGTGTTGCCGTGTTACCCAAGTTCCTTTCCTTTCCGTGCTTCTCTGTGTTAGTGTGTCTGTTTCCCCGTGTCCCCATTGCCTGGACCTCCTTTGTGACCGCCGCTGGACCTTAAATGTTTCATCTCTGCTGCCTGCCCGGACCACCCAGTTGCCCCTGGACCTGACTATGTGTATTGTCTTTCCGCTAAGGTACCCCGACCTGTGCCCCACGGGCTAGTCGCACTTGGGAACGACCCCCCCCCCCTGGTGTGTATCCTGCCGCAGCAATCCAACCCTCTTATGCCGCAGGCGCTGTGTAATACCAGGTGCCGCTTAGACTCTCGGTCCCAGGTTGGCTAGTTCCACCGTCCGAATACCTCACCCCGGTGGTTCCGAGGATCCCACTCGATCTCTGACATCACTTTTTTTTATTTTCCCAAATTTTCACAGCTCCCCTTTAAAATATTCTGAGCATTAGTAATAGAATTGCCCATAATATGTATAGGCTCTGGCAAACTGGGGGACTCGCTGATGGTTTTTGTAATTGTACAGGTTTCTTTTTTTTCATTATTGGAATGTGGAACTGTTATTGTTACCTATTGAACGCAAGTATTAAGCCGAGGTGAGTCACATCCAGCAGCCCTAATTATGTATACAGCCATCAGCCCCATAAACGTCCAGCCCCTGTAGTGATAACAGCCAGCCCCCCATGTAAGTATACAGCCAGCCCCCAATGTAGTATACAGCAGGCAGCGTCCTCAATGTATATACAGCCAGCCCCCAATGTAGTAATACCAGCCACCCACAATTTAGTATACAGGCAAGCCCCCAATGTAGTATACAGCCAGCCCAATGTAGTATACAGGCAGCCCCCAATGTAGATACACGCCACCCCAATTAGTGATACAGCCAGCCCAATATAGCATACAGCCCATAGTGTATACGGTCAGTAAAAAATAAAAAACGGAATACTCACCCTCCGTTCCAGATCATTTGGAGCGGGTCCCAATCTTCAGCGCGCACACATATAGGCGGCGGTGTCGCCGCTGATGACGTCATTAGCGGCGACACCACGCTCATAGTGTGACGTCCGCCGCCGGTCGTCATGGATTGACTCTTCGGCGAGAGTCAAAGACATGAAGAAGAGAGAAGAGAGCCCGCTGGGACCCGTGCTAAGATCGGGCATGCCTCGCGCTCGCGAAGATTGAACCCCGCGAGGACGAGAGTCCGACACCGATGGTGAGTATACGTTTTTTATTTTTTTACGTCTTGACTCGTGTATAAGTTGAGTTTTTTACCAGCACATTCTTTGTGCTGAAAACTGGCTTATACACAAGTATAATAACGGTATCCCTTATCCATATTTTGTGCTTGTATTTTTACTTTATTTGCCGCCCATAAGGTCGGACTTTTCAGTTCCTGTTTTTTTTTTTTTTGTTTAAATCTATTTGTTTTTGTTCTTTTATTACATGAACATGGTAAATTTAATAGCATTTCCTTTATGTTTTCTTCTTGTAATGACAATATGTTTCAACTGCTTTATATTATAACAATTTTTATTTTTTTTTTTATTACAGTTAACATGGTTGTGCCTGCTAGTTTCCCTGCAAAGTTTGCCAATCTGGCTTACTGTCCTGATTTTCATGTTTCTTTCTGGCTTGCCGTGTTTGTTTTTGATTATCAATATCTGCACCTAAACTTGAATCTTTTCTCGCTAGCTCTGACTTGCTTTACCTACTATCTAAATCAACTTACTAAATACTCTATCTGCCCAACCCTCAACTTGTTGGGCTACAATACGTTATATTCTATTTTTTTGTTTGCCTTGTGCTTGGCTTGCTGGCCCTAGTAGTGCATCTAGTACAATATTGTGAGGAATTTGCAGAGAGACTTGGTAACGTTCTATTTAGCTCTTAGTATACACATATCCATCTCACACCTAAGTGGGAACAATTAATTATGGGTTTTGATTTGATTTAAGGCACAGTCTGCTGATTTTTTTTTTTTACGTTTATTATTTTTTTTTATAACCAAAGTCATCTGGCATAGCAAGTGTGCTTTTAGTGGTATGCTAGAAAATATCCATAGGAACCAAATGGCTTACTTTAGGCCTACAATATCGTTATATATATATTTTTTTTTTATTTGCTTGTGGCTGGGCTTGCTGGCACCATATTGCAACTATACCATATTGTGAGGATTTTGCAGGGAGAATTGGCCGACCGTTGTTGTTTCGCTCTAGGTGACACCATTCCACCCACACACCGAATTGGGACAATTTAGTAGAGGGGTTTGGAATTTGAATTAAGGCAACATCCCTGCTCATTTATTTTTTTTTTTAAACGTTTTTATTTTATTTTATACCTCAAGTCCTCTGGCCATAACAGTGTGCTTTCGTGTAAATTATAAATAACCATAGGAGAACCAAACGGCTACTTTAGTGCCTCCAATATCGTTATATATTTTATTTTTTTTGATTGCTTGTGGCTCTGGCCTTGCCGGGGCAATAATAGTGCAAGCTGTAACGCTATATTGTTAGGAATCTGCAAGGAGACTTGTCACCATTGTTTTTTAGCTCTTAGGGACAACATTCCATCATGAAACACCGAAGTGGACAATTATTGGGGTTTTAGTGTGAATGGGCCCATCTGCTCTTTTATTTGTTTTTACTGTTAATTTTTGATAACTCAAAGTCATCAGCCACAGCCACAAACCAGTTTGTGTGCTGTCAGTTAGGTTAGCAACTAGCCATAGCAATAGATTAGCAGCATGTTGTGTAAAACCAAATAACAAAAACAAAAAAAGTGTACAGTTTACACTTTATATTTTGAAAATGTTTACCCCGAGGGCTACTTAGAGGACGTGGCGTGGACCGTGGCGTCCACTACTGTAGGGGTCAGAAGGGAGGCCGTGGTCCTGGGTGGGGTGAACACCCACCTGCTGATAATTTAATCAGGGGAACGCCAAAGTTTTCTACACTCCATATTTCATGTCTCAATTTTACTGGACCGTGTAGATCACTGTTGAGGCCAGAACAGTGCGAACAGTTGATTTCCCCCCCCCCCCGTGGATTTGCGTGGATTGCGATAGCTTCTCTCCATTTGTCCCCCATTCAGGATCTCCCGCAGTCCACCCTTTCACCGAACTCAGCACTCTCCAGCCTCTCCACCTCAGCCGCTTCCCCCTATCTGCCGTCTCCCAGATAAATTTGCATTTTTGAACCGGCATACTCTAGGAACTGTTTTCGGACCCTTCCCATAGTCACAAACCACTTGCCTGCGATCTCTTTTTTTCCTTTCCCGATGCCCAGGTTTTCACCGGTCCCGCAGTCCTCCACTGCCGCTTCACCGCCTGTTGTGCGACGTGCCCCAATTTTTATTCAACATAACCAGGTCAGGGGTCAGTCAGCTTCCTCCTCCCTCCGTCAAGTCTACAATGAGGGTGGACGTGGATTCTCATATATGTCCAGTCAGGTGCTTAGTAACTTTGAGGATCACACAGATGGTCATTGCGTGCCGCCATCATCAGCCTCACCATCCCGCGCCCTTGGCCTTTTTGAAAACCTTCTGGTCACATGAAGTCTGAGGCTTTGCACTCCGTCACATCGTGGGGTAAGAAGATTCCCTTGTTGATATCCAAAGGACCCTCAGGTCTGTTTTCTCGCGCTATCGGGTTAGGCTGTAGGAGGTGTAGAGGATTAAAGGATGAGATGTTGGCGAGACCTAAGAGTTGACCCATTGTTGCACAGGTCCTTCACTTTTCACGTGTAATGGGCAAAGAGAGTAGTTGGAGGAGGAGGAAGGAGAGTAGTCCAGTTAAGGGGAGTGAAATTCCTTCTCGTTGGCACTCTGGCGCATATGGCAATTTCATGCTGGGCTGCTTCCCTTACCCTCTCTTGTCAAAGAATTTTATTCCACACCCCGATACTGTTTGTATTCCGACTATCTCACCTGACCCCCTTATCCCCGCACATGCTTTCCACTCTCATCCCCTGAGAGGCAAGAGAGTATGAAGAATGCCTGAATACGCGCATGCCCTGTTGCCAATCTGAAACATTATTCCCTTCTGACAGCACTAATACGCATTGGGGCATACTTCCCTAGGCGGGACAAGTAGCAGGGATCTAGCAGAGCAGACCACTTGTTCCAGCAACTGGCAGGGTAAACACTTTACAAGCCCTTTGCCAGTTTATGTGCACCCCAGCAGACACTGTCACTGGCCCATCTCGGCAGAGTTAGGGCTGATTTTACAGAAAGAGGGTGAGGGAAGTACGTAGCTGACCATCCATGTCCTAAATGATCACACAGCTCCCTACACTACTGGGGTTTCAAAGCGGGGAAATGGTGCACGAACTTGCCTGTACGCGCCTTGAGGTTCTTGCCTGGCCCCTTCCCTATCGTTTTTTCCGAGCGGTTTTCATGCAATGGCTTGTGCATCATCACCGATAGGCCGTACCAAAAAACTGACGCAGCCGCTGACAGGATGACGCTAGCAAATGAATACATCCTGGATTTCTCAGGATTTCCATTCTCCACCCGTGAATGAAGCTCAAATTGAATCATTATGCACTCTCCTCCTAATTTATTTTCCCTCCTTCTCCTCGGGCGTTTTGTACCCTAAAGCAAGGAAACTGCTATTTTTTGCAGGGCCAACTTGCTCTAGCTATAGTACTCTATGTTTTAATTGTTTTCTGAGGGCTACCTACCCGGTCCGCCTGTTTTAAACTTAAAATTAAACAATTTTTGGTGTGGCCACAATACAGGCACTCATCATTTAATTTTTGCTTTCATTTTTTCTGATGCCCACCTACCTGCTCCTCTGTTGAACTTTTTTGGACTGCCACATCAGCACTCATCTATTTAATTTTTCTGGAGGATCAACCTAACCTGCTCCTCTGGTTTGAAACTTTTTTGGCTACCACATACAGGCCTATCCAAATTAATTGTCCTCCATAGAGCCTCCACAACGTCGTGCTTTTTTTTTTTTAGCTGCCTCCACATGTTTTCTCCATTGCACCTCCACATGTTCCATCCTCCATAGCTTGCCTCCAAAAGTCCGGTCCATATAGCTGCCTCCATACATCGTCCCCCTTAGCAAACCAGCTTTGTCATGCAAATTTTTTGGGTTGTGTTTCATGGCTTCCACATCAACTTGTTAAACTACCTTGTCGCCACCCTGCTGTGTTAGCCACAAAAGATAATGTCAAACTTTTATCATTTCCGATATGATTTCAGCGCTTCTTTGCATCCTGTTTACATTCCCCTCACCCCCATAACCCAAACTTATAAGACACGACTACACTGATCTTATACAAAGGTTCTTAGAAGTGCTAGTTGGGGAGTAGCCGCCGCGAGACCAGTTTGGAATAGGCCGAAAGCTCGCCTTGGCACGGGACCGCCAGCTCCATCCCCAGATCCAACTAACCCTAGTTTATCTGCAGCACCTTAATCTACTACTAGTTTTTCCCTGCCTCCATACATCGTCCCTTATCAAACGGCTGGCTGTGTCCAGAGAATTTTTCAGGTGTCTTTTCATTCACCATATACATAGGGAACTCGGCACATCTGTCGCCGCCATGCTGAGACCTTAAGTTGCAATCCATAGCGCGCAATCTTAATCTGGAACCATTTCCCGAAAAAAACTATGTAAAAATAGAACCCCATGCTATCCATTATTCCTAGGTGAAATCTTCAACGACCCCCCGCCTCTTTGAAAATATAATTTTTTCAAAGTAAACACTTCTGTCCCCCAGGCCCTTTGGGTGGGAGGAGCCAAGACGGGGCTTTGGACAGCGAAAGCTCGCCTGGCAGTAGACCAGCCGCCCATCCCAAGAGTAGGCCAGCCGCATAGCAGCATGCATGCGCCCCTAACTGTTTCCTGTGCCATTTTGGCCTCCACGATCCTCCACATCGTCCACCAATGTGTCGCCATTCGCACTTTCAACTCTCTATACCCCAGACGCTGGAGCATGAGAGGTATATGCCATATCATCCCCTTATCAAACTAGTGTGTACCGCAGAATTTTCAGGTGGTTCACCAGATGCATAGTGTAAACTTGGCCCATCTGTCGCCGCCATGCTGGATACCTTGAAGTTGCTCATAGCAGCGCATAATGGATGCCCCATACTGTCGCTCTATCAATGGAAGTCCGTCTCCATGTGTGCCTCCACATGCCGCCCCCTTATCACGAGCTGTGTCGTGCGTAATTTTTCGGTATTCAACGCAGCATACGTTCTGGAACTTGGTCACTAAGTCACCACCATTTGTGGTTTCGCCTAAATATACTGCAACCTTTGTTGGCATAGGCGAATCATTTCAGCGCTTCTTGCTCCCTCCTTTGGTTCCTCTCCTGCCCCCCATTGGTTTGAAGCCATTAAGGGTAATGGCGCATGACACTCTCTACCTGCCGCGCTGCTCTGCATGCCTCCCCTATAGTGTCCAGGGTCAATTATTTCGTTTTTAGTGCTATCTAGCCTCATTCGTCACTCTGTCCATGACCATTCTGTTTTGCCCTTAATTTGCATAATGGTACGATTACAGCCCTCAAGGCATCCATGCCTGCTGCCCCTGCTGTTTCCTGTTTCCATTTCCTTGGTGGTTCCATCCTTGTCTGAGGTTCCCAGGTGTTTGGCCAATCTTCCCTTTGCAATCTTGTCCCCTTGACAAATGCTCGAGTCCCTCCCCTTGACTTCAAGGGGGCTCGTTTTATTTGAGAAACAAGCACTCGACATCGAAATTTTGTCTCGAATTAGGAGCACCGGCATTTTAGTGCTCGCTCATCTCTAGTTTTGACCACTCTCTGCTGGACTTCCTGGTGCTTTACCTCAGTTCCACCTGGGTTAACTGTTGTACGTTAGCTGTTGTGAGCTGTAAACTGGGACTAGTCAGAAAGGTAGTACATTTGTTACCTCATTACAGCAGACTCCAGAAACTTTTTCAGATTGTAAAGGATGAAAACCAACAGAGAAACTGGGATAAGACTTTTAGGAGTAGCTGTTGTTGCACTGGGTCTACTGTGATACTTATTTTAATGTATTCTATGTCTTTTTTTAAAACCGTTAAGGACCCTTAAGGGCCCTTTCCTGTTTTTTTCATGTCCATTTTTCACTCCCCACCTTCAAAAATCTATAACCTTTTGGGGGCGTGGTCGGGCAATAGCAGTAAGTCGCACTGACTGCGAGCTCCCGCCATTCCCGCCGTACTCAGCACACGCGCTCCTTAGCCGACCCCGATCCGCACCATGGTCCCACAGGAGGGACGAGTGAAGACACGGAACCACCCAGCACCGATCCGGGAGCCCTCACTATTCCTCAGACAGCGGAGCTGCATTGGACTGAGGCCACGAGGCTCCCCAGAATGGCGTCCGCGACCGCCCGTCCATCCCCTCACCTCAGCGCCATCCTCGCAACAGTATCTTGGGTTCAGTGGGGAGCCACCCCGCATGTCCCCTTGCACCACGGTTATTCCCCTTCTGAGGCAATCATGAGAATACCCTCCCCCCACTCTCCGTGAATAGGAGATAGGTTCCTTCATCCCAGGCCTCCCCTTCTTTAACTGGCCTTCCCCCTCCTCACAGGGCCTTACTCCTCCCACCCCCACTACAAGCCAGGGGGGCAATGTTCCCCATCCCAGGGCAAGTGGCCTCCCAACAGATGGGACTGAAAGCACACATCGTTCATGCCAACCAGGCCACGAAATAATACTCTTTTATTTCAGGTTAGAAATCTCATAGCTGGACCATTGCTGGTTTGGCAAAAGAATACATCAATTGGCCACATGTTGCAAAGTCGCGTACTCCCAGGGAAAATTCTAGATACAATTGGACACTCACTCACAAGTTCTACAAGGAACATGGGCATCCCATATGCTCTAGCATTTTGACACTCTGGAGATATGTGAGAGTAGACAACCGCCGTAACAAATCTAAGGATTAGAGGCGTGAATGAAGATCGTGGAAACCATCTAAACTGAGATGGGCTCAGGCGTTTTTTTGCAGAGATCTTGAACCACCTGCTCCTCTCCAATTGAACTGGATCGTATCCCACCGCACACTGGGCCCTAGCTCGGCTTCTGAACGTCCCAGTGCCCCCTATGCCGAGTCATTTTTTTCAAGGAAAAAGATGAGATCTCCTCCGTGCAAATGGGCTCAAGGATATCACCTTTCCGTGTATCCAAAATGATTGTTCTCCCATACGAATCGAGAGAAACCCTTTTCAACTGCGATGGCCCTTACGTCCTCTATTGACGGAATTACAATCCAGGGACATCCCGTACAATTTGGGCTACCCGTTCCAACACTGTATCGCTACGAAAAATGGAATTCGGCTGTCTTCCAGATCCCTCGTTGATCTTCCGAAATTCCTGGGGACGTTCGAGCTGGCCACAGATAGCCCTACCTTATGGCCTGTAACAACTCGGCCCCGGTTCAACCGCCGAGAGAGAAGTGGCGGAAGCAACGCAGAAGAGGCTCTGACCGAGCTCGAATCCTCTACAGACCTGAACGGGGTTTGTTTTTATACTTTTTATATTTGATAGTGTTCCCTTCTATGCTTTCTTTAACATGCTGTTAATAATCTTTTTCCACGTGGCTTTATAAAACACCCTAGACTCCTCGATTTATCACAGGATACGATAACCTGTGGGCGTTTTTAACATGGACCTTTTATAATCTTAAATTATTGTTGAAATGCTACTATAAATCGCTAATATACTTTCTGTTGTACTAATGAATACACTTTTTTTTCTGGCGAGATTTGTGCGGAGACTCGCCCCCCATTGTCCTCCTCGTCCTCCCCCTTAGGGTTGCGGTGCTGGACACTCGCCTTGGCTTTTATGCCTTATTCCTAGATCTAACTAAGCTCACTAGGACCAGGTGTAACCTTTTTCATGTCTGTATGATGTCTGTTTGTTTCATCCCTCTCTCCCTCCCCCGTTCTTTCCTGGTCTAACCTCCTCCCTCCCCTCACTACATCATCTTCTCATGATCTAAGCTCTCCTTTCCTAAACTATGGCGGTATTACTTTCGTACATACAATGCCGGGGGTCTAAATCACCAGGAAACGAAGCCAAATATTATCTCGGCTCCATAAGAGAACTAGTTCTTGTATCATGTTTCATAGACCTCACTTTAAAAAAGTGGCACAGCATCCCAAATTACATAATAAGTATACCCTGTATGGCACCACTGTCCCTCAATCCCCTCTAGGAAGGCTGTGAGTTTTTCATAGCTTTTTCACAAGAGTCGTTCCATCCTTCCATACTGACACGGGAAATAGACCGGAAGGCCTCTACATGATTTCTTTAAAATTGATTTACTGGAAATGGGTTTTCACACTTGCTAAACGTTTATTTTTCCTAACCAGGTGCCAGGTGTCTTTTGGCTTGGGTTTCTGAAAAAAAATTTGGCTTCTTTGTGGCTGAAAGGATCTGCAAACTGATTCTAGGAGGCGATTTCAACGTCCCTCTTGATCCGCCTTACTCATCCCAGAGGTCCCTCACTCTCTCTCTCACCCACTGACGTAACCTGAAGACGCTCACTTCTTAAAAACTCAAGTTATTGTATATGGGAGTGTGCTTCCCCGGGAGTCAATTATAGCCACCTTCTCAACACACAACAGCTTATGAGCCGCCTATATTAACCTTCTTCGTATCACTACCAACGGTTAGATCGTGGCCCTAAAGGATTCTATCGATTCCGCCCTTTGTCAGATCATGCCCCCAGTGGTACTGGTGCTAGGTCACCTGGGCAAACGCCAAGGAATTCTCCTGGAGCTTAATAAACCCTGCGAATAATGCCCCTATTGAAGCTGAAGTCCGGGGTTTTAATCACGACTTTATCTCCACAAATGCAGTCTCCACATCTTACAAGCCATTAGCATGGAGATTTTAAAGGGATCTATCCGAGGGGTGTTTTTTATTGGGGCACCTGGGGCGCGTCTAAAAGGAAAATTCCGCAAAACTAGCTCCTTATCTCAGAATTGGGTTCAAAGAAACCGCTAATACTTCTTCCCCACTGATCTTTTGAAGCGGAAATTTCAGACTATTAACACAAGATCCTCCAATATATCAAATGAGCCTATGTTTTTTTTAGAGATAAGGTGATAACAGACTACTTCGAGTATGGGGAAAAAGTGGCGGGAAATTGCTAGCCAAAACCCTACATCCTGGCTCCCTCAGAGCTCCATAATGGTCCCATATACTCACCCCTCAGGGCACCGTAGGTTTTTTTAACTCACCGAATGATAATCCTCCGGAATTTAAGTAACTTCTACTCCGCTCTGTATAGTCTGGATGTTCCCAGCTGCTGACCCTGTAACGGTCGTAGAGGAGATCTCAGGTTATCTGGAATCTCATTCCCAAACTCTAGTCCCCCGAGGAAGCCCTCTACGATGAGAACGCTTCACCTCAGAAGAAATTTCTGCCGGTAAAAAGGAACTGAAATGGCAAGATCCCGGGCAGATGGCTTTCCCACACCTAGATTTTATAGAGTCTTCGGGTAACCCTACTACACCTCTGACGGATTTCTTCAACTCTATAGACTCGACGTCCCTTTGACCCCACGCGCTTAGAGCCCACATTTCGGTTACCCTAAACCTGTTAAGGTACCACCCCACCCTGCGAAACCTATGAGGCCCATCCTCCTTGATCAATATCGATCTCAAATATACTCCAAGATTTTAGCCCCCTACGCATCTCCCCCATTTAGATTTCCAAACTTAATTCACCTCCTGAACGGTGGCTTTGTTTTTCCGGTCGCGAGGCCATGGACAATACCCAAACACGCTCACCCTACTCTCGTTGCCTCGCTCTCGGGACCCCTTTATGTGCCTTACGGTGTACGGCGAAAAAGCCTTTTTATAGGTACCATTGGGGTCCTGGAGGCAACTCTCACGAGTTTGGGGTTGGAGTGCAAATACGAGTACAGAATTATGCCCTCTACAACAAATCCTCAGCGTGTTTCGGTTAATGGGTCGGTAATATCCCCCCTTTCCCCACCGTACGGGCACGAGGCAGGGTGTCCCAATTGTCACCACCTTTTATCCTGGTGATGGAGTCCTTTGGCTTGTGCACTTTCGTGATAACCCATCCCATTAGAAGGTCAGAGGTGGGGAAAGGGGAGTAGTCAAAGGAACCCTATAAACTCTCACTGTTCGCTGATGAGTACCATTTATGTTTCGGATCCGGTAGTAATTTTACCTAATATTATGAGGGAGTTTATGAGGCTACAGTGAGTAAAGCAATTTAGGTAAGGTTTAATGTCCAAAATCCTGAGATGCTGTGAATACTTAATGTCCCCGAAGTCATCGTGGTCTCCCCCTTTCCTTCCTCCCTTCACGTTTACATGGTCAAATGGGGATATCAAATATCTTGGAGTTGCAACATTCCATCAGATCCAACCAATGTCAACGCTTTGAACTACTAAGCTCTGCTAGGAAACATTGTGAACTGATCTCAAAATCATGTGAGTTTTCTCTCCCTATTCATTGGTTTTGGTAGGATGATAACACTTAATGATGGACTCCCTGCCTAAAATCCTTTACATTTTTCCAGAACGTTCCCTAGATCTAAGCAACCGCTTTCCTAGATGTCTCAGGAACCTAGCTACTAATTTGTTGTGGAGAAAACTCCCCCCCACGGATAAACATAGTATTTTAACAAGACACAAAGAATAGGGGGGGGGCATGCCTCCTCACCAGATTTCTCACGCTACCGTAGAGCGGCATCATTCGTAAAGTGTACTTACCTGACAAGTGAAACATTGTAAGCTATGGGTGAACCTGAATGTTTCCGTACTGAATAATGGGCCATCTCCCCGATCTGTTTTGGCTCCCTCCTGGAGTATGTGGGATTCCTACAATTGCTTGTCACCACTATTATCTGCACATCTTGAAAAGTCTGGGGGCAATTCTCCATCAAGGTCAACTTATTAATGTCCCCACCGGTCTCTGTCTCCTGTTATGGGTCCTTCCCGGAATGCCTGGAAACCTTAAATAGTGCCCTATTTTACTAAATGACAATGGTCGGCATAATCTCCTGGAGAGATTTTTATCCACAACAGGGATACGCTCTCTAAACGACATCTTGGGAGATATGAGACCTTATCCGGGGTATGCTACACTATCTTCAACACTACGTATGCTGTCAAAGGCTCTGACTCCCGGGGGAACCTTGACCTCCACACCCTCGGCTTGAGTCCATCTGCAGCTCGTCACAAACACTGACGCCTCATGGACGTTCGCTAGTCTATGGAATGTTGTCGTGTTTGCGGGGGGCGGACTACCATAGCCATATTGAGGGCATGGGAACGGACTGGGTAAAACCTTCACCAAAAACAATGGGGAAAGGTCCCCTCCCTCCTTCTAACCTAAATTCGGTGTCCAAACAAAATCCAGGAGACTATTTTAAAATCCTTACCAGATGTATAGAACACCCACGTCGCCACATAGCATGTTTCCCTTCGTTTTCCTCCTATTTTGCGGCGAGGTCACAAGAAGGGGCACATGCTTCACGTTGGTGGTTGGTGGATTTGGGCAGCATTGGAACGCCATTTGGGATCTTTATCCAACCGTTTTATAACGGCTCCACAGGTAGCATTTCTCCTGGATAATTGGCTCTGTAATCAATGCTCCGGGGCTCTCAGCAGACATCAAAAAGGACCCTCCTGCACACTTTATTGGCATGAGGCAGGTTCCCTAATTGTGTAAATCACTTTCCACCTCCAGACTATTGTGGGTGATGAGATTGACAACTGAGGAGACTAATGTAAACTGAAGAGCATTATATAACAATCTCTATGATGTTTTTTCATAACACCTGGTAAGATGTGACACTTTTCAGGACGCACTGCCTAACCTCCTGGAGTATCGATGTCGTATTGTGGGCTCGCGCGTTTCTGCAACTTGAGATAGTACTCCCCCACCCGTGAGGTGTATGAATTGATCCCCTGTCGCCCCCTTCTCTTTCCCCCCCGCCCCCTTTTCCTTTCTCCCTATCACCCCCTTATTCCTTTTTTTTTTCTCCACTTCTCGGATGTTTTAGTTAATGTGAGATACTTTTATAAATTGCTGGTTGAGCGTTATTCCTACTTGGAATTTTTCCTTGTCATACATAAAATCATGGGGCTCGACCCGAACATGGTGGCCTGACTTGTAAGGTTCGCGCTCGCTAGCAATAAAGTTTGATTGAAACATAAAAATCTATAACTTTTTTATTTTACACAAAAGAGCTGTGTGATGCTTTTTTCCCCTGCGTAACAAAGTGACTTCACCTAGTGATGGTATTAAATATTCCATGCATGTCACTCGAAGTCTTGGAAAAACATTTCCAATAGCATTGGACAATTTTAAAAAAAAAAAACGCTTTGTTGAGCCATTTTCTTCTTGTGGGCTTGTGGTATTAAAAACGGTCTTTCACTGACGCCCCAACTTAACATGGCTAGTCTACTTGTCATTCTTGGTTCGGTACCATTAAGGGGATACCAAATTTTGTATAGTTTTTATAATGTTTTCATACATTTTACAACAATTAAAACGCTGTTAAACAAAAATAATTTCGTTTTGATTTGGCCAACTTCTGCGCTAATAACTTTTTTTATTTTAGTGTACGGAGCTGTAGGGTGCTTAATTTTTTTTGCGAAAGATGAATAATTTTCAATGATAGCATTTTTAGGACTGTATGACCTTTTGACACCACTGTTTTATAGATTTTTTTTTTTACATTTTCAAATATGCAAAAAGTGCCATTGTCGACTTTGGGCGCATAATTTTTCCCCGTTCGGGTTAAACGCATTGAAAAACTTTATCATATTTGATAGACCGGGGCATTTTCGGAACGCGTCGATACCTTATGATTGTTTTACTGTTTTATTTATATTGAATGTCAGTTTTTCTAGGGAAAGGGGGGTGATTTATTGAATTTTAGGTGTTTTTTTATTATACGAGTCTTTTTTTGTAAATTAATAACTACTATTTTTTATTTTTAGTATATACTATTTGTATTTCAATTCCGTACTCCCTAGGGGTACTGTTAACGCCTAGGTGTGATCCTTATCGATCCTATCATATACTGCCTAATACTACAATGTATGCAGTAGATTGGTATTTTTCCTCCTCATAATCTAATACAATGGGCTTCACACTAATGTAATGAAGGATTAAAACGAAATTCCTCGTGTCTTCGGCATGCAACCGGCAACCCATGGAGAAACAGATCGCTTCCCGCCCCACCGTTGACGTACACGGGATCGCGATCCACAGGTAAAGATTGTCGCAGCCCATGCGCCGCTATTTTTGAGGCTGCTGGCGCTTTGGCCGGCAGCCTCGCTGCGAAACATCCGCGCGTTCGGTGCTACACTGATCGCGGTTTACCGGATAAGCTTTGCTGCAAATATGCATCAAAACCTTCCGGCATGAAGGGCTCAGCCCGTGCCCTCACCATACCCGCGACCTGACGGCCGGGGCCTTGAATACACGGCGGGCGGGCCGCGAACCGGTTAATGTAAGCCGGCTCGAATTAAGCTATCAGCACACTTGTAATGTATAGGTAGTTGAAAATACACTATCTGCCATACTGTTAGTATGCAGTTATATGAAAGGATCGGACAACATCCTAGGGTAAGAACCTTAGGGAGGTCTTAAAATAGTAAACATAAAAACAAAGTTAAAAAAATATAATACAAAACCTTTGGTAAAGATCACAATCAACTAGATCCCCTAGAACGATATAATATAAATAAGCAGTAAAATCACCAACAAATTAGGTAGGTTCGTGTCCAAACAATCTTCCAAAGTATTATACGTTTTTTTTCCTTGCGTTTAACCCCGTAACAGAAATTCCGAAAATCCAATTTTTCGCCATTTAAAAAAAAATAAAAATTCTATAAAAGTGATCAAAACGGGTTTTGTTCAGATCTTCAAATGAAAACAGGTTGCTAAACTTCATCAAGCCACAAAAAAACGCACCGACGCCACGAGCTCCAGATATCACAAAGTTTGGAAAAAAGGTTTTAGCGCCAGAAATTGGCAAATCCCCCAAAAAATTTTTTGTACATAGTTTTAATTTGATTTTAAATTTCATGATAACATCTAACCCTTATATAACTTTGTTACTCCCCGATGAGTTCCCCTGGACCCAAAAGATAAAGAGTCGTCGATGGTCATTTGGGGCGCACGGAAAATCCTTAATCAAGCCCACAAGAAGTAAGGTCACATCGTTTGTTTTTTAAACAATTTCACTTGCATTATGTAATTTTTTTTCCCGCTTCCTCCCAGTACGATCAGAGAAGTCTGCTGGAATATTACATACACCGATTTTGGAATTAAGCAGTATATTGTTATGTCCGAAAAAAGATAACCATCAAACATACATCTCTGTGCATGGAAACAATAAAAAAGTTACAGATTTTTGAATGTGGGAGTGAACCAAAAACGCAAAATATTCAACAGTAATGTATAAGGCAAATCATCTTCATCCTCACTTTTTGTAATGTTTTTTCATAAAGCTGGCGAACCAAAAGCTACGTGTGACCTCCCCCTTTACGGATTAACCAATTCATTGTTTTAAATGTAAACACAAAATGTGTGTATTTTTCGAAAAAAACGGTTACCGATTTTTAAACATGGGTTAATTTTAAACTTTAATTTAATACAACGCCATGTGAAATAATTCAATTTTCATGTGAAAACCAGGTTGTCCATTAAAAAATCTTCCTTTGCACCTGCCCTGGACCAGTACAGATTGCGCTAAAAAGTTGCAAAAGTAAAGCAAAAAAATGATACAAATAAAAGTCGCACGGAACTCTTGGAAAATATAGTAATAAACCGCTCACTCGGTGCAGATCAGGTGAACGGCGTGAAAAATAACAGCAAAGTCACGTGACAGTGGCAAAAACAAACAAACAAGTCAGAAAAGTAGGCTATTTGACTTCCAGGAAATCAAGATATATTTCACATTGTAATATTAATAAATTCTATTTATAACATTTAACACTAATGCATACATGTGGTAAAGAGACACTGCTGATGAGAACACCAAGCCTGTTGTAATTGGCAGGTTACTCCGACAATCGTGCTTGTAGACCGCTGGTACATCATTGGCCCCATGTAACATGGCAATCATCCTGGATCACATTTCACATAAAATCCAGCTGCTTATAGAGAAAATGTCTCCCTCTGGATGAAAGCTAGCTATATACTTTGGGGATAGTTACTATTGCTGTCATGCCCACTATTATGAAGTTTACTGAGGTAAACAAATCATGGTCACCCTTGAAACATATGTAAATACATAAAGTACCTCAACCGCCCTTTATTCGGTAAATACCATGCATAACCATGGTGGACCCCCTTTTGCCTCAAACTGCCCGTCAATTCTCGATGGCATAGATTCAAAAGTGTGCTGCAGCATCTCAAGACTGTGGGTCTCAGATTGACATGATGGCATCACACAGTTTTGCCCAGCAGAAATTGTCGGCTGCGACATCCATGATGCGAATCTCCCGGGCCACCACAATCCCCAAAGATGTTCTAATTGGATTGAGATCTTTGTGCTGTGGAGGCCAATTTACTACAGTTGAACCATTGTCATGTTCAAGAAACCACCCTGGGATGATTCTAGCTTTAATACGCCATGGCGGCATAATCCTTCGTCTCAATGATTAATTTACGAAACGTACCATACATATGTTGGGTACTGTGTGGCATAAGATGATTTTACTGGTCAGCAACACTCTCATCAGGTAGGCTGGCGTGCACGATCTCATTGGTACCAAGGGCCCAAGATTGGCCAAGAAAAATGTTCCCCACTACCATGACCCACCACCACCACATCCCCCCCCCCCTGAACCGGATACAAGCCGGATGGATCCATAGGCTTTCATTTTGTGGACGCCAACTTCGAACCCTACCATCCGAATGTCCACAGAAACGAGACTCATCAGACCAGGCAACGTTTTTTTCCATCGTCTACTGTCCAATTTCAATGAGATCTTGTGCCATTGGTAAGCCTCAGTTTCCTGTCTTAGCTGAAGGAGTGGAACCCGGTGGGTGGTCTTCTGCTGCTGTAAGCCCATCTGCCTCAGTTTGAAGTACTTGTGCATTCATAAGAGATACCTTGGTTTGTAATGGGTGTGATTTGAGTCACGTTTGCCTTTCTGTCAGCTCGAACAGTCCTGGGCCCATTCTCCTCTGACCTCTGGCATCAACAAGGCCTTTTCCGCCCACAGAACTGCCGCCCCCCCCCCCCCCCCCCCTTTTTTTCACTGGATGGTTTTTCTTTTTCGTGACATTCTCTGTAACCCGATAGATGGTTTGCCGTGGAAAATCCCAGTAGATCAGCAGTTTTTGAAATCTCAACAAGCCCTCTGCACCAACAACCATTCCAGTGCAAAGTCACTCAATCACATCTTCTTCCCCATACTGATGGCTCGGTTTTAACACAGGAGAGTTGTCTTGACCATGGTCTTATCCTAAATGCACTGGTTGCCGCCAGTGATTGGCTGATTAGAAACTTAATTTTACGAGCAGTTGGACAGGTGTACCTAATAAAGTTGGCCCGGTGAGTGTAATTGCTATTAACAGGACGCTGGCATTAACCCTTTAAGGACCCATTTCTTTTTGCACCCTTAGTTACCTCCCGGCCATTTTTCAAATCTCCATGGTCACTTAATGAGATTATAGCTTTAAAACCTTAAACGTACCAAGGTGAGTTTCAGATAAGTTGTTTTTCACCTTAGTAGTATATTACTTGTGCCAGATGCATAGGCTGACACGCACGTGACAGATCCTTAGAAACCAATCATTCCACATTGGCAGCTAAGACTATTTCTGGTCCTTCATTGGACATTTGGCTGCCATGAAGACTAGCCACCCCCATACCTGCGCACGTGATGGCGATCATGGTGTTGGCAGGTGAGGAACTTTATAGACCCCGCGTCCATTTTTGCTGTGTTCTCCTGCAGCATGGATCCTTGCAATACCCCCAGGCCCCCCCCGGTCCCGCACACTGTCCCACATTTACATTTTCACTGTTCAGTTTTGTGCAGCAACAAAAAACATGTCTAGGTGCTGCACTACCCTGACTCGGACCATGCATTTTTTGTCCACGGTATCACTTTTTTGTTTGTTTTCTACCCACTGTATAGTAAGATATTGGTTGATATTTATGATTCTATGGGGCTTATGATTAGTATGAGGACGGCGATATCCCATTTATATGTAGCCTCCCTGCTGTATACGTGGCGGCGGTAGCTCCATGCATAGCCCTTGTACTTGGACGGACTGGTATCTCCGTTCTGTGTACGGCGCTGTAGCGTGTCCATGTCCTGGTCGTGTACCGTCGCTGTAGCTCCAATGGTATTGCTGTGAATTAACTGCGCTGTAGCCTCCCTGCTGGTGTCTTCGCTGTACTCCATGTTTGCTGTACTGCGGATGTTTGCTCCTGTGTGTCTGTGTACTGCGGCTGTAGCTCCATTTGTGGCCTGTGTACTCAGCTGGAGCTCTGTATGGCGGTGTACTTGCGGCTGTATCTCCATGCTGTGTAACTCGGCTGTACTCCATATAGGCTGTGTAACGGCGGCTGTAGTCCATGTATGCTGTGTACTGCCTGTAGCTCCCTCCATGGCTGTTACTGTGGCTGAGCTCCACCATGGCTGTTTATGCAGCTGTAGCCCATGTATGGCTGTGTACTGTGGCTGTATTCCCAGTGTATACTGTGTACTGCAGCTGTAGCTGCATCTCATGGCGGTGGGGTAAACTGCAGCTGATAGCTCCCATGTATGCTTGTACTGTGGCGTTAGCGCATGCCTGTGTACTGCGTCTGTCAGCTCCATGTAATGGCTGTGTACTCGGCGGTATCTCCATGAATGCTGTGTACTGCCGGCTTGTAGCCCATCCCTGGCTGTGTACTGCAGCTGGTAGGCACCAGGTATGTCTGTTTTACTGCGGCTTTATCATCATGCTTGCTACCCAACGTTTAGCCAACATAGTAACCATGATCCCCAAATAACACCATTATAGACATGGGTACCCAACGATAGCCAAGTTTCAAATAACAGGCCGAACCCAATGTATCCACTATTGGTCATGTTTTTCCGCAGATGTGGTAAAATTTACAAGTGCCATGCCAATAGCCAAGCTCGCCACCGACCCCTTAGTAATAAATATATGACAGAGCCCCTCACAGCAACCATTACAAGGCCCCCCCTTCCCCCACAGCATCTAGTCCAAGCCCCCCCGGGCCAACAGCATCTATTACAGGGCCCCCTGCCCCCCCACCCCACATTCATTACAGGCGCCCTCCCCTTCAGCAAAACTCATCCTTTACAAGACCCTCTCTTCTCCCACCATCAATACAGGGCCGCGTCATCCCCCATGGAACCCCACAGCACCCCCATTACAGGCCCCTCCATCTCCCATCCCACCCATAGCAATTCCATTACGGGCCCCTCCATCCCCCTCCCCCCACAGCAATCCCTTACAATAGTTCCCCATCTCCATCCACCCAAAGCATCCATTACAGGCCCCCCACATCCCCTTCCCCCACAGCATCATTACAGGACCCCCCCATCCCATCCCAACCCATAGCATCCATACAGGCCCCTCACCCCGATCCCCAACCCCAGCATTACCGGGCGACTCATCCCCAACCCATCTTACAGGCCCAGCCATTCCGTTCCACCCCCACAGCATCCTTAACAGGCCCCCTCTCCCCAGCCCACCCATCGCAAGCCAATACGTGCCCCTCATCCTCCATCCCTCCCACACATCCATTACAGGGGCCCACCATCCCTCCCACCCCATAGCAAGCATCCATGTACACAGGGCCTCCACCTCCCCTTCCCCCCCCACATAATCCATTAGCAGGGCCCTCCATACCCATCCCCCCTCGCATCCATAACAGGCCCCCCATCCCCTTCTCCCCACATGCATCCATTCAGGGCCCCCAATTTTAGGGCTAAATGAAAATAATCTTATTCAAAAATTGAAATTTCAATCCATTTTTGTTTGCTTCCAGAAAAAGATTTAAAGGGTTAACAGACTTCTCAAATGCTGATTGGAATAGTTTGAGATGTTAGGTTCATAAAATGGTGTTACTTGTGAGAGTATATAGTACATTAGCCTTTATAGAGCACTTCCAAACTGAATTGGTCACTAAAAATTTAGCATTTTTCAAATCTCTTCAAAATCTGAGAAGTTGCTACTAAAACTTGAAACCTTCTCAGATCTGTAAAAAAATTGAAATGTAAAACAAATTATGGATATAAAAAAAAGACCAATGGCAAAAGATTTCTAAAAAAAAAATTGTGGTAACATTTGAAATTTGCAAATTGTCATTTTTTTTTTTCAAATTTTTACTAAATTATTGAATTTTTACCCCCCCAAAAATGATCACTGAAAGATAATACTAACATAAACTATGTTTAGAGAAAACAATCTCAAATCTTAAGGATATCTTAAAGTGTTGAAAGTTTTACCACAGAAGGAGAACTGGTCCAATTTAACTGAGCATTAACTTAAAAACAGGCTGCGCCATTAAGGAGTTAAGGGGTTTACCAGTGGGATGATTATATTTAATTATTCAATATTTTTTTAATCAAATTGGGATTTCTGGGATACCCAATGTATTTATAATTTTATTTGTTTATATGTATGTTCTAGTTAAAACGCAGTCATTTTAATTTTTCTAATGTTTTAAACAGGGTCAGGTATAATGGAGCAGAGAGCTCTGACCATGAACTTTCAAGTTGTGTATGGAAAGAACACATTGGGGCTTCTTTACTAAGAGTCTGCAGACGCACTTTCGTCGTTTTTTTCTGACATTTTCAGGATTTGCGCTGCTGGGACAGGTATTTTACTGGGGATTGTGCTGCACGCGACCCGATTTTGCCGCAGCAGCACTGGCTTTCATGCGACAGAAACCGGGGGACGTGCTGTCAGATGATCCGACTGATTCAGACTAAGTGCGGGATTTAACTTACTTGTGTCGCAAGATCAAGCACTTACATGCACAGGGAAGAAGAAGGTGAACTCTGTCGGATCTGAGCGGGGAAGAGACACATGCAGGATATCGGGCGCACAATCTTAGTGAATCACGGCACAGTGCATCATCGTCGGACAATGCACTTTCATTAACTCGACAGGACAAGTAAATGTGCCCCATTGTTCAACAATCAATGCTCTATTCTATTCCCAGAACTAGGAACATTTTCATTCCCACTTCCACCATTAGTAACCCAAACATCTGTTGATGCTACTCTGGTCATCTCCTTAGAAAGCTGGAAGCTCTATCTTTTTATTATTTGTCTCTCTACCATTATTCTTTCTAGGGTCAACTCTTCCCTTTTTCACATTTAAACTGTTGTCCAATATATTGTTGTGCCTGGATGGGGTTGGGGTTCACTCATGCCTCTCCATGTTTTGCTGTTCCATGTCATAATATGCATCTCCATCTGATGTTTAGCTTCCGAGGGAATTTTAAAGCGTCGCTCCATCCTTAACTCAGGTCGTTTGCATTACACTATCATCGTTCCAGGCTTCTGGTCCCAAGGTGAACATTGCTACAAAGTATCGGCTGCTGCACTCAGTCCTTTTTTAAGTTTTTTGTCTATTTTATTTCAGGTGAGAGTCCTGATTTATTGATTGGTTTTATATGATTTGAGCTGTAGTACACTAGGGTTCCGCCTTGTCTTCTGTCTGTAATGTATCTCTACTCTCCTGCTTTTAGGGCTTACGGATGGTATCCCAGGTATTTCTGAATATGACTATGTTATCTTATACATTGCTCCCCCCAAATTAATTCTTACATATGCAGTGTCCCATCTTTGATTAAAATGTACAGTGTCTTTATAATTGTGTCTGTTCTGAATTATTATTATAATAGCGATATACATACTTCACCAGAAAGCTTAGTATATAATATTGAGTTCAATACATGAGTACAGTACTAGAACAGAGGCACTACAGTACTAGACACAAGAGTGTCGTGCAGAAACACCGCACCAGGACCAATTTCCAGCTAAACTGCCTCCCAGTATATAGGTATCAAGCACACTGCCTTCCATATATAGATAGCAAGTACACTTCAGCCCCTTATAGACCTGGTAATACACACTCCGCAATTGGCAGCAATTGGCAAGATGTGATGAGCAGGCCAGTTTCTTCCAACAGGAATGGCGGGTGATGGTGTATGAAAAGAGGGCCGCCTGAAACCATTCACCTTCCATTGCCCCCCGTGGCTCCTCTTCTATCTTCTGCAGTAGTACAACCCAGCACAGAAGGTGAGTGGTTTCAGGTGCCCCTTTTTCCTTCTACCGGGTCTCACCTGGGGTCAACGGACGCCGTGCTTGGTAGAAGAAATGGGCATGCTCTTCACCCCATGTCAGAAGGTGAGTGCATAGTTTTTTTTTTAATGTGCTGGAGCTACCTATGTACTAGGGGGAAGTGGCTGCAGTGTGCTTAGGCTACCGTTGTACTGGTGGGGGGAGGCTGCAGAAAGCATGGGCTATCTGTATACTTGGGGGAGACAGCAGTGTGCAGGGATTACCTATATACTGATTCTATATGAAAGGAAAAGGGGAATAGTAGAAGGGATAGGGTGGCAGTAAAATAGAACTTTTATTATTACATTCTTTTTTGTATATACACATAGTGAGATAAAATATGAACTAATAGGGCAAGGGATGAGGGTTATTCCCCCTCAAATACAGAAATAGACTCCTATTAATTTTTTTTGCATAAATTCTTTTTAGAATTGAATAATAAGTTATATTTTACTGCCACCCTATCCCGTCTACCATTCCCCTTTTCCTTTCATATAGAATAAGTTACAATTTGGTGGTTTACACCATAAAATTTAAGAATAAAAGAGAAACAATCAATCTTTTTAATCTATCATTTACCTATATACTAGGGGGATGGCTGAGAAGTGCATGGGCTATCTATATACTAGGAGGTAGGCTGCAGTGTGCTGGGACTAGCTATATACTAGGGGGCAGGGCTCCAGTGTGTTGGAGCTGCCCTGTACATGGGCTACCTATAGACTGTATATACCGAGGGAGGGCTGCAATGTACATGGGCTACCTATATACTAGAATGGCAGCATTCCAGTGTCGTGGAGCTACCTATATGCTTAGGGGGTTGCTGCAGTGTGCATGGGCTACCTATAAACTGTGTATGCTGGAGGGAAGGCTGCAGTGTGCATGGGTTACCTATATACTGGAGGGACTGCAGTGTACTGGGGCTACCTATATACTGGGAGGGGCTGCAATTTGCTGGCTCCCTATATACTGGGGGGCAGTGTGCAGTGCGACCAAGAATATTTCCTAGTGCTGTGTTTTTGCATTTGTTCTAGTACTGTACTTACAATATATACTTGTGTATAATCCGAGTTGTTAAGCGCAAAAAATGTGCTGAGAAACCCCACCTTAGCTATACACTAGGATATTAAAAAAAACTAAACTTACATACTCACCTTCCCCAATGCTCCTCTTCCATCTTCTCTTCCCTCATAACAGAGCGAGCAGAGACGCGTCCATGTGCTCTGCCTGCTGGTGCACATTATAACTTCATGAGCGGCCACAACACCCCATCATAGTAAGAGCTAGAGGGCAGAGGCGCTCTATTACAAGGGAAGAGAAGTAAGAAGATGAACTGCAAGGAGCATTGGGGAGCATCAGAATGTTAGTAAATACGTTTTTTATACATTGCAGGGCTGCAGGGCAATTAATTAAGTGGGTTGCAGAAAACTTCATTAATGGGGACTGCAGGGCATTTCAATAGGGGGGCTGCAAAGCATTTCAATAATAGGAGGATACAGGGCATTTCACTACTGGGGGGCTGCTGCAGGGCATTTTATTACGTGGGTGCATGGAACATTTCGCTATGGCGTGTGTGACAAAACCCTGGAGGGTATGCAAGGTCACTTGGTTATCCTTTTGTAGACACTCCCAGAATGCACAGGTTCTGAGAGGCTCAGGAAGTAATTTAAAGTTGTGCACACAACCTCCAGATATGGCATAACAATAAATAATAGCCCTGAATGGCTATAAGATCCCTTTCACTAGCCTTAGTGAAACAGAATCATATCAAACCAATGAAGCTGCCACCAGTTCTTCTTTAATATAATAAATCCTATTTAGAGAAATAGACCAAGAGGTAAACAGAAGATATAAGAGTTAATGCTAAAATAAGACAGGGCACCAAACAGTATAGAACTAATTTACTCAGAAGCCAGACAATACCAAAAGAAATATAATGAGTAATATCAATGAAAAGTTTATTAGGTACACTTAAAAATAGAGCATTAAACAAACATGGGTGGTTTCATAGCAGAAACATATACCGTATATACTTGACTATAAGCGACCCAAATATAAGCCGAGACCCCTTATTTTACCAGCAAAAACTGGGAAAATCTATTGACTCGAGTATAAGTGGGAAATGCATTGGTCACAGCCTCCAGTATATAGCCAGCCCCATGTAGTATACAGCCTGCCAGCCCCCAGTAGTATACAGCCTGCCAGCCCACAGTAGTATACAGCCTGCCAGCCCCGAGTAGTATACAGCCAGCCCCCAGTAGTATACAGCCAGCCCCCAGTAGTATACAGCCAGCCAGCCCCCAGTAGTATACAGCCAGCCAGCCCGCAGTTTGCACATTAAAAAAATAAACTTATATACTGACCATCTGGTGCCCCAATGCTCAGCACGGCTCACGATTGGGCATGCGCACAACCTACCAACATGTTCAGGCGCCATCTTGGAATAGGGCAAGAAAGAAGGGAAGCCAGAAGCTGCCGAATAGATAGTGTAAATCATTGATGGCAGCATATTAAAGTATTGAATAATGAAAATCAGCAGTTGGGGAATAAAAATGGCCAATAGGGATATCTAAAAAGTGCTGAGTGCAAACGAGAATGTAAACAATTAAAAATCTGCATAAATATACAAGTATAATCATTGTTACTATATAATGAAGGTGATAGCAAAGGTAAAAAGAGAAAGTGACCTATGCAGAAGCACTAATAGGTGATGTATACAATAAATACATATAGACCAGTGTTGTATTGCGACCTGTGCAATGAAATAAGACATGCTGCTGATGAGCCGCATGCGAAAGAAGTCCCACAAAAGACAGATAAAACTGGAGAATGTGAACAAATAAAAATAAATAATGAGATGTGCAAAAATGCTAAATTCCAAGTAGAAAAAGTGTGAAAAAGAGAGCCAAACTCTGTATAAGCTTCTTAGGAGATGATAAAACTGCAGGGCTACATAGGTCAGTTATTCCAAATACTTCAAACTGATATTAATGTTCTGTAATAAAAGAAAAAACATGTAAGTATTAAAAGAATTTTAACAACAAATAAAAACATTAAAATGCACCACAAGTGGCGAACACAGAGATCGACAGAGAGAACAACAAATTATGATGAAATTCAAAGTAAAGCAGAAAACCCAAAATTTTCATTTAATCTCTGGGGGGACACTGTTTGAAGTGTCCATATCCATTTGGACTCCAACTGGAGCAGTTTACGCTTCAAAGCCCCTCCCCGAAGATCCAGATTGACATGATCAATTCCAATTACCTTAACCCCAACTGGATCCGAGTGGTGAGCTTGCCTGAAGTGACGAGGAATCGGTTTCAACTTGAAGATATCTTCTTCAAGAGTAACAGATGAAGTAGCCAAGATTCCTGTAACATGTTCACGGATTCTGGTTTTAAATTTACGAGTTGTCATGCCCACGTATATTTGACCCATTGACGAAGTCCTGTGGGTGCTGGGCAGCGCTTTCTCCAATGTGTCTCACTCTTCTCTGATTTCAGGTATACTCTGCTACGCTACATTGTTTGTGTGCCTTATTGTTACCTTTGATAAATTTGTGAATCAAAGCTTCTCAAGGGGAAGTTGTAGGGTCATGGTTCTGGTATAACTGGATCCGGATGAATCCCTAGATCGCATTGATATGATATGATACCTGATCCATTTGCTATGGTCCTCCCCTGAGATATTTATATATCTTTATCTCTGGACCCAAGGGTGCTAGAGCCTAAAGTGACATATCAAAATTATACTACGGGAGCACCAGTTCCAAAAATGTATTTGCCCTTGGGCCGAGATGGACCATAACTCCATAACTTTCCCTAATCAACGTATTGGTCTTATGAGTTTTATGGCTCTTTGTCTGTTTTAAAATTGGAGGGAAAATCAGCTCAAGTCTTCAGAGACTCTGTGGCTGGGGAAATTCTTTGAAGCTCTGCACCGTCCCGAGCCAGGTAACACTAATAAGCTAATTACACTGAGGCTGGGGGGAAGTGAGGAATTTGAGTAGCATAAAACCCCTCTCCCGCTGGCCATATTTATCACAGGGTGCATAGGACATTGCATTACGGGGGTGCATGGGACATTTCATTATTGGGGGAGGCTGCTGGGCATTACATTACTAGGGGAGGCTGTGACCAATGCATTTCCCACCCTAGACTTATACTAGAGTCAAAAAGTTTTTCCAGTTATTTGTGGTAAAATTAGGGGTCTCTGCTTATACTTGGGTCGCTTATACTCAAGTATAAACGTACTAAGCTTTGTTCTTGTAAAGTATATATGTATATCACTATTATAATAATTCATGACAGGCACAATATTATAATTTGAAACACACAGTACATTTTAATTAAAGGGGGGACACTGTATACGGTAGAGTTAATTTGGGGTAAGCATTGTGTAAGCATACATTATAATTCACACATAAATGCATGTCTGTAATATTTTAACTTGTGCGGGTGCATTGTGTATATTTTAATTAACCTGGGGGGGGGGATTTTTTTGAGATTCGCCCTAGGGACCATCATTAGTCTATTCACATTGCTGGTGCGCACTGTCATGTTCACTTTGCGCCATTTCTAGCGTCGCCCTCATAATTCATTGAGTACACGAAGCCTACATAGCAGATGTGAATAAGAAACTGCTGAATAAGAGGCAACTTCAGCCCGGAGTAAGTGACTGGACGAATAAGAAATCCTCTTCATTGAGAGAAGGAGGAGGAGGCTGCTGCTGCGCTGTGGGCGGGCCGGCACAGAGCAACAAACACCTAGCACTCACACACGCTGCCCTGCCGTCAGGATGAGGGAAGAGCCGCTCACACTCACACACACAACAAGCCAGTGATTGTACACACGAGCGGGAGAATGTGCCAGCTCCTGCCCGGGAAGTCAGCCTGCACCAAGTGACATCTCCACACAGGAGGCAGCTCCTTCCTCTTCACAAGCCCCACGTATAGGGCTGGGGGTGGATCCTGACTGAGAGAAGCTATCCCTGGGAACAACAACAACAACGAGCAGCCTCACAAGCGGCTACGGCTCCTGGCCATGTGATGTCTCCCTGAGGGGTGAGCTGCTACAACCAAAAACAACAGCAGCGTGCTCACAGGAGGAACTGAAAGTGCAAACAAGGTGAGTGGAGGGGCACAGCTGGCGGAATGTGACCCAGGCTGCCTCTATAGCGCCCGCCCTGCGCCCTCTGCATCCAGATGATGGTGCAACAAAGGGAACTCCTCACTTCCATGGAGGGAGGGAGGGAGGGAAAGCCGCTGTCACCCTGTGCATAGCTCAGCACTGCCGGCATGGCTCTTGTTATTGTGCTTGCAGGGAGAAGCAGCTGTCACATTTGGAGGCCTCTTGTATGGCCATTAACCCCTGCATGCCTGGCAGAGATACTGTGACAAAGCCCTTTCTGGCAGAGGCGAAAGTTATTAGAGGAACATGAGGAGCACTCTGGTGCCTGTGTGTATTGTCATTGCAGCTTCCGTAAATGTAGCGTCTGTTCCTTTAGGTTGTGACTGGGATATTGGGAGTGAAGTGTATTTTGTGAGCCACCTATTCCTGTGCTAGAAGTTCCAGTCATGGACATTGCGTGGACACTGTACATTGTGCGGGCCACGTGATGCATTTAGTAGTAGGAATATACAGTATATATATATATATATATATATATATATCATTATATATATATACTATATTTACACACGCATAGCTCCGCTGCACACATTAATATTGATGTGGTCTTGTGCTGCTGGATTTGCAGCGTGCCGATTGGTTTGTTCTGCCTTCCATGGGTTAATATTTCATTACACAGGGTTACGTGTCGTATTTGCTGGCTCGCAGCGGGGAAAGTGCTGTGTACCTTATTCAGCGCTTTCAGGGTCACCTTATGTTTTTTCCTGAGCCTTGAGGGAGGTGATCCAGATATGGGAAATACTGTACTAGATCTCTATGTGTGACAACAGTGACTTGACAGATGTCTGTGTGAGAGTGACGGGGATACCGGCCACAAATATACACGTCATTCTACTATATGCATGGGTCATGTACACCCTACGCTATACTGGCTTCTGACCACCTCTGCGACCACAGAAGAGACCGTGTTAACACATGGCATCTATTTAAAGCTTAGTCATAGAGCGAGGTGCAGGGTGATCTATGCTGTAAAATTAGACTATGAGGGTCTTGAACGGGTCTCGGGTGACCTGTGTCACATTTATGGAGCAACTGCGATATTTTTGTGGCTATTACGACACTTAAAACACTTTAATATTTTGTCCTTTTAAAGGGGCGTTGCAGGGGTGTGGTGGGGACATGGCTGTCGGACATATTTCTCAAAGACGTTAAGGTAGAATTTGGTTGTAGGTAGAGTACCAGTATGGTAGGTCAGGGCTGGTATGGAGCTTGGGATTGTTTTATGATGCATTGATTTGAGCTGGGGAACATTTAGTACAGTATGTCGCAAAAGTATATCTTGTTACAGCTTTTACACCGCACAAGGACTGTCCCCACGACTGTACTGAGAAGTCTGCTCGGTTGTCAGGCTCAGCACTGCCATTGAAAACCTTCTAGTTGAATAAAACTGATTTGTGTCCATCTCGCAGGTGGCAGATCTTTCCTTTGTCAGCATGTCTTCTAGGCTTTGATGTGATGCAGATCATGCCCTAGGTTTCTTCTGTGAAGTGTCATTGAAAACAACACGATCACTTTCATTCACAAAAAAGGCAAAGACTACCACAGATGAAGGTTGATGTCATTGGCTAGAATTATTGTAGTGTGGAAATCCATGGATATAACATACCGTTTTGTGTTAAAAAATACGGGACGGATGTGAAACAAGACTGTGGTGGAGTTAGACTTGCTTAGTACATGAATGCATATAGCTTTCCTACTGAATGATATAATACAGTCGTGGCAGAGCAGTGTAAGACTGAATTCCCACAGTGCACAATTTGATGGCTTTTTTTTTTTTTTTTTTTCACGTCAAGAAGAAAGGGTCCAAAATACATAGGATACGTGGAAGTTCTTTCTATATCCTGGTTCCCTTTTGCAATTCGTTCCCATTGTAGCGGTTTGATAAATGTCTTAGCAATCCTGCTTTTAATGAATTTGTGTTTTTCCTTTAAACCTGGAAAGAGTAACTTTTCTAGACATGGAGATTCATGTGTAGTGGAATTTGGTCTTTGTGTTTTCATGTTAAAGAATGTAGGTTCTGACTTGTTTTTTTGCACATATTTCTTTATGACATTTCAATATGAGCTGCGGCTAAATGAAAAATAAATACAAGCAGAATTTACAACCGAAGATATATAAAACCTCTATTATTAACTTGCTTTGTAGTAAATCTGTTTCATTGTGGTTGTATGTGTGGATGTCGCTGTGATTTGCTAGACAAGTGTTTATAATAACATGGCTATGTCTTTGTGCTGTCTCATAATTCCCAGCAGATATTTGACCAGTCATTCTGTAAAGGACATGATATGTACCATACTGTGGGCTGGAATAGGAACACTCTAGCTTAAATGAACGATAACCTTCAACCTAGTAATAGTTGCCGGGTCACAGCTGAGAAGCCTGACTAAGCTTTGGAGCTAAATTGGTCTTCATTCTTTCTTGTCATCATCTTAAGTCTTAAGATCACCAAGGGAAATTCTACATGGATTGCTTTTACATGTAGTATGACATCCCAGAGGATGTTTTTTCTACAAATCATGTTATCTGTTTCCAATACAAGCAAAATAATTTGTACAGTGTCAGTAGAAGAATTAGATATAGAAAAACTATACTCTGCTATAAACTATATGCAATGCCCCTAAATGTGTTTGAGATATTTAAAGGGTTCGATTATTGGCCTGAATTTTTCAGACAGCATTTCCAATTCTGCTTCAGGGTGTAATCGCACGTTTAACGCATGCGTTTCAAAACACAATGCAACAACTTAGGGTTATGCCACACATGGCGTTTTGAACCCGTTTTTGGTACGTTTTTAAGCAGTCCATCCAAAAACGCATGCGTTAAAAAACCCTTGCGTTTTTGAAAAACGCATGCGTTTTTTGAAAATGCATCCGGTTTTTGACAGTATTTACCAATTATCTTAATTAAAACTGTTCAAAAGTTTTTGGACGGACTGCTTAAAAACTGACCAAAAACTGGTTCAAAACGCCATGTGTGGCATCGCCCTCAAGAGCGATTAACGCATATATAAACACAAATGTTAACATCAATTTAATAAGTAAATCTCTCCTTTAGTTGGTGCATTGCGTTTTAAAACACAGGCTTTAAACGCCACATGTTAGTGCTCCCTCATGTGGATCTAATACAAGTGTTGGGCTACCTGCACACCAGCGTGCCATGAAAAGTGACATTTCCTTTATTTTTCATGGGTGATTTGCTTCAGTTTGGTACCCATTTTTCACTAAACCTAAACTATAATGGATCAGTTGCATGGTCTGTTAATGACAGCACATGGCAGATTTTCACTGCTGTGTTCCTCTAGTCTCTAGTCTTCTTATAATTTTCAGTGTGTATGTGTATATATCTATCCTTATTTTACATTTTTATACACTGCAGATAATTAGTTAATATAAAACTTGTAAAAGAACTTTGTGGTGAAATAATATACCTTGCGTTTATTAATTCTTGTATATCATAGGTTAATTTTATTTACCACCATGAATTCTTTGCATTGACAAATCACAGTAGAATCTTTCTGAAAAAGTTATTTAACCACTTAAGGCTCAGCCCCATTTTTTGGATTCTGACTAGCGTCACTTTATATGGTTATAACTTTTGAAGACTGTTACTTCAAAGGGATTATGAGATTTCTTTTTTTCTCACATGTTGTACTTCATTTTGGTGGTAAATTTTGGCTGATAAGTTTTGCGTTTATTTACAAAAGAAAAAATAATGATTTTTTTAAAAAAAATTGCCATTTTTGAAATCATTGTGTTTTCAGGCAGATAGATTTACCCCCCCTCCCCCTCCCAAATGAGTTGCTAAATAACATTACCCATATGTCTACTTTATATTTTTATAATTTAGAATTCTAGAATAGTCAAATTTTGTCAGTTCTACGTTCATTTAGTCCTAAAACTTACACATTTCCAAAAGTTAAAAAGAGAAAACTAATCTTACAATTTATTTAATTTCTCCCGAGTACAGAGACCCCCCACATGTGGCCGTTACTTATTTTATGGTCGCACAGCGAGACGCAGAAGGGAAGGAGGGACCTACAGCTGCCAGGATTTTAGTTTTCTCATTGGCCCCTTTTGTAGGCTATAACATTTCAGTTTTTTCGTTATTGGGGCCATGTGATGGCATTATTTTGGCCGGATGAGATACTTTTTCCAGTGTTTCCATTTTGGGATTGGTATCTCCTATTTTTGAAAATTTATCAACTTTTTTTTTTTTTTTTTTTTTTTGAGGGTAGGAGTAGAAAAGCATCAATTCTGTACAGGATTTTTAATTTTAATTTTTTTTTTGTTTTAGCCTAATAATCATGTTATCTTTATTCTATGGGTTGATACGATTACAGGGGTACCATACTTGAATATTCTTTTCTCTGTTTTACTAAATTTGCCAAATAAATCCCTAATGTGGGGAAAAATCTATCATTTTTGTATCGCTGTCTTCTGAGTGGCATAACATTTTTTGGCTAAGGAGCTGGTTGATGGCAGGACATGTTGTACTTTGCAACAGTATCATTCTGGAGTACATATGTTTTTTTGATCACTTTTTATTGCATTTTTTTAGGGATTAAATAGGTAAAAATCATAATTTTTGGCAGGTTTCTATGTTTTTTTTTCCCACGGTGTTCATTGTGCGAGTTCAATACAGGCAGTCCCCGGGTTACATACAAGATAGGGACTGTAGGTTTGTTCTTAAGTTGAATTTGTATGTAAGTCGAAACTGTATATTTTATCATTGTAGTTCCCGACAATTTTTTTTTTTGCCCCAATTGTCACTGGGGCAAAAAAAAAAATTGTCGGGAACTACAAT
>CM033643.1:105935226-106247504 GCA_019512145.1 Engystomops pustulosus | reverse complement strand
ATACTTGAATATTCTTTTCTCTGTTTTACTAAATTTGCCAAATAAATCCCTAATGTGGGGAAAAATCTATCATTTTTGTATCGCTGTCTTCTGAGTGGCATAACATTTTTTGGCTAAGGAGCTGGTTGATGGCAGGACATGTTGTACTTTGCAACAGTATCATTCTGGAGTACATATGTTTTTTTGATCACTTTTTATTGCATTTTTTAGGGATTAAATTGGTAAAAATCATAATTTTTGGCAGGTTTTTATGTTTTGTTTTTTTTCCCACGGTGTTCATTGTGCGAGTTCAATACTTATTTAATTTTATTCTACGGGTTGTTATGGACGCAGTTATACTATATATGTGGGGTTTGTGTTATTATTTACACTTTTTTTTGTGCCTTATATGTCTCCTTATATGTTATGGGGTTTATGGGCATTTTTATTAATATAATAATTCTTTATATAGCCCACACAGATTACACAGCGCTCCACAAAGCATGACAAATTGGTCCCTGTCCCCATGAGGTTCACAATCTAAACAACCTACCAGGATGTTTTGGAGTGTGGGAGGAAACCAGAGTACCTGGAGGAAACCCACACAAACATGGAGAGAACATACAAACTCTTTGCAGATGTTGACCTCGGTGGGACTAGAACCCAGGACTCCAGTGCTGCAAGGCTGAAGACTTACACTGTGCCTTTAAGATGACATCATAGACGCCATCTTACAGGCACTGCTTGCAGGCAGCCCTGGGGTCCTGATCAGTCCTCAGGGCTGCCATAGGAATGATCAGTGCCCACCGAAGTCGGCACAGGGGGGAGGGTGCGATTGTGGCGGTGCCCATTGTGACCGCGGTTGTTACACTGGGGTGTCGGCTGTTACAGCCGGCACCACGTGTATCCCGATGCTGGCTCTGTTTAGTTCTTGACCGGAGCCAGTATCGGCTCGGGATCCGAGCTGAGCGTGAACCGGTTTAAAGCACTTAGTAAACTTTAACTTAGGCTCACACAAAAACATAAAGTGCTGACAGACCCCGGGAAGTTTTTTCAGACTTGGATAAGTTAAATCCTGTGTACATTTAACTACAACCACAAAGTAAGACTGGTACAATGTGATATATCATGTGTCCATCAGAGTTCATTTTGTGAATTAGAAGAAATCTGATAAAAGAACCACTAGTGTGAGCCTCCTTGTACATATACAATACATATACAATTATAAGGCAAAATATACACAGCTGGGAGAGATTGCCTATCAAAAATGGGAATGAATTCCAGCACAGAGAAGAAACATTCCTTTTGCAAATACTTTTTTTTTTTGTTGAAAAAAGACATCACATATCTCCCAAATAAGTAGCCATAGGCGAATATGCACTCTTTTAAAATCTAAAAGCATTACAACCAAACGTGACCAAAATGCTCTACAATATGGAAAATAAGAGACCTCTTTCGTTTCCACTTTTATGACTTATTGTCCCTTGACCACCTGGTGGGTTCCCCCTCTGGCAGGATTCACTCTTCTTTAATCTAATTATGCCTTGCTTAAAAAAAAAAAAAAAGATTTAACATGCAAATGAGTCTGAGAGCCTGAGCTCCAGGTTCCATTAATGCCTATGGAGCTTGGAGCCCCTTAGGCTGATTTGCATAATTTTATAAACTTTTTTTTTTTTTTTAGTATAAACCCTGGCATAACAAGCTAAAAGAAGAGAATATATTGCCAGTATGTTGGTGTACTTGGTTTATAAACCTTGATTCTGGTAGTAGTATTCCTTTTAAATGGAATTTAAAAGATCCATTGCACACAATGGGGGGATTTAACAATGTGTCTCAGATTCCGCCAGTTTCTAGCTTGAAAACACTAGTCTTTTCCTGCGCCAGATTTATCACTGTGATAATGAATTCTGGTGCACCATAAGACTGTTGGTTCCTACTTTAGACCTACTTTTAGTTTGTCTAAACTGGGCGCCAGAATTTTGGACGCACGGACGATTTCCTGGAAGCCTAGCCCCTTTCCATGCCAGTCCATGACAAGTCGAAAAAGTGTCAAAAAAAGGCCTTGATAACTGTGGTGCAAGGCATGTTAGACAGCTTTTTAGATGCAAAACCACCAGAATTGTGGCGCAAGTGTGTTTATAAATCCCACCCGATGAATACATCACATATATGGTGATCTTGCAGGACTCCACATAAAGGAGAAGAAAAAGAAATGATAAGCAGTGTACAATTCTACAATGTACATACTTTGTGTGCATGGTCATAAATGAATTATCTCCACGGTAAAAAAGAAAAGAAACCTCCATGTTGCATACACAACAATGGGTTCCAATAGAGTGTGGCACATGCACTTGTAACAATAGACTAATTTAAAACACAAACCGCACAAAGCACCCAACCACACACCTGCACCACATTCCCACCCAGAAACACCTCTATTGATGTGCCCAGATTAGGGCGAGAGAGACTAGTATATGTTAGTGTGTGTCTAGGATGGAATTTGGGGACCCGCACTAAATGGAGAGTTAAGCCATCTGCCCCAGATGGAATGAAACGACCTGTCCTTATTCCTATGAGTAAATAAACACTTTTTGAGTGGGAGGGTGTTATTCAGTGCCTTGATTCGGTCACGGAGAGGGGGATGTGCAGTCATCCGTAATCTGGTTACTATCTTTCTAGCATAGTACAGAATTTCGGTAATGAAAGCGTGTTCTGCAGTGGATTTGAACAATTTAGGGTCTACCAGGAGGAGGCAGAGCTTAGGATCATCTGGGACAGCCACTCCCATTTTGTTGAACAGAAATTTACGACCCTGTTCCCAGAACCCTCAAACCACAGGTCAGAACCATATTAGATGGAAGAAAGTTCCTGAGGTCTCAGAGCATTTAGGACACAGGTCCGGAAACCCAGGGCAAAATTTACTAACTCTACTAGTAGTTTGGTATGCTTGATGGAGTATATATACATGGGCATTCTGTCACCCAGGTTGGGGGAGGCCACCTTGGGCAAAGAGAGTCCTCCTTGTCAGTCAGGGGACTAAGGTCCCTCTCCCACAGTACCCTTGCCAGTACTCCTTGTCTGTCAGGGTACCAGGGTCAGCCAGTGCAGATGTTCGTGTGACTGGATAGTAACTCTCTGACCAACCAGCCTGCAGGAGGATGAGGTGAACAAGAAAGGAGTTTTCTACCAACTGGTGACCCGGAAACTATGGGGCAGATTTATCAAGAGTCTGAAAGTCAGAATATTTCCAGTTGCCCATGGCAACCAATCACAGTTCAGCTTTCGCTTTACCAGTGCTCATGAATATTTTAAAGGGGAGCTGTGATTGGTTGCTGTCAATGGGCAACTGGAAATATTCTCACTTTCAGACACTTGATAAATCTGCCCCTATGTGCTTATAGCATGACTGAGTTGAAGATATAGCAGGTGGAAGGAATTTGGCAAGTCATAGGAATCCTTTAACTGCTGAAATGAGCGGAGGACTCAATCTATACAGACATCCCCCTTATGGAACACACCCCCTGGCCATCCATCTACCCCCGTTAGGCATTAGAGAAAGTGTGGAAAGAGCTGGATTATTCCTCAGCGTGTAGTTGCCAAACCCAGTAGCGTAGTAGTGGGAATAAACTCTCGCCCACAACAAAAGAAGTTGGCGCAGCATGGGGTGACATCCAAGGGATGGTTGAGGTTTAGCTTCAGCCCTGGGGACTAAGTGGTCAATGGGGGGTATTTGCAACTTAGTCCAATTAATACTAAGGTCTGAGTGAGTGCCAAACTCCGTAATTACCCCCAGCACTGCACTCAGAGAGGGCCCCGAGTCTTCCAAATAAAGCAAGGTGTCATGATCTAGATAACTTTTCGTTACCTTTTTAGATTGCTTTTTAAGACCTGAAGGAGCATTTATGTATATATAATTTTGTTGTACATGTAATATATTTACATCTTGGCACTCGGCACGGCTTTTGTGATGTACTTCTAGTGTACATGAAATTCTTATTCTCAGAGATTGGATAAGTATCCTTCCTTGGCTTTGTGCGTGCACAGTGCTTAAATAACATACCTTTATTCACAGATGCATGCTACATTCTAGAACTGGACTGGGCCTCACCACATCTTTAGAGATGGAGCTAGTGTGCAGTTGGTTTTGACAAAAAACTGTAGATTTAAAGAAGACAAAACTTTGAAAAAACGGAGGCAGGTTTAATAGCAGTAGCCACATTTAAGTTGCAGTGTTTTTTGGCTACATGTTATGAATTTATATTGACACAGGGAATACTTTAAAGTCTACTTTTGGATGACTTTTTAGAATACAGGGTGTACATGAGCAGAGTGTGGAGCTCAGAGCAAAAAGAAGGGATATGTTGTAGAAATTCTTGTGAGTTGGTTTTGTCATGAAACCTATTTCAAGGTAATTATAATAATAATATTAATAAATTATTATAAAATGATGTGGTTTTGCAGATGTGAGTTTGCTTAGTAGGCTACCTGCACAAGAACATGGGCAAAATTAGCTGTGAAAAACGGAGTTTAAAGGAAACCTACCATTTGATTTGATGCTTTATGAAGGATACCTTGAGAATGTTGTAGCTACACTGATGCAGAATCATATCTTGGTTAATCACTGTGCTGAGTGGTTTTGCTGATTAACCAATTACAAAATTATGATAATGAAGCTGTCTCCCTTCTGTGGCTGGCTCAGTACTTCTCCTAGCACATTTTAGCACATTATTCACTGCATGAGAGGATGATGTAATCACTGGGTTGTGGCTGAATGCAGAATAATCAATTGCTGCACCATCCCCCGGCTGCTGTGTATGAGTGATCCAGCTCTGGTTGATTAGTCATGTCTTGACTAAGCTCCATGTGTAATGTGTTTATGTGGGCAGCCAGCCTGACCCAGCTTTCCCAAGGTCCTGAATTTTATAATTGTTTTTTCAGCAAAACCACTCAACTCGGGGATTAACCAAGATATGATCCTGCATCAGTGCAGCTACAGCATTCTCAAAGTATGTTTGGTTCATAATGCTTCAAATCAAACGGTAGGTTTCCTTTGACATTCGCATCAGTCTTGAATCCTCAAAAACGAATACTTTATGCGTGATCTGTGAAAAATGGTTCTGACTTGATCGTTAGCACAGTCCGTTTACGGTAAATTAATGGTCGCAAGTGCTCATCCATTAATAGGTGGTATAGCATTTAGTGCAGTTGTGTGCTGTCCGTTCTAAAAACATTGTGTGCATCTGCCCATTGTATTCAAATATAAAGTTGGGGGGGTTACCTTGCTCTATACAGAGATATAATGTTTAGAAAAATGCGCTCCCAAACCTTCACTCATGATGATACAATGTCTGGGGTGGAAAACTTCTATACAGTGTAAACTCTAAAAACAGCTGCAGCGTTTTCCGCTTTTCAGAGTATCACTTTCAGAAATTTATAGTAATAAAAAGAGGAAGTTCTGTGACTCTGAAGCTTTGAGGTTATGAAAGAAAACAACAACCCAGAGCCGTGTTTTGATTGTTACAGAAAACCATTAGGAATGGTTTATAGTAAGAATGACTGATCTGATTTTGTTAGTTTTACATTGAAAAAGTATGGGAGTGACAGTCATGTGTGTGTATTGTGTAGTCAGTATGGAGTTACTCCGAGTCAATCCTGTTGTACTACAAACAATAATAACCGCTTAACAACCATAAAAGCCATCATTTTTCTTGTAACTGTATTACCTGTAAATTCCTGTACAATGCCTTATGGGGATTTAGATACAATTTATGGCAGGATTATTAATATAAGAGGTTAATTTCGAGTTGGAAAACAGGAACTGTAATTGTGGAGGTGTTCCTGATGTCCAATTTACATACACCCATCTTTATTTACGAGGTAGGTGTGTAGTGGTTTGTGAATGTGAGAACAATAGAGCTTGTCAGCAGTTTCCTACAGGCAGCTGCTGCTGACTCACGTGTCTGCTTCAGCCCTGAGCTGCCCTTTCTAAATCATCCACAGCGGGAATGAAAGAATGTGTAACTGTCAGTTATCTGATGGCTGTGCGGCTCCCTTCTACATGCCCCTTTAATAGCGGGATAAAAGCCAATGCCAGGGCACTTTGGAGGCTGTTTACTCTGTATACATACTACACTGGGCAGACTTTACCTTGAGTGCACTTGGCTCATTCCAGCATGGAGCACAGAACAATTGCATCATTTTTCTGCTAACAAAGGAAGTATTGTTCTCGTTGCTGTTGCATGCATCATGCTATTTTTCTGGGATTCCTTCCACAGCCCTTCCCCGTGCTGAGATGTAAATAAGACTCCTACAGTACTCTGGGGAGTCGCCCAGACTGCACTCTTCAGCATGTAGTTTTTATTTTCTTGGGCATGTTATGACTCTTTCGATGTGTGGATGTTTGTAATCCGTATTTTTTAGCATATACCACAAGCAAATATTCTGTTCTCTTGTCCAGTTTTGAAACCCGAAGTCATTAATCCTGATTAGTCCTGACTACTTTTTTCTGAAAATGACAAATTAATAGTTGGTAGCTTTTGTTTGTTTGTCACTATACAATGTGTCTTGTGGATCCCCTTTGCAAATAATTGTTTCATTGTAGCAGAGTCTAGGGACATGTGCCCAGGAGGTAGGAAAGAGCCTGTCCTTAGTTGTTAAAGTTCATGGTGTTTTTCAGGAAATCAGGGTGAATGACCTGGAAAGAATCTGTACAGTCATGCAGAAGTAGATCATCCAACAGCAACTGCTTATTGCAGTGTTTGTATACAGAGACTGAAGGGGAGTGTCTAATGCTGAACCTCCTGTACTGTCTCCTGCTGACCTTAAACTGCTCCATTTCTTCTTTCCTGTCTGTACACATCAGATTATATATTCTGCATCCTACTATGTCCTTTCACTAATAAAGCAAGTATTTTATGATTGTCTACAGGTGTCTTTATTGCATATGTGTTATAAAACTAGACAAATTAACCCATATTGTTATCAAATAAGTCATTGATGTTTTTTGACTTCACATGTATGTATTGTACGGTTTGAAATTTGAGAAAAGTTGTCATAAATGAAGAATTCTTAAAATAAAGATTTCTCAACCACCGCTGCTAAATAGCACCTTTAGCAAATGTAGTATTTTTCTAGCCTTTAAATGCAAGCATTTAACATTGCAAATTACTTGCCTGTCTCCTTAGTGGATTTTAACTTGTGCCAATGATAGTGATTCTTGGTTTCCGCCAATGCAAGTGACTCATTAGTATCAGTGAGTTGGTTACTTCTAATAATAAAACATGTGGTTTTAGCTGGTGAGTCTCAGTAAAAGGTTGGAAAATATTGCTCTTTTGATTCTTACCTTTACAGTTTGGTAAACATTGCAGCATATCATGTATATGATCTCTTGTTCTTTCCATAGTCTTGTTAGCCAAATGGCAAGTTGTTTTGCATGAATAACAAAAAATTATTTTATTCAAAACTGTCAGATAGAAGTTGCTGCTATGCAACGTGTTTATTCTTTTTTAAAGTAGAATGTTGAAGTATATAAAATAAGTAAAGGGGTTTTCTTATACAGGGAGTCCCCGGGTTACACACAAGATAGGTTCTGTAGGTTTGTTCTTAAGTTGAGTTTGTATGTAAGTCGGAACCGCATACTTTATTATTGTAACCCCAGTCAAAATGTTTTTGGTCTCTGTGACAATTGGATTTTAAAAAGAACCAGGATAAACAATGAATCTTAATTACAGCCACTATTGATAACTGTTATACCTGTTTATTGTAGCCTAGTACTAAAGTACAGTAAATTACCAAAATTCAGGGGTCCGTTTGTAACTATGGGTCGTATGTAAGTCAGGTGTTCTTAAGTAGGGGACTGCCTGTACTGGATTAAATGAATTGGCATGCTGCACGGTTTCATCCTCTTTAGCCAATGTATAGCGATTAGAAAAATACAAAACAAGTAAAGGTTGGGATTTTCTTCTAACCCCAGTTATTGCACACCTCTGTGTGCAGCTCTAGTCACACAAGAGACTGTTCATGTTATATCTTGCCCAAAGGATAGAACATAACCATCTGATTGTGGCACTCTGACCACTAGGACCCCCTTCATTATGGGAACAGGGGTACAGTGTGCCCTGAATTAACACACACAATGTCACTTGTTTCTTTGGTACTGCTGGGACAGCATTTTGCTGTTGTATTCATCCTTAATTTGTGATGATTGAGGCTCATGGTGGTCTGATACTTTATACCTCCTTACTTATATTTGGTACTTTTCCTGAGTTGATGGATAATGGCTGTTCCTATTCCATGTACAACGGTGCCATTACAATAGGTAACACAGTCCACCACTTTCATCAGCAAATGGAAAAATGTGGCACACCACAACGCTTCATATTGACATTTCTCCACCTCTTCATTCCAGGTTGACTAAGTCAGTAGGTGCTGTGGTTGTTAGAGGAAAACATTGTGCTGTTTGAGTAGGTGCTTCAGTTACTCAAGTCACAGATTTGGTCTTACAAAGTTAGCATAGTTCTAATTCCTTTCCTAAATCTATCCTGGGGTTATATTCTTGTATGTGGCACTCAAAGCTATATGTGTGCTCATAAGAACTATGCTTGGTTAAAAGGATTTATGCTGATGTTTATTTTACCTTTTTATGGCGCTATATTTGAAAAAAAAAACCCTAATGTTCTGCAGTTTTTTACTGACTACTAATAAAACTGTAACCTTCAGCTGGGTACACGCTTCTGTCCACTTTCAGAAGCCCTCTCATTATCATCACAGGTAGGATTACAATAGCGGATTACACAAATGTTGATGGATAAACCATACATAATGGGTGATGGTACTGCCTCATCTCCTTCCTGCACATATCACAGAAAACTCTCTATCTTTTGCTCCTGTAAACTACAACTTAACATGCCTTTAGCAGTAGATTTGGTTAAAATGGAAGCCCCATAATAATTTGCAGATGGTTCATTTCACCACATTGCATGTCTTTCTGTACTTTCTGCTGTCTCTGATCCTCTGTGTTGATGATAGACTCTACCACAGTGTAGAACAGGCCTCTTATCTTGGTTACTGTTGATGTATAGGATCTCTTTACTGTATCCTGCTGGGCTCTTTGCTTTACATGGAGATGAGATAAGTGACCTGTGCTCCTAGCAGGCAGGCATTGTACTGTGTTCATCTGTTGGCATTAATGGATTCATATGATGCTAGGTGCTCGGTCCGTGACAGGATTATATAGGGCAGTGGTGGCGAACCTATGGCACGGGTGCCAGAGGTGGCACTCGGAGCCCTTTCTGTGGGCACTTAGGCCATTGCCCCAATTTCACCAAACAGGACCAAATCCATCAAATCTTCCTGCAGTCCCAAGCAACTTAAGGGATGCTGCTCTCAGAGCTATTTTAAAGCGACACTTCATTGGGTGTTTGAAACTGCAGGAAAAGTGAGAAGGTGTTGACTGAACTGCATTGTCTTTGGAGGTCATCCTGCTGGACCCACCATTCTTCCAGGAGAGAAGCTACAATGATGGTCTGAATTTGCCCACATTCTTTCAACTGTATTGGTGGCCTTAGGAGAGCAAATTCATTGAATGTTGTTGAAGAACAGGCAGCAATGAGTTACTACTTGAAATGCCATGTTGGCACTTCATGGAAAATAAGTGGATTTTGGTTGCAGTTTGGGCACTCAGTCTCTAAAAGGTTCGCCATCACTGATATAGGGTGAGGAACCAACCTGGTCGCATGTAACTATGCCAAGAGACAGACATGGGGATTAATGGGTCGAGATAAAAGAGCAACACAGTTAAATTTTTTTATTGCCTTATTTAATTGCCTTAAGTCCACACTAGACAATACAGTACACACAATAGATATACAGTTAGAAGAGTACAAAATACAAGGGTATGACTACAAGTATCAGCGATTCAGTATGTTACCTTGTGTGGGCCTAATGTAAACTGATAGGCCACACTTAAAGATCCTCCCTGTGCTTTGTGATGTTGAATTGTTTCCTCAGGCAAAGACCATGGACATCAAGGGTGCTATGATTTATGTTAGGTGCAGACAAACCGCTACACACCCCAAGAGGGCTTTGAAGACCCTCCTATCTGGTATTAAATCCAGAACCTTGGAGAAGTCATTGCTGGGTCAGGGTTCTGGTATCATTTGATCTTGGGAAATTTCTGGATCGTATTTATGCCAAACCTGACCCATTTTCCATAGTCCCATCCCAAGATATTTATTTCTTGGTGTCCACGCATGTCAGAACCCAGGGAGTCCGGGGCACTATGGTCCCCTGGCTACCCAGATTCTAAAAATGTATTTGTCCTTCGTCTGAGATCAACGAAAACTCTAACTGGTCTGAGATTTTATAATCCTTTGTCTTGTGGAGGGAACTCTTAAGCCTTTCGGGGTCGCTGTGGCTGCAAAAGGTGTTGGTTAATAGCAACCCCCTGCCGTGTCAGAGTCCCACTGCAGTCTTTGTACTAGGAAGTTTCCAAAGTCTCATTGGTTATACAAGATAACGTTAGGGGGAAGTTAGGGATATTAATGGCTTGATGAACAGAACAAAACCGGACATGTGAATCTCCCTTGTACATGTATGTTCATCACAATATCTGGCATGTGAATCCCCTTGTTCATTACACTTATTATAAAGCTTTTGACCAAATGTTTGTTAGTCCAGCGGCTTTTTCCCTCCCTCCATTTACATGCATGAGCAGCTAGAAAGGGCATACATGTATTACCACTTCCAGATTCTTGTGACAACTTATCTCCGTGGCAACTAAAGAATGAGACACCATCCTGGTCTACCATGATATCCGCCATCAGGGATAAGGAACATTGAAATTTGCATGATGAAGTCATGATCAAATCTTGATAATGAAAACTGATAATATCTCTAGGCAGCTGTGGAAAGCTGAATGGGATTTTCCCATGATATAAAAATAACTACTGACTTCTGAACAATGTATAATGATGCACTTGCTTATTTGCTGTCAGATTATTAAATAATTGCAGACTGAATTCCCATATATACTGTACTATTAAGTGTGTAGACGTTTCTAACCTTTGCTATTTACACTCTGATCATTCTAAAGCTATATTCACATGAAGGTGTGCCCAGGAGAGGAGGAGGAGCGCTGCTCACCCCTGCCCCTCTCCATAGCGATGTTTGGCGCACAACGCCGTATTCTGGGGAACGATAGGACACGTCCTATTTTTTTTTTCGTGTACGGAACAGTGCGTTGTTGCACGTGTGCTGCGCAGTATCGTATGGTGCCATGCGCCCATTGCTGGCCTATGGGGGACGTATATACGACCCCTAACGGCCGTGTGAATGTTGCTTTAGATGGTTGCTAATTGATTTTATATAAAGTATTGATTTAATACAATGTATATATAAAGTATGCCACAATGTAAAGTTGCCAGCTGTTGCTTTGAAAATGAAGATTTAAGCTCTATGTACTTTAGGCTGCATTCACACTACAGTATGGGGGACGTATATGCGGCCGACGTATATGTGGCCGATATACGTCCCCCATACACTTTTCTTTGGGCTTGCGGCGCCCCACGGGAGCGGTATGGTGCGGCACCGTACCGCTCCGTAGTTTGGGAAAAGATAGGACATGTCCTATCTTTTCCCGTATTACGGCGCAGCGGCCATACATCGCTATGGAGAGGGGCGGGGGTGAGCTGCGCTCACCTCCTCCTCCTCTCCTCGCGCTGCCGTGCGCCCGCCGTGCTACGGAGCTGCAGGCACACGGCAGTGTGCATGTAGCCTAAAACTGTAAAACCTCTATAGATTTGCATGGCTGCTGTGTGCAATATATGGACTTTGTAGGTAATGGCATGGTAATGGTATGCAGAAATATGGCCAAGAAAAGAAGCATACAGTAGATCTCTAATACAGACATCTTTAGGTCTGTAGGTTTGGCATTTTTGGCCATAGACAAGCACAGTCTTAATATTTATAAGCACAACAAATGTTGTTGGTAGTATTTTTGGGGGCATGGAATATGTTTAATGAATTTACAATAATTTTCTGTGTTCTTGAAATCCTAAATCCTCTTTTCTTTAAGAAAAGAGATGAAAATGAATGAGTGGGGGTGACTTGCTTATCATGTCCTGAATATGCACTCTGGAAACCATTAACTGTACCTTTGTCACTCAAAGCCCAGTACATAGGATTTTCTTCTTTATATTTAGGAATTAACACATTTTTGTTTACTGTGAAAACTTATTATTAAGCTGACTTTTTATGTATTCACAGGAAACCAGTGGTTTCTACTGACTGTGTTATTGAGGTTCAAATGTTTTATAGATGAAAAGGTGATACTGAAATCTTATTTTCCTTCCTGCCTGCATAGCTGTTTGACTCTGGTATGCCTATACAGCAATGCAGAAAAATACTCAAAGGTTATTTAAAACTATGTAACACAGTTGTTTTATATCACTTACAACATAATAAACATAGTACACAATTGATATTGGTGGATGTCAGGCTAATAAGTTTAAATTGGAGAGAGCATTGTTCTTGGTGGAGTTATGGACAGTGGAACGTTGGATTACAATTAACTTAACTTCAAGTGTTTGGCAAGACAAACTAGCATTTTATAATACATTGTAACCAGGTTTACAAGCAGAATTATATAATGCAAAACAATGGAGTAAATGGGTGGAATTGTTGAGGAGTTTGGTGAACTTGATAACTGGTGGACTGGTGGGAGCGTGATTATAGGGTGGTGAATGTTGTGTGTAATGAGGAGTGTAAGCAAAGTGACGGGCTGCATAATTCAGGTTAATTGGTTGATTGGGGGACGAGGACCAGACCAAGAAGGGGGTAAGGAAGGGGGTTGGTTTTGGGGGATATTAAATTGTGTATATTCTATTATGTTGTAATCAATGATCCTTTGTACAGTATGTGCATTATTTGTGACATTCTGTTAATTTTTCTACTGGAAAATAAACTTACCTGACTTAATTTTTTTTTTTATAAAATAAGCCCTCCCCATCACAATATTGAAAAAGTAAATAACAGGGCTAGATGTTGTTGATTAAATATTTTTGGTGTATTGATCAAATTGTCTGCGTTTCAATGATTTCCTTTGGAAAAACTTGGCTTTTATTTAATATGACCGATTTGGATAAGCATGTTCCTGGAATGCTAACTTTACTGAAAATGAATGATAAATTGACAACCAGGTGTTATTTCACTCTTTAGTAACTATACAGTGTAGACTGAATGTGTAGGGCCAAACTGGAAGGGAATTATTTAGAGAGGGTGGTCTAATCGATTTGGCGCACTCTGGGATATTGGTAAAAAGATTTTTATTGACGGTATTCAAGTCACAACGCTTTTCGGGGCGCTAGGCCCCCTTTATCAAGCGAAAAAGACTAGAGAACTCGACACTCCTATCCTTCTCAGACTCACTGCATTAGCGTTCCTGCTTACCGGAACAGGTGCTGCCTTCAAATAGAGATCTCCTGTCTGTCCTGTATATATATGCCATGTCGCCTCTGTGCCCAGTAGAAGGCTATGAGTCCATTTTCGGGATTTCCTTTGTTGGTGAGCACGAACTGAAAGCATATGACAGTGGGGACCACCTAGTTTGGAGTGATAAAGGATCACTAAGTGTGTGCATCGCCGTTTACGAGGTCCTGCTGTTTTTTTTTCTTTTGGATTTTTTTTAAGGCAGTTTACCATAAAGCATTTAATACACCACCAGTGGATTTTAACCATGCTATTACTTTAACATATGCAGGGTCAGCACACACAAATATGTAGTGACCCTACTTATTGTTCATTATATTGTCCTGTATTTTTTTCCCTTTAGTTAAAAGTAATAATTTGTTTATGGAAAAAAAGAACAATCCCTCTCACTTCTCCCAAACACACAATAAAATATTTGTTAATTAAAAATGTTGATTATTATTGATTATAATTTAGCAAAAATTTTGGACTACTTTTTGCCATTTTTGTATAATTGCTGCAAAAGCCTTTAAAATGCTTAAGTGTCCTAAATAAAATCTTAATGAAGTTACGATGTGAAGTGGTTGCTTATGAATCATAGTGATGGAATGTTAATGTCTATTTTCCTTTTTTGTAAACCCCTGATTTAAACCAAGAGCGAGACATGGAAGATCAGACTAGACTGTATATTCTGCATTTACTGTTCACGCAAAGACCGTGCAAATCATTTTCTGTCAATATATGCTGCTTCATAGATTTCATAGATTGTTTTTGTGCTTTTATGTGATGCTTCCTGTGTAGAAATTTATGACAAATTAATACTGTATTCTATATGAGGACTAGACTAGAGCACTGTCCGAGGGTAAATTAAATTATTATTGGTGTTATAATGACCAGAGGAAACCAGACATTATGAACTACAGCATATACAGTATACACTACATGTAATGATAAATCTTTATATTTTGTCATCATATTTTTCTGTACTTTACAGGAAATGGGGTACATATATGAAGAAAATAATACGTTTAGATGAAACAATAGGAGTGAGGTGCATGTAAATTGTAACATTACAGTTGATAAGGGGAGGATTTTATGGTTGTTAAAACAGCTGAGCGACAACTTTGTAACAGGACTTTGAATAGATGTCTCATTCATAAAGTTTAATACCAGGTTTACAATGTGTACATATGTATTGGCATCCTATCCCCCAAAGTCAGTTTAAGGTTTCTTTTAGAACCTTAAGGGGAGGTAAAGTGAGCTCTAACTGGTGATTGTTCATGAATGGATTATGGAATGGATTATTTTATAAAGCAGTGGAAATGGTATTCCGGCAATATGAATGTCTGATACAAGAACCCATGATACTATAAATAAATTAATATAACAAAACTCAATGTCATTCGTCACAAAATGGAGCTTAAATAGTTTGATATTAAGATTCACAAAATGTTATTGCCTTTCTAAAGTATGCAGAGTTATCACCAAGATGGCCACCACTGAAAACTACAAGTCCCACGATCCTTTAGTTATTAGTAACTCCTCCTCCCACTTATACTCTGCTCCCTGTGATGATCTAAAAGACTTTCTTGTTCTGTTACCATAGTAATTATGCGTAACTGTCATCCCTGCATATCACCACAAGACTGGCCGTAACTGGATTCACTGCAACCAGCCGACTACAGTCAAACGTAGTAGGCAGGGGCAGGGCATGTGATGTGGACATGTGACCAGCAGCCATCTTCTGTCTTGTGTCTCCTCCGTGTGGAGGAAATCGACGGACTGATTAAAGTGCCAGTAGCATTTTAATTATTCATTATGTCCACAACATGTTTCTGCTTAGGGGAGCAAAATTTTAATTAACAACTAATTACATATTAGCTTATATTTTAAGGATCCATTTGTATATGAATTGTGCTGATTCCTGGAATACCCCTTTAAATTGAGTAGAGGGACAAGGGTGTTCACTTTCAATGTTGTTATTTAACTTCACTATAGAATCCTTAACTACAAAAATCCATTAATAGAAGATTTTTTTTCAAGGGATAAAATTAGGGGGAAGGGGAGCAGCTGAAAATTTGTTTTGTTTTCAGATGACTTGTTGTTATTTTTTTGATAATGTGGGGATGGAAATCCAGGGAGTTTGTTCTCTTCAACATTTTAACATCACATTTCTCCAATAATATTTAAGGTATGCAAAATTTTGTATGATGTTGAACAGAAGACTCCCAATGTTAGGATCGATGTGAAATGTATTTTTAAACAAATGAGAAAACATAATAAAAATAAAAAAAAATCTCCTTTGAAATGAACTTATGTTACGCCCGGGCCGAGTCCCAGTTGTAGCATGCCGCCGGCTCCATAGTGTCCTCTTATACACTAGATCAGACTAGTTCAAAGCCCCATGACATCCTACATGGACAAAGTAGAACATTTTTAATTCTTAAAATCAAGAATTTTTCCAAATTTTACCCTCATATCCTTTTTTTTTCATAAATAAACACAAAAGATGGAACAAAAATTTTTGAACTTGCAGAAAGTACAAAGTATCAAGAGAAAACAATTTCAAAATCACTTGGATATGTTGAAGCTTTCCAAAGTTATAACCACTTATAGTGACACAGGGCAGATTTGAAAATTATAGGCCGTGTCAGAAGGTGAAAAGTGGCTTCGGCGGTAAGGGGTTAATATCGGTTAATTCACATATAAACTGATGGGGGAGGTCATATTTTATGGTTCAACAAGAGATTTTGGGATATATATAATATAATATTGCAATCATTATGAAAATTGTGTGTACATAGTATGTTGGTACATGTTTTCAAGAAAAACTGGGAGGGCATAAGTAGGTAAACAGCATTTAAAAAAGCATTCTGGTGATGTGATCTGACCCATAGCTTGGGAGATATGGGTGTGACAACGGAGATCTAAGGTTATCTGCATACATTGGCATCCATAATACACCCGGTTTTCATTCGTTTTTGTTTATTTAGTGTTGCACATTTTTCATGGGTTTTTCATGCAAATTTTCCAAATGCGCCTTTTTTTTTTTTTTTTTGCAGATTTTCACTCTTGCGTAGATTTAATGTAAAAAAAATAGCATGCAAAAATTTGCAAGAGCGCACAAGGAAAGTAACCTGATCATTATAACACTGAGCAACCATTTCTCAGCTGAAAAAAAAATCCATTGTCTACTGTTTTCCAAATCCCATTCACTTTAATGCTACTGTTTTACCTTGTCAGTTTTCTGCACCAAATCTGAACGTAAAATCCGCATGGAGTCTGCTACGTGTGCAGTTGGCCTAAGGGTGTGGATGGGAACCTTAGATGCAGGTTCTCTGTCTCATATTTATATGTAGCAGTCCAGCAATTAAATGTCTCCAGAAAGAGCAAAAGGAATTTGCACATTCTTATCTTCAGCTTCTCCCCCAAACACCAGTGCTAAAAGTGTACATTGCTGAGAGTATTACTGAAGCATACAATTGTGTAATGAAGCATAATAAGGAGCCTTCTAAGGAACCGTGTGCCGGTATGTAAATGAACGCTCAGTCTGTCAGCCGCAGGTGTTGTTTTGCTGAATAGCAAACAAACTACAGTTGTCTTGAAGATGCTAGATTGTGTAATTCATTGCTTTGTACATTACTGCAGTTTAACAATATTAGTGGAAACCCAGATCAGCCCATCAGCGTTGTTTAGGACACACAATATGTTTTGCTGAAATTAAGATTTCAGCAATTTGGAAGCGGTTGAACTTTATTTTATTTTGAGTTGTTAACAAACTTGCAATAATTCAACTTTTATGATACCGCTAAATACTGATCCATCGGGCAGCTTTTTTGATGGTTACCATAAGTGGTAGCAGTTTTTTTTCCCCCCTGTAACAAAAACTTATTAAACTTTTTTTGTAACAGAAGAAAAAGCTAAAAACTATGATGGAAAATGAAGCCCTATACATCACAAAATAATTAAAAAAAATTACTACACTCCTATATGCTATGCTGTTATATGTGCATATTTTTGCCTAATCTGGCAATATGTCTATATGGTTCACTTGTCATATAATTATTAGAGACGAGATTGCCTGATGCCTTTAGGAAAACTTTTGGGAAATTGCAAACCAACAAATGACAGTTTGAAACTTTTTACCTATTTTGTAATATTGGACATAATTGAAGAAACTGAAAACGTTCATCTTTGCACAACCACCTACGCACAGCAATTTCAGAATTTTTCTAAGTGTTAGATTTGTGTGTTAACATACTGGATTCCATGGCAACTGCTACCTGCTCTGTAGACAGCAATAGACATTGCCATGCAGAATTGTGCATTATATGAGGCTATGACTACTATAATGTGCTATGTAATACATTAAAAGAAAAATAGCTCCTGCATCAGGTCATGAAGTTATTTTTAAAAAAATTAAGTAAAAACATGAGTTTGTGCTTTTTTCTATAAATTTAATAAAATTTTCAAAAACTTCTCTAAAAAGTGATCAATAAGTAATGTGGCCCAAATTATACAAATATAAAGAACAACTCTTCTCGCAAAAAAATCTGCTCTTCACAACCACTGTCAACAGGAAAATACAGAAGTTATACCTCTAAAAAAAAGGCTTTTTAAAAAAAAAATTTATTTAGTAGAATTGGGCAAATCAAAAAATACTATATTCATGAGGTATCACCTCAATTTAGCAAAGAAAATGCTAAAAATTCAAAACATCAATAATTTTTTTTAACTTTGCAGAAAGAGTTAATAAAATCTGATCAATAAGATATAGATGTTCTAAAATGTATCCTAATATGAAAATAAAATGCTGTAGCCTTTACAACGCGACAAAGCAAATCTACTCTGAATCACACTCCTTCTATTCAATGCCCTGCCATGTGCCCACACAGCAGGTTACCACTCGGCATACTCAGGAGAAATTGTGTATCAAACGTTTTGGAGCATTTTGGCATTCTTTGTGAATGTTTGGATTTTTTGAAAAAATTTTTCGATAAGAGGAATATAATCACAATTTCAAAATTGCACCTCCATTTTGTTTTAACCCATGTGAAACACTTTGAAGGGTTAACAGACTTCGTAAAACTAGTTTAACATATGTTTAGGGGTTAATCTTATATAATGGGGTGAGTTGAGGGGATTTCTCTATTTAGACCTCTCAAATTCACTTGATGGCTGAGCAGGTCCCTTAACCCCTTTCCGACATTTGACGTAATAGTACTGCATGGCGGGAGGTGCATTCCCGTATTCCGCAGAACTATTTAGTCAAGCTTCTGGCATCCGCTCCTGAACGGAGCCGGCACTAGAACTGCGGGTGTCTGCTGTATATTATAGATTCCTCCGATTGCAGGTGCTTGACCGCGGCGTGTAATGGGCATTTCAAGTGATTTGGACCCCCCGCATTAGGGGGGGGGGGGTGCTGATCGGATAGCAGCCCCAGGGTCTGCTAGTGCCCCGAGGCTGCCTGATCTTCTTACGGGAGGTGGGTCCTGTCTCCTAGCAGGACCCAGCTATAACAAACTGAACATGCGCAGCATGCTGATAGTGTTACATAATGCAATGTAATACATCTGTGTTACACCATACACTATGGCGTATGCCCATACGGCAGGTTACCACCACATATGGGTAATGTTATACAAGGGAGAGGTTTGTTATCAAACTTTGTGGAGTTCTTTGGTATTTTATCTAATGAGAATGTGTACATTTTATGAAAAACACATTCATTTATCCCAAAAAATTTTACTTTCAAAATTGCATCTGGGCTTTTACTTTTATTCAGGCCTCTCAAAGGTACTTGAAATCTGAGCAGGTCCCTCAAAAGCATGATTTTGCGTTTTTTATGAAAATGTGAAAAATCACGCATACCTCCGTGTGCTGGAGTGGAGGAGGAGGTGACCCCTCTCCTACCTAGGAAACAGCGGCGCACAGCCGCACACTCGCAAAAAGATAGAGCATGCTCTATCTCTTTGCGGTGTACGGTGCGGATCAGTGGCACATGTGTGGCACCGTACCGCCGCCATTGCCGTCTATGGGAACGTATATGTGGTCGCATGTAAGTCCCCATGAACGGTTTCAATGAGCCCTAAAGTTCATAGCCCCATAACATCCTACAAAAATGAGAGGATGCATAATAAACTATGTCCACAAAAAGAAAACTTTCAGTGAATATTATTAAGTTGCTGTTATGACTGTGTGGAAAAAGGAACATTTTGAATTTGAAAATTGAGCATTTTTCCAAATTTTCAACAAATATCTCATTTTCTCATAAATGTTGGTGGTATATTTTGAATTTTTCAACTAACATGAAGTACACTTGGATATGTTAAAGCTTTCTGAAGTTATAACCAATGATAGTGACACAAGGCAGATTTGAAAAAAATGGGCCGTGTCAGAAAGGTGAAGAGTGCCTTTGGCGGTAAGGGGTTAAAAAAATAGGTAAATGCAATTTTCATAAAAACCCCTCTAAATGTCAGCTAAAGTTCCAAGCCTTCCTAACATCCTACAAAAATGAGAGGATGCCTCCTAAAAAAAAACATGTCATCATGGAGTAGACATTTAGGAAATAGTATTTTTATCAAGTTATTTAAGTGGTATTGTCATATGTCAGAAAAGCAGAACCTTTTTAATAATAAAGAATTATAGTTGGGTTTTTTTTTTTTTTATACACAAGGCATATCACCCAAATTTTTCAACTACAGGCGGTCCCCTACTTAAGAACACTCGAGTTGCATACGACCCCTAGTTACAAACGGACCTCTGTATATTGATATTTTATTGTACTTTAGTCCTAGGCTACAATGATCACCTGTAACAGTTATCTGTAATGAAGCTTTAGTGTTAATCCTGGTTCTTATGACAACCCAACATTTTTAAAGTCCAATTGTCACAGAGACCAAAAAAGTTCTGGCTGGGATTACAATGATAAAATATACAGTTACTGCCTGTACAATGAAGTGCAAGGTGTCATAAGAAAATTCTCAAATTCACCTGGATATGTCAAAGCGTTCCAAAGTTATAACCTCATAAAGTAACATGTCAGATTTGAAAAAAAATGGGCGATGTCAGGAAGGTGTAAATGAGATTAATGAAATAGTGTCCTCTAATTTTGATCAGAGTTCTATTCGATACCTGCAAGATATTGGTGTTAATATGGCACCTTGTACTAAATTCCTTTATCTGACAAACCCTATTCAACTTGCAGCCTTAATTTCCAGTTTGCACTGATTTTGCAAAAGTGGTGTGCCCACCAAAGTGACTGAAACCCACCAGCAGCAGGTCCAGATGAAGGCCAAAGGGTTGACCCTATCGGCCATAGAAAGTGATCTTCAGATAGCAGGAAAATAACCTCTCATTCCGGAGGCAGAACTGGGTTGCCAGATGCATGGAGTGGGCACAGCAAACTCCGGAGTCTGCAGGGGGTAGGGTTGCCTGACTCCTTTGTGCAAAAGAATAAAAGATTTTTCATTCATACTGCAACCTAGAAATATGCTAAAAAGACCTCCAGGGGACGTGCATATTACTAAAGAAGGTACTGTTTGTGGGTTTGGAGGGTGTAGTGTGGTGACAGGTTGCATTTCATTTTTTTTACTTGAAGATGCAGCCACAAATATATTTCTTCTCTACAAGTACTAACATTTGGAATAAAAGTATAAACTTGAAAATTTTAAATGAGATTTTGTAAACATATTTTAAAGAACATAATATCCTTTAAATATAAATATATATTTCTATTTACAGGTTATGCCCATTTCTAAACAGACATCTGGATGAGACCGATTTTCTCCAGAAAAAAGTAAAGATCACATTTGACAAACACTACTGATCTAGTGTACTATTAAATGACTGCTTTTGGACGAGGTTCAGGTAAGGAAACGGGCCAAACTATCAATTAAACCAATGCAATTCAATCAGTAAAACATCTGTAGTTTTGTCTGTTGGGCTGCTGACTTGGTAAAGATATGTTTTCATGTTCAGAATTTCACTAAGTATTTAAAATTAAATTGGCTTAATTGTTGCAGACCAAAAAGGAAAAAGTCTAATTAATCAAATTAATGAGATTCAAATTTTAGCTTGTGCGCATGCGGTTTATGTGGACAAAGAACTAATATGATCAATTGTTTAATTTTGCCAGCTTATATTGCCAGTGTAAATATACACTGGAGATCAAAACTGTACAATGTAATTTCCCTTGATCTACATTTGATGGAGCTTTTGTAAGGGCTACACCATGCAACTAGATATACTTTGGTTATTTTGTAAAACACTGTTCAACATACAGTGCCAGAAAATGTAATATGGTGGCACCGCAAACTAGACCAACTAGTAGGACTTGCCAATCTCATACTGCACCAAGTTAATCATCCAGCATCAGACACAATGATTAATCTGGCACAGCAGAGAACTGCCTAGTGGTACTATGCACTGTTCTAAAGACAGACACATAAATACATCTCCTCCATTATAACTAGTGCTCAACCAATGTGAAAACCATATATCAAAATTGGAGAACAATTTATGATCACTTGACTTATTTCAGAAAAAACCTACATTCATCAACATTTTGATGTATGTTTTGTAAGGGGTACAGTATGCCAATAGAATAGTGTTTTACAAAATAACCAACGCATATCAATATGAAATAATTTGTGATGATCATAATTGGAGAACAGCAATACTGTAGCACACTAAATTTTCTTACAACAATCGCCAACCAGTAGGAAGTGTACAAGCCTTTGCTTTGAATGACTTCAGCACATCTGCGACCACAGGACATTACTAGTCTCTCACACTGCTCTGGTGTAATTAAGGTCCTCTCTTCTTCCAGTCTATTCTACAGTTCTGTTTCTGTTGTGGGTTTCTTGGCCATAACTTGTCACCAATGATTTTCCAGGTGTTTTCTCTTGGGTTTCAGGACTCTGGACTGGCTATTGCATTCGTTCAATGTTTTTTGTTTCATGAGGTGCTTCACTTGTTTTTGCTGTGTAACCACATTTTGTTGAAGAAGGTTCTGATACATACACTTGCATTCGTCCAGCTCCTTCTGCAGAAAACATACCCCAAACCATGACACTTCATCCACCACCTTTCACGGTCTTCTTTACAAATTTTGGATTCCTACCCCAGTTTGTAAACAATCCTAAAATACTACCAAACCCACATAAATTAAACTAACGTTCATCACTAAAATGGACTTCTTCTTTATCCATAAAACATACTCCTGAGCAAAGGTGAGAGTAACCTTTTTAATTCTTTCTGCTAATGAGCGGTTTGGTCAATGCAGAGTGAGCTTTCAGTCCAAATGCTCTTAAACATTGAGACACTATGTTGGAGATTTATCGTATGTGTCTGAAGTAAATCTTTTCTAGTTGAGAACTGATTGCCATTGGCAACTAGAACAGTTCTGCTCTCATACACTTTTGATAAATATCCCTCCTAAAACCAGACAGATCCATACCCTGTTCAATGCTAAACTGGCGAGCAATTATAGCTGCAGTGTTGAAACAGTTAGACATGGAGATTTTCCTTCTTGTCTTGTCCACTCTTGCATTTCTCTTTCGGGGGCGACCATCCTTCTTGGGGGACTTTTAATAAGCTTGTGATGTTGTAAAGATGCTAAAGTAAGCAGCTCCTAGTGCTACAACCGATGCAGCATTGTTACACGGCTAGCGTTATCAGAACCCTCAGATAAAGCTAGTAGACACTTCCGCGCTGGACAATAGGAACGCTTGATCAAGCTCACAGCGAAGGCGGCGGTGGGCAGTACTACGAGTCTGACTGCTGCATGAAGCCCGGCAGTCACTGCTGGCCTGTGAAGTGGGAGGGGCAATCCTGGGAAGAATTTTTTAAGTAAAATCATTTTGCGGCATAGACTTAGAATCCTTTAGCAGGATTTGAGTCCCTCACCACCAGGAGGTTTTTATACAGCTCCCATGTTTCAACAAGGAAGTGCCGTGAGTTTTAATGTCTAGGATTCCCCTCTGTTGCTGCTGGAGGCTCAGTGGTTGGCGACTCAAGATACGAAACTGACTGCTGTGACTCAGACTCTATCAATGTACTATATGCTGTGGTGGCATGAAACTATTTTTCCTTCCATTTCGTCCTGAGAAATGCACACAGGCACAGGAGGAAATCACCTTTTCTCAGGAGGGCTGGGAGTTTTGTTTTGTTAATTATTTGTTATGGCTTTTATTAGGATCCGTTTCAGTTGCTCTTGGGCATAAATACAAATTTTGTCTGCTGGCGGCTGCAATTTCATAACAAGGTACTTTATGCTCTGTAAATGTCTTTACTAGCTTTCAATGTAATATTATCCTGCTGGTATGCCACAACTTGTACCACTTTGACGTCCTTCCATGCCATATAACAATTGTCCTTGAAATTGGAGAAAAAATAAATTTAAAACGGATAAACTGGGGAGGAAAAAACTATTGTTTGTAAAGCAATGTTTTCATATTTTTGTGATGTCAATAACTGTATGCAAAGTGTGAGCAACATATCTTATCATTTGGGTCACATGAAGCTGATGGCATTCAGAAGGTTGGAAATGTGTTCAGTAAAATGTTATTAATCTGGCTGGCAATGGGTCCAGCGGAGCTGTGTTGTGATATGTTCTGCACAGACCAAATCTTCATATCCATGTAAAGAATTAAAGTTCTATTATTTTGTGTTCTAGACAAAATATCCTCATAATATCTCTTAGATCTACTACTTGTCAAGGTCAGAAAGTACTTAATTATTGGAAAGCCTAGATTACGGTATGCCTAATACAAGAGTTTTATAGACTGTTACATTATTATTGCATGCTCTTGTTTAGGTACAGGAGTGGAGCCTTACTGTGGCTTGAGTGACTGAATTAATGTAACATCTTCTATGTTACCCACCCAACTAATAAACAGAGTGTGACACATCAAGTAAAGTCTCTGTATGTCAATCCTGCCCCAATGTGCCATCAGTAGTGGTTGTAAAATATTTAAGGTAGCAATAAAGAGCATACATACAAATCTTCACTCATGCGCCATAGTGAAAATGTTTACATATGTGTAGCGTGCCCTAAAGTTTTCTTGTCTATGAGCCAGATGCGATAACTTCTAGGCTGCATACTTAGTGTAGTACTTTTACCTAAAAACATACTTGCTTCATTGTTGAAATTCTATCCATGTTTAGCTATAAAGCTGATGTAATTTACGGTGAATGTGCTTTTTCCACCTTCCTAGGGAGGGTTGGAGGATTTTTTTTTTTTTCTCAATGTGAAACAAGTGTCAAGGGCGCCACGGCAACTCTTGCATCTGCCAAGAATGTGCCTATTTTTAAACACGGAGGATCAAATCTCAGCAATGCTGGTTACAAATCCTTATCTGTGTGTATGAGGAAGCCCTCCTCTGTGTAGTCTACAAATGGGAATGCCTCTACTTGTCTTGTTTACACTGCAGCTCTCTGCATTCTTCAGTAATTATAGTAATGGAAGCAGAGAGAAAAGGGGGACGGGAGGACAGGATGCTATATGAGGTAAAGTTTGCTTTGAAAGTTGGTGAATGAAAAGAAACTCTGTCTGGGAAAGCAGTTTAAACGGATAAAGGGAGGGAGTGAGAGAGTTTTCATCCACACAGGGAAATACTCTGTGCTTTACATCTATTTCATTGCATAGAAACCAGATGCCCTCCTGGAACACCCGCTCTGAAAAATTGGAGAAGCCAAACATATGGTTGATGGTTGAGAGAAGCATTTCAAAGCCAGAGCATTTCTTAGTGCTTCACATTACAGACTGTTATGTCATTGCCAAACTAAGTGCTTGATACCCACAGTGGTCACCAGGCATACACTCACACAAATGACTTGGCTCTTTGTTGGCAATGAATGGGGTGACATCATCGTTTGGTTTTCCTCAACTGTCCCTTTTCTTTCCTGTGTTGCTGCAGAAGGGGGAAAGGTACTGTACATCATTATCCTATTTTATTTGCATTAAAAATTCCTGGTCTGATCGTTCACTCTATAAGATGGGATACTACTGATGTACGTGGCACTAGGAAATGTTGTTTTGGGAGATTTGGGCAGCCCTGCGGCCTATGTTATCTACGGAACTGCTGAGCTCATTCATCTCTTTTTCACGGCCGTTACCTTTTATTTCCAGCCAAATCTGTCAAGCCTGACAGGCGAGTAATTTGAGCCAGAGAAAGGGCAGAGCTCCAGGTCCTTTCCACAAAGCAATTCTTCTCCTCCCCTCCTGGGAAGGCTCTGAACTTGGCCTGCTTTATGCATATGGATTTGTTGAGTCATGTGAGATCATTTGCACAAAAATATATAGTGACTGCACAGCAAGCGATTTGGTGACTACCAAAATAATAAATAAATGCCTACAGGCAATGAAATGTTACCACTTTCTAGAAACTAATGTAATGTTGACATTACATAAAGTAGAAAACAAATCAACACATGTATAGACTATGAATTGAAAAATTGGAACTTACATTTTAATGCAGCAAGTTTACATGTCGATCTGCAGCTACTATACAAGGTGGAGTCTAAGCGTCTGTCATCATTCTTTATAAAATTTTTAATTTTTTTTTGCATTCCGTTTTTCACTTCTCTCTTTCCACAAACCATAACTATTTTTTAGTTTACAAAGCTAGATGATGGCCTGTTATATGTAATACAATTTTTATTTTCTAGTAGCACCATTTAAAGGACATCTGCCAGTAATATAAAGTAAATTGAAACTACTGATACTCACATAGCATCCTCTTCACCTCGATCTTTTTTAATGTGGATACGCTGGCATCGCGGGGAAAATTGAGTTCTAAAAATTGGCCTAGAGCACCAAACATCGCAAAATCGGCATGTTTAACATTAAAGAAGATCAGCGCCGGAATTGAGGTGAAGAGGATCATAGGTGAGTAACTGTGTAGTTTAATTTTACTTTAAATTACTGACAGATTTTCTTTAAATTTGTCACCAGACTACGTTCTGTTAAATTACAAAATGTATCTCCATATGGCAGGTTGCATGTTCTCTGGTAATGTCTTTAAATATGGCCAACCCTGTTTGATGCCCAAAAAATCAAAGTTAGATGCGCATCCTTTATCCAGTCAGGGTGGTGTGGGGCTTGGCACAGCAGGCAGACGGCTAATACTCCACACTGCTGAGAACCAGCCCTATCCTTTCCCCCAGCCACGCCAAGCCCTGCCTCTTACTCGTAGCTGACTCCCTGGTTACTCATTGCGCCTCTTTCGCTGTCCGGGTATGTGCAGGGCTGGAGCAGGGAAGGTGTGCTCACTGCACTGGTGCAAGATCACAGGAGGATTGGATTAGGAGTCGCTACGAGCAAGAGGCACCATACCCGCTGAACGACTTGGAGAGGGCTCGGTCTGTTATCCCTCTCCATACACCCCTTCATGACTGCTGAAATAAATTTACGTTAAGCGGCCGTGAATGGGTTATAGGTGTGAAATTTTTGTTCCTTTAGCTACTTCCTTACTGCTGTACGACTATATACTGCTTAGTGAGATGTTGTTAACTGTGAAGGTCAGCATTTAGTGGCAGCTTTTTTAGACCAGCATACGAACCAAAAGGAGCAGGACTTCAGTTACCCTTGGATCACACTGCACACTCTGAAGACCATCAGAGTCTGGGTAAATTAACCGTGTTATAACTGGTCAATAGAAAAAAACCCTCCAAAACCCATCATCTGCTACATTCATTTCAGTCCTGTGCTGAGCAGAACTAGCAAATAAATTCTACAAATAGCATTGATTTACACAGTTATAGGGTTCCCAAAACAATTTTGTTTCAATTTTTTTATCACTTAAAAATACCATAACCATTCATAAAATAATATATGAATGACTGACCTAGTCTAATATCTGAATCCTGGAAACTAGCTGGAGCAATTGAATCCCCTCAGGAATCCACGGGCCTCATGCATTGGTGGCTTGCTGTGTGATTAGATTTTTTTGTTCTGAAGATCAGATGACCAGCAGTGTTTTCTTCTGCTGCTCTGAGGCTGACTTAAAACATAATTAAACTTACATGAAAATTATCCCTTCAAGATCCAGACAGAAGAATGTGCTGCAGATTCTTTCTTGAATAAGGTAATGTCTATTTCACAGAAAGAGGTTGGGCCAATATAGTGAACTAACTCAACACATCTATAAAAGGGAAAGAGAGAAAGCAAGTATCTTTCTCTAACATGATGATGTGTACAATAAAGCTGCCGGAGCTTGTGTCTGTCAAGAGGAAAAAAAAATAGCTGCAACAAAGGCAAAGACAGCTCTTCTATTCTGTAGATATGATTCTAGAATTGTCTGTTACTGTGTATCACCTATGTCACACTTTTCAAGAATTAAATGGAATAATGTGAATGCTGTCGATTTAAATGGGCGTATGCGCTCCGCAAGGCTATAAGGAGGGATGAAATATGCTGCTTCCACTCCCCATAACTGACCATTGCCTCCGCTAAGCGCATACGCCGCTCAGCCCGAGGTTTGAATATGAAAAGACGTAGCTTGCTACATCTTTCCATCCTGCGTTTTTTGATGGACAGGGCATAAAGTGGCCAGACTGAGGCAACAACTATGCCTTTGTCTGCCACTATTTGTCAATGTATACGCTAAGCATATATAAAAGTATATTATGAGTGGAATGACTTTCTCTAATATGCTTAAAGTGGTTGGCCACTAATCCCAAATTTTAACCAGATAAGTTCAAGATCCCAATAGGTTCATGGTAACACAGAGAGAGGAAGGCAGCAGGCAGAAGGATGAAAAGTAAAAATGTTCCTTTATTCACCCAGCATAGCAATGCTTTGACATCAAGTCTTGATCAATCTTGCTTGCCTTTTAAAGTTTGGAGTTGGCAGCCAGTAGCCACAGGTAACCTGGGTACCAGGACTCGGGACAGACATCCTGTGAAGTTCCATGTCCTGCTGGCTTCCAGCGGAAGGGAGGAGCCCTGCAGTTTTTGCTCTTTTGCACACCCCCTCCGACATAATCACTTCATGTTAGTTATTGAAGGGGAATCTACATGCCCCTCCAATCCTTGTCATGGGAGTTTTTTTTTTTTTTAATGGAGGTGGCATCCAGACAATTACTAGTTAAAGGTGAGCGGCACACTCTCAAGTCCAACATACAATTCTTATCGATTTTGTCATTCTCTAAAGGGGAAATATAAACTCTTCAAATGTTTTACCCTATTAATTATTTTACTTAAAATTATTATATATTTATACATTTAATGCTTCATATACACAAACACAAATTGTGCGGCTGGATCAGAGGTCATGAGGTCTAAGTAGTGCTTTTGTGAGCTTTAGAATGGATTGCTGCAATGCCCAGTTATATAAATGGGATGGTCACAGAAACTTTTGCAACTGACTGGCACGTTGAAAAACAAAATACGGACCAGCACTTAAACGGAGAAAATCCAAGAAAGTTGTTGCCAAACAAGTTCCTTTATTCATCCATTGCAACACAAGGGGAAACAAGCTGGTTAACGCGTTTCAACACTAAGGTTATGAGTAAAACACTTAGCGTCGAAACGCGTTAACCATCTTTCCGTGCACCAGGAGATGTCCGCTCATTGTTGTGCCTGAAGGACATCCTGTGGTAGGGGTGAGCTGGCATTCCCTTTGTCTGCATTTTTTGTAGATTGACTGCCACGTGTTTTTTTTACATTGACTGCCACGTGTTATTATACCCTTGTGCTATCTTCTTTTATTTTATAAGGAGCTATAAATTGCTGGTACGTACAAAAATTATCCGTCTTACATATGCAAAGGGCTCCTAGGCTTTTGTTCCATTTTCTTGTGGGTTCTGTATTTCCTCCTTTCAATTTTTGTTCCAAATGATACCTCCCCTTTATTTTTTGGGTTGGTACCATCATGGGGATACCAAATTTATATAAGTTTTTATTGTGTTTAAATAGATTTTAAAAAATGTAAAACTTTTTAAACAGAATTTTTATTTTAATTTTGCAATGTTCTGACGCTAATAACTTTTTCATACTTGTGTATGGAGCTTTGTAAGGTGTCACTTTTTGCAGGATGTGATGACCTTTACATTGAAAAGTGATCAAAAGATCATAGTCCCACAAATTCTATCAATTTTTATGAATTGCAAAATGGCAAAGTGCCGTTTTGGACATTTTGGCGCTATTTTTCGTTACGGGGTTCACCACCAGGAATAACAGTTTTTATATATTGATGGATCCGAGTTTTGGGACACTAAAGAAACCAAACATGTGTATGGTTGGGGGTAATATGAACTTTTAGGTGTTTTTTTTTATAATATATTATACCTTTTTTTCATACCCCCTGCAGTATGTCAGAATATGGTGCCAGCACTGATGGTGGTTGTTTGTTGCATAGTCCACCCTACATAGAGAGAGCACTGCCCATGAGCAGTCTCCATACACCTGACCGGACATTGCACCGTAATAATACTGAGCACGTCGGGAATGGGTTAAATTGAACAGAAATGGTGTAATGCTGTTTTTGGTAGTGCACAGTCATGTTTTTCCTAATCCTGGATAACCCCTTCAAAAGAAAAGTTGTAAAAGTTTCATTGGGAGACTCTCCCTCTTCTCGCCCAGTTTTCCTGTTTCCCTAGTGGAGGGAAAACTTATTGAGACCATAGCAAAAAAAAAGTACAGACGTGGTCTACACGTCCAAACTGACGGAGATTGTGTCTAGCACTCTAGCGGTTGTGGGTGCCAGAGCGCAGGTGGATGGATCTTTAAGACTGGTGTTCAAAACGCCATTGTTACTTGATTTTCCGCCATTGCATCTGCACCCTTCTGTGTGCATTTTCTGATGGAATTACCCAAACACTGGTTCACATAAACGTCTTGCTGCTGTTTGCAAAGTATCTTGTAAAGATAGTATGTATTCTCAGACTGTGAACTTAAACCGTATTATTGCATAGCATTATCATAACTATTGCTTTGTCAACAGAAATGATACACAAATGTCACCAGCGCACACCAGTAAAACTAAATAAAACCATATTTTTGTGTCCTGTAGTCTGCTACTGCTGAAGGTAAAGGGAGAAAAATGAGCCCTGCTCAGTATTTAATGGCATCTTGATGTTACTTCAGCTTAATTTTGCTCAAACCACACGGCAGTATTCCCATCTTGACAGCCGTAGGAAAGGATTACGCCATGCTGGAAGTGGTCTGACTGAAGCTAAAAATAGCTGTGCGGATTGCACACAGAGAAAAGAATGTAAAACAATAGGAATCCAAGCGGCTGGTACGTCTGCAGCATTTTCCTAGAATACACATCAATAAATTGCCTAAATAAAGACTTCTCTAAAAAACTGAGACCTACTCATACTTTTTGTTTTCTGCCATCTCTACTTTTTCTGTAAGCTTTGTTACATGTACCTTTTTTATTTGTCTTATTAATGATTGAATAAAAGACAGTCTCTGATGACATGTGCAACAATAGGGCATATGGGTATTGTAAATATTCAATACATAACTAAATAGGCTCTAAGGCCAGGGATACACGGGGTGTAATCTCCATGGGTTAGTAGTTGCAAATTGAACCTGTGGTAAACATGGGGCAATTTTATAGTTTGTGTAACTAGTAGGGTTTAAACGGATGGATCCATAGACATTATTAAAAAAAAAACCCTGCAATTGATATTTTAGTTTCAAAGGTTTTTATTGGGTAAAAAATAGAAAGCAGGGTGGCACAACACTCCAAAAAATGTTCCCCTTGCAAGAGCTTGTGCTAAAACAAAGATGCACAGAAAGAGTCATTATAACAATAATAGTGGAGAAAGCTAAAGGGGAAGAGCTTCTTTTCCCTTTTTGTAGCACCATTTTTTTCAAAATCAACTCCCGCTCTCCACTAAGACGAAGCTTAAAAATGTCAAAATCCATTCTCTTCCTTAATGGCTTCTCTGCTTCCTAACACGCCTTTGTGCCAACGTCACCGTCTCCCAAGCTCTTGCCCATGGTATTAAAGTACAGAATTGGGTACTAGTGGTTTATAAGGCAAAAGTGAGGTCACGCGATTTCCTATAAAAAGAGAAGAGCAGACCCGTAGTTTTAGTTTGGGAATGGACGTATTTCTGGCTTAACAGCCAATCCGGAAAATTGATGCCTTTTGCTACCTGTCAAGAACATGGCTAGTAGCAAGGATCGTCAATTCGGCAATACATCTGGGCATGAACGAATACTACGGGTTTGCTCATTTTTATGAGGGCGGTTCAATAAGTCTGTCTTAGAAATGAAGACACCATTTTTTTTTCTAAAATTTTTTTTTTTATTTTCCAACATAGTCCCATTTTAGAAAGATACACTTCTCGCAACGCTCCTGCCATTGTTTTAACCCCTCCACAAATAGGATTTGCTCAACTCTCCAAAATACATCTCTGTCTCGGCAATGACTTCCTTGTTACATTTTTTTTTTCCCAGCAAGCCGTTTCTTCATGTTGAGGAACAAGAAAAAGTCTCAGGGAGCCAGATTGGCTGAATACGGGGGGTGCGTATTCATGCAGTTTGACGCCGACAACTCTGCTGGTGCGTTATCGTGTTGAAGCAGCACCGTCTTTATCGCCAAATTCAGCCGCCACCTTATCATGTAAATTGCTGTTTGATTGACACTCCTACGGCCTCTGCTACTTCATGCACTTTCGTTCGTCGATCAGCGAGTATCATGTCGTGGACTTTTTGAATGATTTCCCCAGTAACCACGTCTGCTGGTGTATTGGTCGCTCCGTATCAAAAATGGATGTTCACCCACGTTTAAATTCGTTGAACCAATATCTAATTGTGGTCATAGATGGCGAAGTGCTCCCATAAAGGGATCCAACTTTGCTTTTATCTCCTCACATTTTTTCCCATCCAAAAACAAAAAGCAATTTACCGAACGATACTGCTCTTTTTCATCTTGGCAAAAATCTCGAAACTCGTCTTACTCAATTGGCTGCCAAATCCAAACTAACCAATCAGTTTGCAATTTGTTTTGCCGTCATTTGATAGACGGCAGCACACCATGATAACACTACCTTCCCTCAGGAACGCCCTCTGTCGTCAAACACGGTACTTATTGAACCGCCCTCGTACCAATAAAAGAACTGCTCTATGTATTTCAGGTGCGCAGTATAGGACAGTTACCTCCAATTGTTTCTGAAATTATGGTTGTTCTGTGTTTTGGATTCTTATCTGACTAGAACCCGTTACTAAGAAGCAAACTTGGTTTGATAAATTCGCTCTGTGCAGTCTGCTGCCAGATCAGTAAATGGAGCAAGTTTGGAGTAAGTCTATGGATCTAGTTTGTTGGAGTACAACATGTGCAACATGCTTTAGGGGTTGTCCCATTGTAGCAGGAAATGGCCTAACTTGCGTTGGGGTCCCATCACTGAGACCCCCACCAATCAGCATGATGAGAACTAGGGTCTGATGTGTGCTGACCCAGATAGCCGAGACTTGTAGCTGATGGATAATTATGATATCATGACACAGTAGAAGGAATCCCAAGTATCACTTGGTCATTATTCCACAGGTCATATGCTCAACTGATTTAAGCGCATTCAAACAGCACAGTATGGCCTCTCTAATGGGGGTAGAAGGGGGATTTTACCAGTGTTGAAACATGTACAATATGAGGATTTGCTCATTATAGAAGATACGTGTATATATATGGTTTTATGCTAAGGCCCCTGCACTAAGAAATGCTGAAAATTTTTACATGTGGTTATCTGTTGTGGATTCCAGTAGCTATGAAATAACTGAGATATGAAACCTACCATGTACACTCCAGGGAGTGATATGGCAAGGAAATTAATATGCACTGTGGATCTGCAGCACATTTCTCATCTCTCAATAGGAGAAATGAAATTCTATGTGTATTCACAGCAGAATTGAGATGAAAACCTGTGGTTTATTACACAAGGTTTATTAAACAAGGTGACATCCACAGTCAAAATCTGCAATGAGACTATGGGTACTATGAAACTCGCTTCAAGGTCCCTCTTGCCCTGTAATAATATATCACTTTATGGGGACTAGATTTATTCTGGGCTCCTGTGTTTGGAGTCCCATGATTTTTTTCCCCTATTATGGTCCTTAATTTTTAATAATAATTTCTTAAGAATTTTTCCAGGTATGGTGGAGACCACCAAACCATATGAGTGGATAAAACAAATGTTAAAGAGGTAATTTAAAGGGGTATATCAGGAATCTGCATAATTCATATATTTCAAATGGTCCTTAAAATATAAGCTAATATGTAATTAATTGTTTAAAATGTTGCTCCCCTAAGCAGAAAATGCTGTTGACCTACACTGTAATGAAGAATTCAAATGTTAACTGGCCCTTTAATCAGTCTGTTGATTTCCTCTGTGCACAGCAGACTCGGGACAGAGAATGGCCGCAGGTCACATGTCCACATCACATTTCCTGCACCTGCCTAGCCAGGTCATGTGATCACCGCTATGTTTGGCTGTAGTTGGTTGGTTGCAGTGCATACAGTATGGCCAGTGTTTTGGTGATGTGCAGGGAAGGCAGTTACACATCATTACTATGGTAATAGAGCAGGACAGTCTGTTAGATAATCACTGTGAGCAGAGCTTAAGAAGTAGGAGGAGTTACTGAGAACAAAAGGATCATGGGATTTGTAGTTTCCAGTGGCGGCCATCTTAGTGAAAACTGCATACTTTAGAGAGGCAATAAAATATTGTGAATCTTAAAATCAAACTATTTACCTCCATTTTGTGAATAATTGAGTTTTGTAATATTCATTTATTTATAGCATCATCTGTTTTTGTATCAGACGTTCATATTCCCGGAATACCCCTTTCAACTGTAGTTTTATGGGTTGGACTTCATGTACCAGCATCTGATGTTCTGTGTCCACCACAGCCATTGTTTGACTAAAATGGTATTTACAGTGTATTTTTAGAATCCAGGGAGCAAAGCATCATCAGTACTGGCTTTGGTTTTTACCAAATTATTGGACTTCACTTGAAACTAAAATGCTTTATATAATAAACTGTAAATATTTACTTTTCCAGTTTTCAAGTATTGAAACAAACTACTGTACAAATTTCTGTTGAACGAGTTTGTAAATGTCTTAACTTTAATTACTAGACAACAGAGGCAGAGACCAATTAGTCATCCTAATGAGAGAGCACAGTTGTAACCACTGTACATTACAGGAAACTCAAGTGTTGCAGCTTTGAAGAGGCATCGTGGTAAAGTAGTGACTTGACAAGCATGTTCTTTTCCATTGATTTCAATTTGATTTTTAATGCGCTTCTGTTTAGAGTCCTTCTGGCGAGAGTGGGGAATGAAAAGCGAAGCAAATGCCTTTGATAACAGGAGCTAATTTATCTCTCATTATGAGATGTCGCTACAGCTAACAGTGCTTCAAATCAATACCAATAAACTTGAACCACTCTGCAGCTTGCTTTGAAAATGTATATATTTATTAAATGCCATCTTATGCCCTATATTACCTGGCCATAATCGTATTGATCTAAGATGGGGTTTCATCCAAAGTTTAAAGGAAATCCTACCATCAAAAGCCACCATGATAAACCACTTGGGCACAGTAACTATTGTAATCTTTTTTTTTTATCATAAAATTTTTATTAAGTATTTCAAAAATTAAAACTGTACATGTGTAGGGAACAGTATACCCAAGCATGAGTTACTGCCCCATTTTTAGTGCCATTTCACATAGAATACAGGTAAAATCACATTGTGTAGCACTTGTTGACATCTTAACATTGTTTAGTAACTATTGTAATCTTAATATTTGTTATTCATGCCCTACATCCTTCTAATATCCACTTAAAATTATGCTAATATACCGGAAGGTGGAAACACTATCCCGAGGCTTTCAGGCTCACTAGAATAATTTTTCAAGCCTTGAAAGGCTTGAAAAAGGTGTACAACACTGAAACGTCGCCACTTACTTCAATAAAGATTACCATTTGTTGATTTTGAACCTTCGAGTGCTGCCCTCTTCTTCCAAATACCTAGCCACACAAGGACCAAGCCAGGATCTTTGGGGGCGCTGCACCCCTCTTTCTGAGGGGACTTAAGAACTGTGCAGTCTTGAACTTTACCACATTGACTAAATAGTTAGATGATAAGCATCTTCATCCAGACATTCAACCAAGGGATATTAACCCTTTCATTGTAAGGCATTTCTGGAAATTTTGTTGCGTTATTGGCCAGAGCAATTTTTACAATTTTGACGTTTCCAAGTAAAACCAAAAATGCAGCAAAAACATTTGTAGATTTATAGTAAACCCCAACAAACCATATATTTTCTGAATGCAGACACTTGCCCCAACTTAAAAATTACATTAAGGGTTCATAGACATAGGCACCTTCATGCAATTTTGATTCAAACTGTAACATTTTATAAAAAATACATAAAATTTGACGAATGGCAAAAAAGTGCTCCAAGCAGAAAATATTTACCTTCAAGTGTCCTAAATGTATGGACAATATATGGACATGTGTAGAGTTCACAGATACCTGCTAGTCATAGGTGTCAGCAGCTCCTCTGTGCAGCATCCTTCAAATTCTCCCTGTAGCCTGCCTGCTAATAATGTGGAGGGGACGGACATTTTAACTGTTAGGGAGTGATTTTTATATCCCAAGGTATAAGGGATGAAATGTGCACTGTGATGCATGTTATGAATAGCCCCTTTCTAAAAAATGCATGTTTTTTAGGAGAATTAGTAGAAGAAGAAGAATTTTGAATGAGCATTTTATGTATCAAAAAATCAGTAAAACAGATAGAATGTGCAAAAAATGGCTATACACCAATTCATGAAAAAAGTATTGAAATTTTATTAATTACAATTAGCACTAACATTTAAAAACATTTAAAATCCGCACATAAGATGTTGTGCTGGAAGCAGTGCATGAAAATAACATGCACTGTGCAATCAACCCCTTCAGATCATGGTGGACCTATACTTGGCATCTATTCAGATGGAAAATGATGTAAACAATGACTAACTGTGGATTTGTAACCCTAGAAAAATAAAGTGCAACATGTATCCTGAAATCAATAAATGATACCCAATTCCAAGGAAACAAAGTACAGCAGTATGCAGTATAGAAAAAAATATGATATCCCCAATAATGTATGGAGGAGATGCAGCGGGGCCTCAAGTGTGGCTTCCTCAGGGGTATAAAGTCTAGTGCCGCTGAGCAAAGTATTTATGTAATCAATAATGATGTGGGGAGAAGACTCACCTGAGCAAAGAGTTGTAGCTTAATGGGCAAATGTGTGTGGTGGTGAGGCCGGGCCGCGCGCCCGGATCTTGCACGACTGACATAATCCTCCGCCTCCTGCTTGTGTCAGCCGCACATCACCAGACGAGCACACCCCCGGCGCCCCGCTAACCCCACCTCTTGTTGCAGGAGTATAGTATATGTGCACAGTAAGATGTTTCGGTTGGCGCATGTATTGATGTGATTGTCGTGCAACAAATAAAATGTGGATATATATTAAATGCCTAGTCGGGTGGAATAAATGTTGGGCAGAGTGTAATGTTATATATGCAGGTATGCAACTTAGTAAAATCCCTGCATGAATATAAAGCCGCAGTGTAGTAATAGAAAAAGGAAAGAAGGGGATGTATCGGTAACCTAAAGCAAGTTACTAGTAGTAAGGGTATACAAATACATACATTGATCCTATGGTATGTATATAAATATAAGACAAGTATGAATAGCTATACATATTAATTATAAAGAAATGGGCTTGAAGTGCGTTAGTCTAAATTAGTGATTTTTATATATAACTTTATTTTTATATATTAAACGTGAATATCTCTGGTTCCCTGACGCTTAGAATTTTACATTCATTTGAAAGAAGAGATTCACCTATTTCAGGGGCCCTGGGCAAATGCCCAGTTTGCCAGTTCAGTTCCTGTCCCTATGGGGCTCATAATCACAATCCGTATGTTTTGGAGTGTGGAAGGAAACCAGAGGACCCCAAGGAAACCCAAGCAAACGTGGTGTTTCAGCTTCATGTATTTTCATCACCAAGGTATATGGGATGAAATGTGCACTGTGATACATGTTATGAATAGCCGCTCTCTAAAGCTGTGCATGTTTTTTAGGATTTAATTATTCTGCCTAAGTAGAAGAATTTTGAATGAGCATTTTATGAATTCACTTGTCTGCAGATTGTGAATTGCACTCCAACGCCCACACCTCCCCTATTCCATATGTTACTGTCGAAGATTACTATAGCCAGTCAGTAACAGTTGAGACAAACTTATGTTGTAATGCAACATGGTGAATTTTTCATTGTTGAAATCTTGGGGATATCATATTTTTTCTATACTGCATACTGCTGTACTGTGTTTCCTTGGAATTGGGTATCATTTATTGATTTCGGATACATGTTCACTTTATTTTTCTAGGTTACAAATCACATTGTCATTGTTTACATCATTTTCCACTGAATAGATCCCAAGTTAGGTCCACCATGATCTAAGGGGTTGATTGCACAGTGCATTTTATTTTCATGCACTGCTTCCAGCACAACATCTTATGTGCGTTATTTTTAAATGTTATGCTAATTGTAATTAATAAAATTTCAATACTTTTTTCATGAATTGGTGGTATAGCCATTTTTGCACATTCTAGTTTTACTGATTTTTTGATACATAAAATGCTCATTCAAAATTCTCTTCTTCTACTAATTCTCCTAAAAACATGCATTTTTAGAAAGGGGCTATTCATAACATGCATCACAGTGCACATTTCATCCCTTATACCTTGGGATATAAATCACTCCCTAACAGTTAAATGTCCTCCCCTCCACATTATTAGCAGGCAGGCTACAGGGAGAATTTGAAGGATGCTGCACAGAGGAGCTGCTGACACTATGACTAGCAGGTATCTGTGACTCTACACATGTCCATATATTACATTTTAGGACACGTGTAATGTAAAATATTTTCAGCTTGAGCACTTTTTTGGCCATTCGTCAATTTTATGTATTTTTATAAAATGTTATACATTTGAATCAAATTGCATGAAGGTGCCTATGTCTATGAACCCTTATGCAATTTTTAAGTTGGGGCAAGTGTCTGCATTCAGAAAATATATGGTTTGTTGGGGTTTACCTATAATATCTATAAATGTTTTTGCTGCATTTTGGTTTTACTTGGAAACGTCAAAATTGTAAAATTGCTCTGGCCATAACGCAACAAAATTTCCAGAAATGCCTTACATGAAAGGGTTAATATCCCTTGGTTGAATGTCTGGATGAAGATGCTTATCATCTAACTATTTAGTCAATTGTGGTAAAGTTCACAGACTGCACAGTTCTTAGTCCCCTCAGAAAGAGGGTGCAGCGCCCCCAAGTCCTGGCTTGGTCCTTGTGTGGCTAGTATTGGAAGAAGGGCAGCACTCGCAAGGTTCAAAATCAACAAATGGTAATCTTTATTGAAGTAAGTGGCGACGTTTCATGTGTACACCTTTTTCAATCCTTTCAAGGCTTTAGAAATTATTCTATGTGAGCCTGAAACCGCGGTATGTTTCCAACCTTCCGGTATATTAGCATAATTTTAATGGATATTAGAAGATGTGGCATGAATAACAAATATTAAGAAATTACAATAGTTACTACTGTGCCCAAGTGGTTATCATGGTGGCTTTTGATGGTAGATTTTCCTTTAAACTTTGGATGAAACCCATCTTAGATCATACGATTATGGCCAGGTTAAATAGGGCATAAGATGGCATTTAATAAATATATACATTTTCAAAGCAGGCTGCAGAGTGGTTCAGTTTATTGGTATTGATTTGAAGCCTGTTAGCTTGTAGCACATCTCATAATGAGAGATAAATTAGCTCCTGTTATCAAAGGCATTTGCTTCGCTTTCATTCCCCACTCTCTGCCATAAGGACTCTAAACAGAAGCGCATTAAAAATCAATTGAATCAATGGAAAAGAACATGCTTGTCAAGTCACTACTTTACCATCGATGCCTCTTCAAAGCTGCAACACTTGATTTTCCTGTAATGTACAGTGGTTACAACTGTGTCTCTCTCATTAGATGACTAATTGTCTCGCCTCTGTTGTCTATAATTAAGTTAAGACATTTACAACTCGTTCAACAGAAATTTGTACAGTAGTTTGTTTCATACTTGAAAACTGGAAAAGTAAATATTTACGTTTATTATATAAAGCTTTTAGTTTCAAGTGAAGTCCAATATTTGGTAAAAACCAAAGCCAGTACTGATGATGCTTTGCTCCCTGGATTCAAAAATACACTGTAAATACCTTTAGTCAAACATGGCTGTGTGGACACAGAACATCAGATGCTGGTACATGAAGTCACAACCCATAAAACTACAGTTGAAAGGGGTATTCCGGGAATATGAACGTCTGATACAAAACGATGATGCTATAAATAAATGAATATTACAAAACTCAACTTATTCACAAAATGGAGGTAAATAGTTTGATTTTAAGATTCACAATATTTTATTGCCTCTCTAAAGTATGCAGTTTTTCACTAGATGGCGCCACTGGAAACTAAAAATCCCATGATCCTTTTGTTCTCAGTAACTCCTCCTACTTCTTAAGCTCTGCTCCCAGTGATTAACTACAGACTGTCCTGCTCATTACCATAGTAAATGATGTGTAACTGCCTTCCCTGCACATCACCAAAACACTGGCATACTGTATGCACTGCAAACCAACCAACTACAGCAAAATAGCGGTGATCCACTGACCTGGCTAGGCAGGTGCAGGAATGGATGTGGACATGTACCTCGTCCATTCTCTGTCCCGAGTCTGCTGTTGCACAGAGGAAATCAACAGACTGATTAAAGGGCCAGTTTAACATTTGAATTCTTCATTACAGTGTAGGTCAACAGCATTTTCTGCTTAGGGGAGAACAAATTTTAAACAATAAATTACATATTCTCTATATTTAAGGACCATTTGAAATATATGAATTATGCAGATTCCTGATATACCCTAAATTACCTCTTTAACGTTTGTTTTATCCACTCATATGTTTGTGGTCTCCACCATACCTGGAAAAATTCTTAGAAATTATTATTAAAAATTAAGGACCATATGGGGAAAAAAAATCATGGGACTCACAACACACGGAGCCCAGAATAAATCTAGTCCCCATAAAGTGATATATTATACAGGGCAAGAGGGACCTTGAAGCGTTTTCATATACCCATAGTCTCCATTGCAGATTTTGACTGTGGATGTCACCTTGTTTAATAAACCTTGTGTAATACCCACAGGTTTTCATCTCAATTCTGGCTGTGAAAACACATAGAATTTCATCTCCTATTGAGAGATGAGAAATGTGCTGCAGATCCACAGTGCATATTAATTTCCTTGCCATATCACTCCCTGGAGTGTAACATGGTAGGTTTCATATCTCAGTTATTTCATAGCTACTGGAATCACACAAATAACCACATGTAAATTTCAGCATTTCTTAGTGCAGGGGCCTAGCAAAACCATATATATACACGTTCTTCTATAATGAGCAAATCCTCATATTGTACATGTTTCCACACTGGTAAAATCCCCCTTCTACCCCCATCATGAGGCCATACTGGGCTTGTTTGAATCGCTTAAATCAGTTGAGTCATAGACCTGTGGAATAATGACCAAGTGATACTTGGGATTCCTTCTTTACTGTATCATGATATTCATAATTATCCATCAGCTACAAGTCTCGGCTATCTGGTCAGACACACATCAGACCCTAGTTCCTCGTATGCGTTGGGGTCCCATGACTGGAGACCCCCACCACACAAGTTAGGCCATTCCTGCTACAATGGGACAACCCCTAAAGCATGTGCACATGTTGTTACCCAACAAACTAGATCCATAGACTTACTCCAAACTTGCTCCATTTACTGATCTGGCAGCAGACTGCCACAGAGCGAATTATCCAAACCAAGTTTTCTTAGTAACGGGTTCTAGTCAGATAAGAATCCAAAACACAAGACAACCATTAATTTCAGGAAACAATTGGAGGTAACTTGTCCTATCTCGCACCTGAAATACATAGAGCAGTTCTTTTATTGGTACGGGCGGTTCATAAGTACCGTGTTTGACGACAGAGGGAGTTCCCTGAGGGAAGGTTAGTGTTTCATGGTGTGCTGCGTCTATCAAATGACGCAAAACAAAATTGCAAACTGATTGGTTAGTTTGGATTTGGGCAGCCATTTATAAGACCGAGTTTCGTAATTTTTGCCAAATGAAAGAGCAAAATCGTTCGGGTAAATCGCTTTTTGTTTTTGGATGGGAAAAAATGTGAGGAGTATAAGCAAAGTTGGATCCCTTTGATGGGAGCACTTCGCCATCTATGACCACAATTAGATATTGGTTCAACGATTTAAACGTGGGTGAAACATCCATTTTTGATAGCGGAGCGACCAATACACCAGGCAGACGTGGTTACTGGGGAAATCATTCAAAAGGTCCACGACATGATACTCGCTGCATCGACGAACGAAAGTGCATGAAGTAGCAGAGGGCCGTTAGGGTTCAATCAAACAGCATTTACACTGATAAGGTGGCGGCTGAATTTGGCTATAAAGAAGGTGCTGCTTCAACACGATAACCGCACCAGCAGAGTGTCGGCCGTCAAACTGCAGAATTGCGTAAATGCTGCCCACCCCCTGTATTCAACCAATCTGCTCCCTGAGACTTTTTCTTGTTCTCAACATGAAGAAACGACTTGCTGGGAAAAAAAAAATGTAACAGGAAGTCATGCCGAGACAGAGATGTATTTTGGAGAGTTGAGCAATTCCTATTTGTGGAGGGGTTAAACAATGGCATGACGTTGCAGAAGTGTATCTTTCTAAAGTGGGACTATGTTGGAAATAAAAAAAAATAAATTTTAGAAAAAAAAAATGGTTGTCTTCATTCTAAGACAGGTACTTATTGAACCGCCCTCATAAAATGAGCAAACCCGTAGTCTTCGTTCATGGCCCAGATGTATTGCCGAATTGACGATTCTTGCTACTAGCCAGTTCTTGACAGTAGCAAAAGGCATCAATTTTCCGGATTGGCTGTTAGCCAGAAATACGTCCATTCCCAAACTAAACTACGGGTCTGCTCTTCTTCTTTTTTTAGGAATCGCGTGACCTCACTTTTGCCTTAAAACCACTAGTACCCAATTCTTACTTTAATACCATGGGCAAGGCTTGGGAGACGGTGACGTTGGCACAAAGCGTGTAAAAGCAGAGAGCCATATGAGGAAGGAAGGATTTTGACATTTTTAAGCTTCGTCTTAGTGGAAGCGGGAGTTGATTTTGAAAAAAATGGTGCTATACAAAAAGGAAAGAAGCTCTTCCCCTTTAGCTTTCCCCTATTTTGTTATAATGACTCTTTCTGTGCATCTTTGTTTAGCACAAGCTCCTTGCAAGGGAACATTTTTTGAGTGTTGTGGCCACCCTGTTTTCTATTTTTTACCTCATAAAACCTTTGAAACTAAAATATCATTGCAGGTTTTTTTTTTTATAAATGTCTATGATCCATCCGTTTAAACCCTACTAGTTTACACCAAACTATAAATTGCCCCATGTACCACAGGTTCATTTGCAACTACTAACCCATGGAGATTACACCCCTGTGTATCCCTGGCCTTAGAGCCTTATTAGTTAGGTATGTTTGAATATTTACAATACCCATATGCCCTTTTGCACTGTCATCAGAGACTGTCTTTTTAAATCATTGATAGACAAATAAAAAGGTACATGTAACAAAGCTTACAGAAAGATAGAGATGTCAGAAAACAAAAGTATGAGTAGGGTCTCATTTTTTTAGAGAAGTCTTTATTTAGGGGCATTTTTGATGTGTATTCTAGGAAAATGCTGCAGACCGTACCAGCCGCTTGATTCCTATTGTTTTTACATTTCTTTTCTCTTGGTGCAATCCGCACAGCTATTTTTAGCTTCAGTCAGACCACTTCCAGGCATGGCGTAATCCTTTCCTCGGCTGTCAAGATGGGAATACGGTTGTGGTTTGAGGCAAAATAAGCTGACGATTAAACATCAAGATGCCATTAAATACTGAGCAAGGCTCATTTTTCTCCCTTTACCTTGCAAGTAGCAGACTACAGGACACAAAAATATGGTTTTATTTAGTTTTACTGGTGTGCGCTGGTGACATTTGTGTACATTTTCTGTTGAAAGCAATAGTTACTGATAATGCTAGTGCAATAATCGTTTAATGTTCACAGTCTGAGAATACATACTATCTTTACAAGATACTTTGCAACAGCAGCAAGACGTTTATGTGAACCAGTGTTTGGGTAATTCCATCAGAAATGCACACACAGAAGGGTGTAGGCCTTTTTTTGCTATGGTTCATAAACATTACAGCTTATTGCTCATAAACTTGTGGAATATTCTTACATTTTTCATGTGTACCGATGCTCATTTCTCTGCCTTGATATCCCATATTTCCGCTTCGATCTGTTCGTTCTATGTCAGATGATGCAGAACAATATTTGTGTGGAGCCGTGCATCTGTCTGCACAATATGCCGGGATTAGACTGCAACATTTTCAGGGAGTTTGGGGTTTAATCTGTGGAGTTCACCCTCCTCCTCGAAATGTGTGTGAAGAAGGTGATCATTGGTCATATTTTACCTGAGATGAGTAAAGAGATGAGGCTGCAGGGGGAGCGTCCCTCCCAATCCCCCTAACTTCAGTTCTATAAAAACTATCACAATCCTTTTGTTGTCATATTAACATAAAAAACCCCCAAAGCTTGTGGTTCTGTCGGCTACAGAGCCGGAGATACATGAAGCTAGAAATATATATTGGGAAATGTGAGCTTCAGATAAAAATCCAATGTCTGCCTTTAACAGCCTGGGTCTCTGGTTCTGTAGCTAACAGAGGTTCTCATCTTTCATATGACACCAGGAGCTAGGTGCTATAGAACAGAAGATAGGGGTGACTTAAGTGACGCCCCCCCTACAGCCTCTATACTTGACTCATCTCAGGCAAAATATGACTCTTATCTACTCATTTTCGCATGACCTTGGAGGAAATTTGGGTAAGATTTCTCATGAAAAAGAGAACTCTAGAGAGGACATTTAATCCTCTACCTGAGAGGGCTGCTTGTTTAATGGGATAAAAACTGATGACCAGTTACCCTTTAAAGGCAGCTGGGTAGTAGAAAAAATTAGTACCGTATATACTCGTGTATAAGCCGAGTTTTTCAGCACAAAAAATGTGCTGAAAAACGTCCCCTCGGTTTATACACGAGTCAATACAGCAGTCAGTCAATAAAAATTACTTAAAAAAATAAACTTATATACTCATCCTCCGGTGGCCCCGATGCGCAGCGCTGCTTTCTTCTGCTCGGCACCGCCATTGTTTTTCTCCCGGGCGGCGCAGAAGAAGGAAGACGGGCACAGAAGCCTGAAGACGAGCCGCGCGGACATCGGGGGAGCAGCGCTGCGCATCGGGGCCACCGGAGGGTGAGTATATAAGGTTTTTTTTTTTTTTTTTTTTTTTTTTTCATCTGGGGGTGGTCCATTCCTTCTAGACTAGTGGGGTGCAAGCTGGGCTGGCTGTATACTACTGGTGGGCAAGCTGGTGGCTGGCTGTAACTACTGGGGGCAAGATGTGCTTGCTGTATACTACTGGGGGCAAGATGGATGGGCTGTATACGATACTGGGGGCAGGTGCGGGCTATATACTGGTGGGGTCTGTGACCAGTGCATTTCCCACCCTCAGCTTATTAGGGGCCTCGGCTTATACTCGAGTATATACGGTATGTGTTTTTGTGTTTTATATACTTTATTTGCATTTTTCATGTGTAACTGGGGAGATTATGGGACTTTTATTTATTTAATTATATTATAAAATGATTTATCTTTTTTCACTTTTTTACATTTCTACTTTTTACTTCTGGCTTGAACAAGCGATCCATCGATCGCTTGTTCAAGCCTTTACACTGCAATACACTTGTATTGCAGTGTATCGTGTAATAACTGAGAATGCTGCGCATGCTCAGTTACATACAGCCGGGTCCTGCCAGGAAGGCAGAACCGGCGCGGGGACAGCAGCCAGAAACCGCGGGTCACTCGTGCGGAAACCCGGGGGTGCGGCAGGAGGGATCGGATTCCCCCGGAAGCACACCGGGGGGGGGCGGGGAAAGAAAGATCCACGGAGGACACACTTCACACCACGGTCTGTTTGACCGACATCTGTGTAAGGGGTTTAAACAAACCCAGGATCGGAGTTTTTCCGATTATGGGTGTTAGTGCTGGTCTAGGCTGTAAGATGCCAGCCCGACACTGGCCTTGCAGGACCCGATGTCCCGAAATCTTTTCTGACGCTCTGCCGTAGAAAGGCGTACGCGTCAGAAGAAGTACCCTTAATGACCACCGTAAAATGCCGATTTTACACTTTTTTGCGTAATAATTTGGAACACAGTGTAATATACACTCACCGGCCACTTTATTAGGTACACCCATGCTAGTAACGGGTTGAGACCCCCTTTGCCTTCGAACTGCCTCAATTCTTCTTGCATAGTATTCAACAAGGTTGCGGAAGCATTCCTCAGAGATTTTGGTCCATATTGACATGATGGCATCCAGCCGTTGGCCGCAGATGTGTCGGCGCACATCCATGATGCGAATCTCCGTTCCACCCCATCCCAAGATGCTCTATTGGATTGAGATCTGGTTGACTGGGAGGCCATTGAGTACACGTGAGCTTCATTGTCATGTCTCAAGAAACCAGTCTGAGATGATTCCAGCTTATGACATGGCGCATTATCCTGTGAAACGTAGCCATCAGATGTTGTGGTACATTGTGGTCATAAGAGGGATGGACATGATCAGCAACAATACTCAGGTAGGCTGTGGAGTTGCACGAGATGGTTCAATTGGTGCCAAGGGGCCCAAAGAGTGCCAAAAAATATGTCCCCACACAATGACACCCACCACCCACAGCCTAACCGTTGATACAAGGCAGGATGGATCCATGCTTTCATGTTGTTGGACGCCAAATTCTGACCCTACCATCGAATGTCGCAGCAGAAACTGAGACTCATCAGACCAGGCAACGTTTTTCCAACATCTTCTGTTGTCCAATTTCGATGAGCTTGTGCAAATTGTAGCCACAGTTTCTCTGTCTTAGCTGAAACGGAGTGGCACCTGTGTGGGTTCTGTCTCGCTGTGCACATCGGTACGCCATCTACCTCAAAGTTCGATTGTATGTGCGTTCAGAGATGCTCTTCTGCCTACCTTGTTTAACGGTAGCGGATTTTGATTAGTCACTGTTGCCTTTCTAATCAGCTCAAACCAGTCTGCCCATCTCTCCTCTGACCTCTGGCATCAACAAGGCATTTCCCGCCCACAGAACTGCCCGTTACTGGATGTTTTTTTTTCTTCGTTTCGGACCATTCTCTGTTAAACCTTAGAGATGCATGTGCGTGAAAACATCCGGGTAGATCAGCAGTGTCGAAATACTCAGACCAGCCCTTCTAGCACCAACAACCATGCCACGTTCAAAGGGCACTCAAATCACCTTGTTCCTCCCTACTTGATGCTCGGTTTGAACTGCAGGAGATTGTCTTGACCCACGTCTACATGCCTAAATGCACTGAGTTGCCGCATCTGTGATTGGCTGATTAAATTAAAGCGTTAACGGAGCAGTGGACAGGTGTACCTAGATAAGTGGCCGGTGAGTGTATATAATACAATATTCTACAACCTGGACAGCAGCTCCTGGATATATCCTGGAGCAGAACTCACATCCAGTACCTGACCATATACATGTACATATAGAGAATCATGCCCAATAGCATCTTTATATCTACTCCTCCAATACACATGCATAGTTTCATAGTTTATACGGTTGAAAAAGACACGTTGGACACATCAATGTTCAAACCAATGGCAAGGGGTGTGGAGTGGATGAGGAAGGGATTTAGGCATGGCACAGATCCACCTGTGAATTGGAAATATGACTACAGGTTGTAAATGTAGTTACACTAATATATACACACTCACTGCAGACACTCAGTTGCAGTGGCGGAACAACCGCCGTAGCAGCCGTAGCAAGTGCTACGGGGCCGGCGGGGGCCCGCGATGGATGGGAAAGATACTTAATTAAGTTTGCTACCTGCCCTCTGGCAGGAAGCCAGAGAACGCTGATTAATGCGCGCAGAATTTACTATGTTAATTATATGCCTCCGGTCCGTCCCACCTACCCTCCCTGACTACATGCCTCATACCAGGTGGACGAAAGTAGTGGGATGGACCAGGAGTGCACAACATTGGCAAAGTATGATTCCCGCTGGTCCCTGAACTCCCATGAGAAGCTCGGCTGGATTCTCCTCACGTGCAGCCCAGCCTGAATGCTGCCTGGTCCGGCCCGAATGCTGCCTGGTCCGGACCGCCCCGCGTGTGCCTCATATGCTGCCTGGTTCTGCCCGCGCGTCTCACAGGCCTGTCAATCCCCGACCGAGTGACATCCGAGCTGAGCTGAAGGTGGGTGAGTAAAATTACTATATGTGTATCTGCATGGTTTGTGTTGTATAATGCTGTATATGTGCTGTATGTTGTGTATATAATGCCGTATAACTGGTGTATGCTGTATATCGTGTGTGTGTGTTTGTGTATATATGCGATAACTGTGTGTATCTGTATACTGTGTGTATGTTGTGTGTGTATGCTGTATATCTGTGTGTATGTTGTGTTGCTGTGTATTGGTGTATTTGGATATATCTGTTATGTGTGTTGTATGTTGTGTTATATGCTGATAACTGGATGTATCGTGTATGTTGTTTATTGCGTATACGGTGTATGTGTGTATGTCTGTGTGTATGTTTATCAGTAGTGTGTATAATATATGCTGTATGTGGGTGTGTGTATATATGCTGTGTGTATGTTTTGGTGCTGTGTATAAGGCTGTATAACTGTGTGTATGTTTTGTGTGTGTGTATATATGCTGTATAACTGTGTGTATGTTGTGTGTGTATGCTGTATATCTGTGTGTATATGGCTTGTGTGTGTATGCTGTATATCTGTGTGTATGTTGTGTGTGTGTATGCTGTATATATATCTTGTGTATGTTGTGTGTATATATGCTGTATATCTGTGTGTATGTTGTGTGTATATATGCTGTATAACTGTGTGTGTATGTTGTGTATATATGCTGTATAACTGTGTGTATGCTGTATATCTGTGTGTATGTTGTGTCATATATGCTGTATATCTGTGTGTATGTTGTGTATATATGCTGTATATCTGTGTGTATGTTGTGTATATATATTCTGTATGTTGTGTGTATATATGCTGTATATCTGTGTGTATGTTGTGTGTATATATGCTGTATAACTGTCTGTATGCTGTATATCTGTGTGTATGTTGTGTGTATATATGCTGTATAACTGTGTGTATGTTGTCTATACTGGATGTGTGTGTAAGCTGCTGTATAACTGTGTGTATGTCGCTATACTGATTGTTGTGTATATGATTGCTTATACTACATAAATTAAATGTACATTGATAGTTTGCTGACTGACAGACCTGAAATAAGTTCATGGTTAATATGGTTTTAGCTGCTATGTATTCTAAGATACGGCAGCCTAAAGTGCCCCCTATCGAATCCCAGAGTACTCATCTAGGTAGGTAAAATGAAGGAAGGGAAAGTTAAAAGGGATATTTCATACGCTACCTAAAGGTGATGTTAGTTTACTGGTGATAAAAGTTCCATTTAAGATGCTTCTGTTTCCCTGTTAAAGGATGCTTCCAGTACAGTGCTATGCGACTGAAAATGTATTATGCTAGGTCTTGATAGCAACAGAGATGACAAAAAACACCATTCACAAGTATGAGCTTAAAAAATGCTTTTAAAAAAAATGTAATCTCAGCCTGCCATAGCTTTCTCCCTTGGATGACATAAGTGTTTGGTTCACATTCATTTTAGGCCAAGACGAAGTGCTAGTTTGGTGGGCACAGATTCATTACAGGAATTCACTGGGCAAGTCACTCAGCTCCTTCTAAAGGCATGCAAAATTATACGGTTCTGCTTGGAGAACATCTATTTAAAAGGAAGTAGTAGCAACTAATATCTACAAAGACTGGAAAGAATGGCAAGAATTTGCATTTTTGTTGCTGAAAAGCTGTGATTAGCTGCATATCTTTATCTTTTGTACTTTTTGTCAATATGTTGAATTAACAGTTAAAGGAACCTGTCACAGAGACTCATTTTTTAGTACTGCCCCCTTCCCCACAGAGCATGTACATACACTGCCAAGTGTTTTGTATAAAAAAAAATTGGTTTTACAGAAAAAAAGTATGTTATTTGTACCTTCATAGCATCTGCTGTGTGACTAGGCAGTTGCCAAAAGGGAGGGTCTGGAAAGGAGCATTCCCCCCCACCCTTGGAAACATGTGACTTTTCAAATATATGAATAACTACCCCACACTCGGGATTGGCTGTAGGGAGCAGGGGGGCGTCGCTAGCCAAGTGATGGGTGTTTCATATATTGAAAAGGTCACATAGAGAGAAGTCTGTTCAAGGTGTGGGGGGGGGGGACGCTCCTTTCCAGACCCCTCCTTTTGGCAACTGCCTAGTCACACAGCAGATGCTAATGAAAGGTACAAATAAACATCTTTTTTTCTGTAAAACCAATTTTTTTATACAAAAACACTTTGGCAGTGTATGTACTATGCTCTGTGGGGACTGGGAGTGCTAAAAATGAGTCTCTGGTGACAGGTTCCCTTTAAATTACTTCAAATCAAATTGAACAGCATGTTAACCCCTTAACCTCTGCGCCGTAGCTCTACGGCGCAGAGCAGAGGTATAAGAGGTGTATGAAGAGGGCTCATGGGCTGAGTCCTCTTCATACAAGGGTGGGGGTTGTTGCATATGCAGAAAACCCCACACCGCTAAACCGCGGGTCAGTGCTTGCACGATCGCGCGTATTCACCCTTTCATGCAGACGGCGCGAAAAGCCGCCAATATTACTAGATGTCGCGCCCCCGAACGTCATCGGTTGGCCATGGTACCTCGGTCTTCGTTTGACACGAGGCTACATGGCTTCTGCATATTCTTACAATGAGCCAGTGGCTCCTTGTAATGAATGTGCTGCAAAAATGCCATATATTGCAATACAGAAGTATTGCAGTATATGGTAGAGCGATCTGACCATCTAGGGTTAATGTACCCTAGATGGTCTAAGAATGGTGGGAAAAAAAAGGAAAAAAAAAGTTAAAAAAAAAAAAAAATTATAAAATATTAAAAGTTCAAATCACCCCCCTTCCTAGAACGATATAAAATATAATAAAAGTAAAATCAAAACATATTAGGTATCCGCCCCAAAATGCCCGATCTATCAAAATATAAAAACTGTTACGGCCGGCGGTGACCTCCGAGGCGAAATGGGCCCAAATGTCCGAAATGCGACTTTTACCACCTTTTTACATCAACATAAAAAATGAAATAAAAATGATCAAAATGTGCCAGACCTCAGAATGGTGGCAATGAAACGTCGCTCATTTCGCAAAAAATGACACCTCACAATCTCCGTGCGCCAAAGTATGAAAAAGTTCTTAGCGTCAGAAGATGGCAAAAAAAATTTTCTTGTACCACAATCGTAAATTTTTGAAAATGTATGTAAAACACATAACAAACTATATAAATTTGGTATCACTGCGATCCACGAACACAAGAATAAGCTGAGTATTTGAGTGCACAGGTCAAAGTCGGAAAAACGAGCCACAAGACGTGAGGGTTTTGATTAATTTTTAACATTTGATTTTTTTTAGCATTGAGTACAACGATGTAAAAAATAACATCCGGGAAAAAAGTGACTTGTGACAATAAGCCACAGGTTCTACACGTAAATGAAAAAAGTTATGATTGACGTGGAAGCGAGAATGAGCGGGGAAAAACGGTCTTAAAGGAGCCCCTTAGAAGACGAAATGAATCCTAAAGAGGGGGCTACAGAAATGGGATTAAAGAGGGGTGTATAGGAGGGGGCCTTTACAATGTGGGGGCGCAATGGAGAAGTATACTTACGGGCACACAAAGAAGTTAGATAGCGGGGTGTGCACTACAAAGGTAAGTTATTAAGATTTAGCCATGATAAGAATTTTAAGATGTTAAAGGGCATTTATTTTATATTAGCATAGACTCTTATGGGCTACAAAAGTCTAATAGGTCTGTGTCACAATTCTACTTTATCCATTTTCTTTGCCTCTCAACGCGCAAGCGGTCAGTCTTTCAAGTAAATGATCTCTATGTAAGGTTTATGTAATGAAGAATCTTGTTCTCCTACAGGACAGAACCGCTCTTTCAGTTTTATTATGTCATTTTCAAAACTCAGCTCAAAAGGGAATGTAACTGGGTATCGTAGTAAGAAACACAAGTAAGTTAAAAATGATATAAAGTGCCATTAACAACACAGTTTTACTCTGTGAGATGAGGGAGTTGGTATGACCCTTAAAGGTACAGAATGACCCCAGGAGTACAGAAATAAGCCAGCAGTTTTACATGGGTTCCAATGGAAAGTAGTGTGTTTTGCAAAATCATATCCACAGCAACTACAAGTGCAGTACTAAAAATAAGGTACATTTTCCAAGGCTACATTCACACTGCCGCATGAGGGACGTAGATACGACCAATATACATCCCCCCATAGACGGCAATGGGCGAATGGCGCCCTACGGGAGGTACAGTAGCAAGTACGGACCGTACCCCGTGAAAAGATAGGACATGTCCTATCTTTTACGCAAACGATGGTCACCATATCCCTATGGAGAGGGGCGGGTGAGCAGTGCTCACCTTCTCTCCTCCTCCTCTCCCCACGCACTTTTCGTGGTCTGCCATGCAACAACTGTGTCAATCCAGCTTAAGCTACATGCCACTGCCGTGCCTGCTGTACCATAGCAAACGGGCTATGGAGGCGATACGTCCCGTACGGGTTGCGTGTGGCCCCTAGAAGTTGATGGGGGACTTATATCGGCCGTATACAAGTCGGCCTGTGTACGGCACCGTACCGGTCGTTACCCGGAAAAAGATAGGACCTTGCCCCATCTTTTCCTAAACGGCGACCGTGCCACCAGAGGTGCTATGGAGGGGCAGGGGTGAAGCTGAGACTACATCCTCCTCCTCTCCCCGTAAACGGCCGTTGCACGTTACGGTTACGGTCGGGTGGGAAAGCGGCAGTGTGAATATAAGCCTTAGACTGTAGAAAATGCAATAAAAGTGCTCTGTCTGGGAATAATGTGGGTGCGACATAGTCATTAAGAAAGTAGACCAGAAGTCATGAATCTGGCTGTTCCCGCACTGGCCCGACAGATTGACTACCTTTTTTGTGGTGCACATCAGGGGTTGCGACAGGATTTGCATGTTAAATCTGGGCATATGGTCCACTGAGCAGCGTATGCCCCCTAATTCGGTGTCGTGGTGACACATTGTGGTGAAGGACACTTAAATACCTGTGCAAACAGTTTCTACTAGAAAGTACGTGCAAAGTCTGACAGAAAACAGGCACACGGCCCTTAGTAATTGTGCCCCAATGACCGTACCACAGCATTAACCCTTTGAGGACCACAGGGTTTTTCGGCTCATTTCTCGCTATCCACTTCAAAAATCCAAACTTTTTCATTTTATTATTATTTGTGCATAGCAAATTTTACTTTCTTGATGTTATTTATTATTCCATGCCAGTGTACTGGAAGCTGGAAAAATTCCAAAATGTGGGAAGGAAAAAAAAAAAAAAAAAAACAAAAAAAAAACGCATGCGGGCACATTCTTGTGGGCTCAGTTTTTACGACTTTCACAGTGTGCTCCAAATAACATCTCTGCATTATTCTTTGGTTTGGTGCGATCACAGTGATACCAAATTTATACAGGTTTTATTGAGTTTTAATACATTTTCAAAAATTAAACGAATGTGTACAAAAAAGAAAAAAAATTGCCATCTTCTGACGCTAATAAATTTTTCATACTTTGGTGCACGGAGCTCGAGAAAGTGTTTGTTTTTTGCGAATGAGCCAAGTGTTGATCATTTTTTAATCATTTTAGGTCATATCAAATGTGTGAGGATGTCGCGTTTCGGACATTTGGGTGCTATTTTCCGTTATAAAAGGTCACCGCCGGCAATAACTGTTTTATATTTGATAGATCTGGCATTTGGGACGCAGTGATACCTAATGAGTTTGTGAATTTTACTTTTTATTATGTTTTATATCAGTTGTAGGGAAAGGGTGGTGATTAGAATTTATATTTTATTAAATTTTTGAAACTTTTTTAAAAAAAATTTTTCCACTATTTCTTAGACCTTCTAGGGTACCTTAACCCTAGATGGTCTGATTGTTTCTACCATATACTGCAATACTACTGTATTGCAGTATATGGTGTTTTTGCATAGGATTCATTACAATGAGCCACTGTATCATTGTAACAAATCTCAGCCTCCAGTCTGGCGGCAACCGATTCGCCGCCCCTGATGTACGTGTCGGGGAAGACGATTGTATAAAGATGGCGCCCCCCCCCCCCCCCCCGTTTAAGTGCCGTGGCCGTCTTGGCATACGGAGGTGAGCACCGACCTCGGGGTAGTTAGGCGTGGGTCTTTGCTGCAATATGCCATGTGAAAACCCTACAACTCTTGTGAAGATAACCAGGATTATATATGTTAAGCAAATCATCAATCAAATGATAAGCAAGGAATGATTAAAGCAAGGACTCTTACCATAGATTCAGGCACTGTGACGGTGGTTCTACTTCTTATTTGTTATTCCATGGCCTTCTTTTCAAAGGCCCACTGTAATTGCTTTACAGACTGTTACACTGTCTAACCGGCTCTCAATGCTAATAAGCCTTTGCACAAGTGTCATTTTAAAAAGCTGTTTTAGAAGGAAGAAGCCAAGAATAAACAAATATAAGAAGATACTCATGGACCAGTCACAATGGGGGATATTTATTGTGCGCAGGCATACGATAGCCCAGCCGCCTGTCTTTTCAAGCGCGATATCCAGCCTCAGCTTTGATGGAAAAGGGCTGTGCAGGGTTATTCTAAGCCAGGCCCTCCTTGTGCAGGGACAGTAACTCAACGCAACGCCCTACGCCGACAGTCAGTGCCCCCCCTTCACAATGGAAGATTCCTTAAGCAAAGAGCCAAGTAAATTCGAACATGGCCCTTTAGGTGGGTTTTCTGAAAACCGCCAGTCAGTTAAAGACTCTAGGAAATAGGGAATTCTACAAATGGTTGACAGTGGCAGATACCAAAAAACAACTGAAGTATTGGGTCACAGGTCTAGCAATTTCTTCACTATGTAACTGTCTGTATTCAAATGTAATGTATGGAGGAGATGCAGCGGGGCCTCAAGTGTGGCTTCCTCAGGGGTATAAAGTCTAGTGCCGCTGAGCAAAGTATTTATGTAGTCAATAATGATGGGCTTGAAGTGCGTTAGTCTAAATTAGTGATTTTTTATATATAACTTTATTTTTATATATTAAACGTGAATATCTCTGGTTCCCTGACGCTTAGAAAGACAATTTTACATTCATTTGAAAGAAGAGATTCGCCTATTTCAGGGGCCCTGGGCAAATGCCCAGTTTGCCAGTTCAGTTCCTGTCCCTATGGAGCTCATAATCACAATCCGTATGTTTTGGAGTGTGGAAGGAAACCAGAGGACCCCAAGGAAACCCAAGCAAACGTGGTGTTTCAGCTTCATGTATTTTCATCACCAAGGTATATGGGATGAAATGTGCACTGTGATACATGTTATGAATAGCCGCTCTCTAAAGCTGTGCATGTTTTTTAGGATTTAATTATTCTGCCTAAGTAGAAGAATTTTGAATGAGCATTTTATGAATTCACTTGTCTGCAGATTGTGAATTGCACTCCAACGCCCACACCTCCCCTGTTCCATATGTTACTTTCGAAGATTACTATAGCCAGTCATTAACAGTTGAGACAAACTTATGTTGTAATGCAACATGGTGAATTTTTCATTGTTGAAATTTGAATACAGACAGTTACATAGTGAAGAAATTGCTAGAGCTGTGACCCAATACTTCAATTGTTTTTTGGTATCTGCACTGTCAACCATTTGTAGAAATTCCCTATTTCCTAGAAGTCTTTAACTGACTGGCGGGTTCAGAAACCCACCTAAAAGGGCCATTTTGGAATTTACTTGGCTCTTTGCTTAAAGGAATCTTCCATTGTGAAGGGGGGACGCTGACTGTCGAGCGGAGGGCGTGGCCGGGAGTTACTGTCCCTGCACAAGGAGGGCCTGGCGTAGAATAAACCCTGCACAGCCCCTTCCTAATACATCAAGAAGCTGAGGCTGAGTATCGCGCTTTGAAAAGACAGCGGCTGGGCTATCGTATGCCGGCGCACAATAAATATCCCCCATTGTGACTGGGTCCATGAGTATCTTCTTATATTTGTTTATTCTTGGCTTCCTTCCTTCTAAAAACAGCTTTTAAAATGACACTTGTGCAAAGGCTTATTAGCATTGAGGAAGCCGGGTTAGACAGTGTAACAGTCTGTAAAGCCAGATTACAGTGGGCCTTTGAAAGAAGGAAGCCATGGATAACAAATATAAGAAGTAGAACACCGTCACAGTGCCTGAATCTATAGGTAAGAGTCCTTGCTTTATCATTCCTTGCTTTATCATTTTGATTGTAGATTTGCTTTAACATAAGTATAATCCTGTTATCCTTCACAAGAGTTGTAGGGTTTTCACATGGCATATTGCAGCAAAGACCCATCGCTAACACCCGACGGGTCGGTTGCTCACCTCGATGGTAGTGCCACGACTGGCCACGGCACTTAAAACGGCAGAGAGCCCGGGCGGGGGATGTCGGGGTGTGGCAAACTCGTTTACAAGATCGCGAGTTCACCCGAACGTCATCAGGGGCGGCGATCGGTTGCCGCCAGACTGGAGGCTGAGGATTTGTTACAATGAACAGTGGCTCATTGTAATGAATCCTATGCAAAAAACCATATACTGACAATACAGTAGTATTGCAGTATATGAGAAAAATCAGACCATTCTAGGGTTTAAGGTACCTAGAAGGTCAAGAAATAGTGGAAAAATTTTTTTTTAAAAAGTTTCAAAAAAATTAATAAAATATAAATCTAATCACCACCCTTTCCCTACACTGATATATAAACATAATAAAAAGTAAAATTCACAAAATCATTAGGTATCACTGCGTCCCAACAATGCGCCAGATCTATCAAATATAAAAAACAGTTATTGCCGGCGGTGTCCTTTATAAACGGAAAAATGGCACCCAAATGTCCGAAACGCGACATTCACACCATTTTATATGACCTAAAAATGTAATAAAAAGTGATCAACATTGGCTCATTTCGCAAAAAACAACACTTCTCGAGCTCCGTGCACCAAATGAAAAAGTTATTAGCGTCAGAAGATGGCAAATTTTTTTTTCTTTTTGTGTACACATCGTTAATTTTTGAAAATGTATTAAAACTCAATAAAACCTGTATAAATTTGGTATCACTGTGATCGCAACCAAACCAAGAATAATGCAGAGATGTTATTTGAGAGCACACTGTGATGAAAGGTAAAAACTGAGCCACAAGAAGGTGCCTAGCTGCGTTTTTTTTTTTTTTTTTTTTTTTTTTCCCACATTTTGGAATTTTTTTCCAGCTTACCAGTACACGGCATGGAATAATAAATAACATCAAGAAAAAGTAAAATTTGCTATGCACAAAATAATAATAAAAATGAAAAAGTTATGGATTTTTGAAGGTGGATAGCGAGAAATGAGCGAAAAACCCTGTGTCCTCAAAGGGTTAAATACTGGGTACGGTCATTGGGGCACAATTACTAAGGGCCGTGTGCCTGTTTTCTGTCAGACTTTGCACGTACTTTCTAGTAGAAACTGTTTGCACAGGTATTTAAGTGTCTTCACCACAAATGTGTCACACGCGACCGAATTAGGGGGCATTACGCTGCTCAGTTGGACCATATGCCAGATTTAACATGCAAATCCTGTCGCACCCCTGATGTGCACCACAAAAAAGGTAGTGAACTCTGTCGGGCCAGTGCAGGGAAGCGCCAGATTCATGACTTCTGGTCTACGTTCTTAATGAATATGTCGCACCCAACATTATTCACAGACAGAGCACTTTTATTGCAGTTTCTTACAGTCTAAGGCTATATTCACACTGCCGTTGCCCACCCGTACCGTACCGTAACGGGCAACGGCCGTGTACGGGGAGAGGAGGAGGAGGTGAGCGCAGCTCACCCCTGCCCCTCTCCATAGCAACCTATGGTGCACGGCGCCGTATTACGGGAAAAGATAGGGCAGGTCCTATCTTTTTCCCGGGTACGGAACGGTACGGTGCCGGTACAAGGCCGACTTGTATACGGCCGATATAAGTCCCCCATGCACTTCTATGGGCCCACGGCACCGTACGGGACCGTATCGCTCCATAGCCCGTGTGCTATGGTACAGCAGGCAACGGCAGTGTGCATGTAGCCTTAAGCTGGATTGACACAGTTGTTGCATGGCAGACACACGGAAGTGCGTGGGGAGAGGAGGAGGAGAGAAGGTGAGCTCTGCTCACCCCGCCCCTCTCCATAGGGATATATGGTGGACAGCATCGTTTGCCGTTAAAAGATAGGACATGTCCTATCTTTTCACGGGGTACGGTGCCGTACTTGTGCTGCACTGTACCCCTCCCGTAGGGCGCCATGCGCCCATTGCCGTCTATGGGGGATGTATATTGGTCGTATCTACGTCCCCCATGCGGCAGTGTGAATGTAGCCTTGGAAAATGTACCTTATTTTATGTACTGCACTTGTAGTTGCTGTGGATATGATTTTGCAAAACACACTACTTTCCATTGGAACCCATGTAAAACTGCTGGCTTATTCTGCACTCCTGGGGGTCATTCTGTACCCTTAAGGGTCATACCAACTCCCTCATCTTCACAGAAGTAAAAACTGTGTTGTTTAAGGCACTTTATAAGCATTTTTAACTTTACTTGTGTTTCTTTACTACGATAACCCAGTTACATTCCCTTTTTGAGCTGAGTTTTGAAAATGACCATAATAAAACTGAAAAGAGCTGTTCTGTCCTGTAGGAGAACAAGATTCTTCAGTTACATAAACCGTTACATAGAGATCATTTACTTGAAAGACTGACCGGCTTGCGCTGTATGAGAGGCTAAAGAAAATGGATAAAGTAGAAATTGTGACACAGACCTATTAGACTTTTGTAGCCCATAAGAGTTCTATGCTACAATTATAAAATAAATGCCCTTTAACATCTTTAAACATTTTTTCTTATCATGGCTAATATCTTAATAATCTTAACCCTTTGTAGTGCTACACCCCGCTATCTAACTTCTTTGTGTGCCCGTAAAGTATACTCATCTCCATTGCTGCCCCCCCACATTGTAGAAGGCCCCCCATCCTATGACACCCCTCATGTTAATGCCCCATTTCTGTAGCCCCCTCTTTAGATGCTCCCTTTTCGTGCCCTTCCTTGTAAGGAGGGGCTTCCTTTAAGAGAGGGTTTTTCCGCTCATTCTCGCTCTCCACTCAATCATAACTTTTTTCATTTTTACGTGTACGAACTTGTGAGGGCTTATTTTGCGTACAATTCACTCTTCCGGAATGTTATTATTTAACATGCGTGACTGCGAAGCTGAAAAAAAATTCCAAATGTGGAAAAAGTTGAAAATCAAAACCCTCACGTCTTGTGGCTCAGTTTTTTTCGACTTGACCTGTGACTCAAATACTCAGCTTTAGTATTTGGGTTCGGTGGATCGCAAGTGATAAAACCAAATTTATATAGTTTGTTTGTGTTATTACAGTACATTTTCAAAAATTAAACGATTGTGGTACAAAAATGAAAACATTTTTTTTGCCATCTTCTGACGCTAAGAACTTTTTCATACTTTGGCGCACGGAGATTGTGAGGTGCATTTTTTGCGAAATGAGGCGACGTTTTCATTGCCACCATTCTGAGGTCTGTGTTTCTGATCATTTTTTTATTTCATTTTTTATGTGATGTAAAAGGTGTAAAAGTCGCATTGTCGGACATTTTGGGGCCCATTACGGCCCGAGGTCACCGCCGGCCGTAAACAGTTTTTATTTTTATAGAGGGCATTTTGGGGCGATACCTAATATGTTTTGGGATTTTAACTATTATTATATTTTATAGTTCTAGAAGGGGGGTGATTTGAACTTTTAATATTTTTATTTTTTTTTCTTTTTAACTTTTTTTTTCCTTTTTTTTCCACGATTCTTAGACCATCTAGGGTACATTAACCCTAGTATGCAGATCGCTCTAGCATAACTGCAATACTTCTGTATTGCAATATATGATGGCATTTTTGCAGCACATTCATTACAATGAGCCACTGCTCATTGTAAGAATATGCAGAAGCCATGTAGCCGCTGGTCAAACGAAGACGCGAGGCTAACCTGGCAACCGATGAACGTTCCGGAGGGGCGCGAGTATCAGTAATATATCGGTCTTCCCTCGCGGCGCCGTCTGCCATGAAAGGGTTTAATACGTCGCGATCGGTGCAAGCACTGACCCGAGGTTATAGCGGTGGGGGTTTTCTGCAATATGCAACAACCCCCACCCTTGTAGAAGAGGACTCAGCCCATGGCCCTCTTCATACACCTCTTATACCTCTGCGCCGTAGAGCTACGGCGCAGAGTGTTAAGGGGTTACATGCTGTTCAAATTTGAGTTTGAAGTAATTTAAGGGAACCTGTCACCAAGAGACTCATTTTAGCACTCCCAGTCCCCACAGAGCATAGTACATACACTGCCAAAGTGTTTTGTATAAAAAAATTGGTTTTACAGAAAAAAGATGTTATATTGTACCTTTCATTAGCATCTGCTGTGGACTGGCAGTTGCCAAAAAGGAGGGTCTGGAAAGGAGCAGTCCCCCCCCCCCACACCTTGGGGAACAGTTCTTCTCCATGTGACCTTTTCAAATATATGAAACACCCATCACTTGGCATAGCGACGACCCCCCTGCCTCCACTACAGCCAATCCGAGTGTGGGGTAGTTATTCATATATTTGAAAAGTCACAGTTCCCAAGGGTTGGGGGGGAACTGCTCCTTTCCAGACCCTCCTTTTGGCACTGCCTAGTCACACAGCAGATGCTATGAAAGGTACAAATGATAACATCTTTTTTTACTGTAAAACCAAGTTTTTTATACAAAACACTGTGGCAGTGTATGTACTATGCTCTGTGGGAAATGGGGGAGTGCTAAAAAATGGTCTCTGTGTGACAGGTTCCTTTAACTGTTAATTCAACATATTGACAAAAGTACAAAAGATAAAGATATGCAGCTAATCACAGCTGTTTCAGCAACAAAAATGCAAATTTCTCCATTCTTTCCAGTCTTTGTAGATTATTAGTTGTACTACTTTCACTTTTAAATGATGTTCTCGAAGCAGAACCGTATTGAATTTTGCATGCCTTTAGAAGGAGCTGAGTGACTTGCCCAGTGAATTCCTGTAATGAATCTGTGCCCACCAAACTAGCACTTCAGTCTGTGGCCTAAAATGAATGTGAACCAAACACTTATGCATCCAAGGGAGAAAATCTATGGGCATGGTGAGATTTACATTTTTTTTAAAAAAAAGCATTTTATTAAGCTCATACTTGTGAATGGTGTTTTTTGTCATCATCTTTGCTACTCAAGACCTACGCTAATACATTTTCAGTCCGCATAGCACTGTATGGAAGCATCCTTTAACAGGGAAACAGAAGCATCTTAAATGGAACTGTTTATCACCAGTAAACTAACAGCACCTTTAGGTAGGTATGAAATATTCCCTTTTAACTGTTCCCTTCCTTATCTTTTTACCATTAGATGAGTACTCTGGGATTCATAGGGGGGCACTTTAGGCTGCCGTATCTTAGAATACATAGCAGCTAAAACCATATTAACCATGACTTAATTTCAGGTCTGTCAGTCACAGCAACTATCAATGCTACAATTTAATTTATGTAGTATAGTAGAAATTGTGACACAGACCTATTAGACTTTTGTAGCCCATAAGAGATGCTATGCTACAATTATAAAATAAATGCCCTTTTAACAATCTTTAAACGTTTCTTATCATGGCTAATATCTTAATAACCCTTTGTAGTGCTACACCCCGCTTACCTAACTTCTTTGTGTGCCCGTAAAGTATACTAATCTCCATTGCTGCCCCCCACATTGTAGAAGGCCCCCATCCTATGACACCCCTCACTTTTAATGCCCCATTATCTGTAGCCCCCCTCTTTATGATGCTCCCTTTTTCGCTAGCCCCTTCCTTGTAAGGAGGGGCTTCCTTGTAAGGACGCAGGGTTTTTCCGCTCATTTCTCGCTCTCCAACTTCAAAAATCCATAACTTTTTCATTTTTACGTGTACAGACCTGTGTGAGGGCTTATTTTGTGCGTAACAAATTTTACTTTCCCGGAATGTTATTTATTTTAACATGCTGTGTACTGCGAAGCTGAAAAAAAATTCCAAATGTGGAAAAATTGAAAAAAACCCGTCACGTTCTTGTGGGCTCAGTTTTTTCGACTTTGACTGTGTACTCAAAATACTCAGCTTTATTCTTTGGTTCGGTGCGATCGCAGTGATACCAAATTTATATAGGTTTTATTGTGTTTTAATACATTTTCAAAAATTAAACGATTGTGTACAAAAAAGAAAACATTTTTTTGCCATCTTCTGACGCTAAGAACTTTTTCATACTTTGGCGCACGGAGATGTGTGAGGTGTCATTTTTTGCGAAATGAGGCGACGTTTTCATTGCCACCATTCTGAGGTCTGAGGTTCTGATCATTTTTTATTTCATTTTTTATGTGATGTAAAAAGGTGTAAAAGTCGCATTTCGGACATTTGGGTGCCATTTACTGCCTCGGAGGTCACCGCCGGCCGTAACAGTTTTTATATTTTGATAGATCGGGCATTTTGGGGCGATACCTAATATGTTTGGGATTTTTACTATTTATTATATTTTATATCCGTTCTAGGGAAAGGGGGGTGATTTGAACTTTTAATATTTTATAAATTTTTTTTTTCTTTTTTAAACTTTTTTTTTTCTTCTTTTTTTTTCCCACTATTTCTTAGACCATCTAGGGTACATTAACCCTAGATGGTCAGATCGCTCCTATCATATACTGCAATACTTCTGTATTGCAATATATGGCATTTTTGCAGCACATTCATTACAATGAGCCACTGGCTCATTGTAATGAATATGCAGAAGCCATGTAGCCTCGTGTCAAACGAAGACGCGAGGCTACCATGGCAACCGATGACGTTCGGGGGCGCGACGATCGTAATAAAGATGGCGGCGCCCGCGCGGCCGTCTGCAATGAAAGGGTTAATAGTCGCGATCGGTGCAAGCACTGACCGCGGTTATTAGCGGTGGGGGTTTTCTGCAATATGCAACAACCCCCACCCTTGTATGAAGAGGACTCAGCCCATGAGCCCTCTTCATACACTTCTTATACCTCTGCGCCGTAGAGCTACGGCGCAGAGTGTTAAGGGGTTAACATGCTGTTCAAATTTGAGTTTGAAGTAATTTAAGGGAACCTGTCACCAAGAGACTCATTTTAGCACTCCCAGTCCCCACAGAGCATAGTACATACACTGCCAAAGTGTTTTGTATAAAAAAATTGGTTTTACAGAAAAAAGATGTTATATTGTACCTTTCATTAGCATCTGCTGTGGACTGGCAGTTGCCAAAAGGGAGGGTCTGGAAAGGAGCAGTCCCCCCCCCCCACACCTTGGGGAACAGTTCTTCTCCATGTGACCTTTTCAAATATATGAAACACCCATCACTTGGCATAGCGACGACCCCCCTGCCTCCACTACAGCCAATCCGAGTGTGGGGTAGTTATTCATATATTTGAAAAGTCACAGTTCCCAAGGGTTGGGGGGGAACTGCTCCTTTCCAGACCCTCCTTTTGGCACTGCCTAGTCACACAGCAGATGCTATGAAAGGTACAAATGATAACATCTTTTTTTCTGTAAAACCAAGTTTTTTATACAAAACACTGTGGCAGTGTATGTACTATGCTCTGTGGGAAATGGGGGAGTGCTAAAAAATGGTCTCTGTGTGACAGGTTCCTTTAACTGTTAATTCAACATATTGACAAAAGTACAAAAGATAAAGATATGCAGCTAATCACAGCTGTTTCAGCAACAAAAATGCAAATTTCTCCATTCTTTCCAGTCTTTGTAGATTATTAGTTGTACTACTTTCACTTTTAAATGATGTTCTCAAGCAGAACCGTATTGAATTTTGCATGCCTTTAGAAGGAGCTGAGTGACTTGCCCAGTGAATTCCTGTAATGAATCTGTGCCCACCAAACTAGCACTTCAGTCTGTGGCCTAAAATGAATGTGAACCAAACACTTATGCATCCAAGGGAGAAAGTCTATGGGCATGGTGAGATTTACATTTTTTTTAAAAAAAAGCATTTTATTAAGCTCATACTTGTGAATGATGTTTTTTGTCATCATCTTTGCTACTCAAGACCTGCGCTAATACATTTTCAGTCCGCATAGCACTGTATGGAAGCATCCTTTAACAGGGAAACAGAAGCATCTTAAATGGAACTGTTTATCACCAGTAAACTAACAGCACCTTTAGGTAGGTATGAAATATTCCCTTTTAACTGTTCCCTTCCTTATCTTTTTACCATTAGATGAGTACTCTGGGATTCATAGGGGGGCACTTTAGGCTGCCGTATCTTAGAATACATAGCAGCTAAAACCATATTAACCATGACTTAATTTCAGGTCTGTCAGTCAGCAAACAATCAATGTACAATTTAATTTATGTAGTATACGGTGACTTTGCAGGCGGCAATGAAAGGGTTAATAGCCACTGACCGCAGTTATTAGCGGTGGGGGTTTTCTGCAATATGCAACAACCCCCACCCTTGTATGAAGAGGACTCAGCCCGGGAGCCCTCTTCATACACTCCTTATACCTCTGCGCCGTAGAGCTACGACACAGAGCGTTAAGGGTGAACATGCTGTTAAATTGGAGTTGAAGTAATTTAAAGGAACCTGTCACCAGGAGACTCATTTTTAGCACTCCCCCAGTCCCCCACAGAGCATAGTACATACACTGCCAAAGTGTTTTTGTATAAAAAAATTGGTTTACAGAAAAAAGAATGTTATATTGTACCTTTCATTAGCATCTGCTGTGTGACTAGGCAGTTCCAAAAGGGAGGGTCTGGAAAGGAGAGTCCCCCCCCCCCACACACACCTTGGGGAACAGCTTCTCCAGTGACCTTTGCAAATATATGAAACACCCATCACTTGGCATAGCGACGCCCCCTGCTCTCACTACAGCCAATCCCGAGTGTGGGGAGTATTATATATTTGAAAAGGTCACATGTTCCCAAGGGTGGGGGGGAACTGCTCCTTCCAGACCCTCCCTTTTGGCAACTGCCTAGTCACACAGCAGATGCTAATGAAAGGTACAATATAACATCTTTTTTTACGTTAAAACAATTTTTTTTTATACAAAAACACTTTGGCAGTGTATGTACTATGCTCTGTGGGGACTGGGGGAGTACTAAAAATGAGTCTCCTGGTGACAGGTTCCTTTAACTTGTTAATTCAACATATTGACAAAAAGTACAAAAGATAAAGATATGCAGCTAATCACAGCTTTTCAGCAACAAAAATGCAAACATTCTTCCATTCTTTCCAGTCTTTGTAGATTATTAGTTGCTACTCCTTTATAAATAGATGTTCTCCAAGCAGAACCGTATTGAATTTTGCATGCCTTTAGAAAGGAGCTGAGTGACTTGCACCAGTGAATTCCTGTAATGAATCTGTGCCCACCAAACTAGCACTTCAGTCTTGGCCTAAAATGAATGTGAACCAAACACTTATGCAATCCAAGGGAGAAAGCTAATGGCAGGGCTGAGATTACATTTTTTTTTTAAAAAAAAGCATTTTATTTAAGCTCATACTTGTGAATGGAGTTTTTTGTCATCTTCTGTTGCTACTCAAGACCTAGCAATACATTTTCAGTTCGCATAGCACTGTACTGGAAGCATCCATTTAACAGGGAAACAGAAGCATCTTAAATGGAAACTTTTATCACCAGTAAACTAACATCACCTTTAGGTAGCGTATGAAATATCCCTTTTAACTTTCCTTCCTTCATTTTACCTTAGATGAGTAACTCTGGGATGCTATAGGGGGGCACTTTAGGCTGCCGTATCTTAGAATACATAGCAGCTAAAACCATATTAACCATGGACTATATTTCAGGTCTGTCAGTCAAGCAAACTATCAATGTACAATTTAATTTATGTAGTATATACACTTTCAACAGCATTTAGATGTAATCTTGCACTGACATGTACCCAGTGGCTCACATTTATCTAAAACGGTGTAAGCTGCACTAAGTGCAGTTTGCCTATGTAGTGTGCAGAGTGTGCCAGATTCATGTATTGTGGTGCACGTTGTACATGAATCTGACGTACCCTGCGCTGCTCCAAAAGAGTGCACCAACTTTTTTTGCAGAAATTTTTGTCATGCCCGTTATAGTGCAGCGTGAACTACAAATGTGTTTCGGACACTTTATAAATACATGTGCAAGCAGTTTGCACTAAAAAGGATGAGCAAAGTTCCACAGAAAACTGGCGCACAGACTTTGGTAAAATGGATGGTGATCTACACTCCTGATGTTAAATGCAATCATAAGTATGTTCTTTATAGTGCACACTACAAAATGTGAGAATCTAAAAAAACACAATGAATGTGCCCTGTTCACACTCACAACAATTAGTAAATAGCTCACCAAACCCACACTTCGCTACTCAACCCTCCTTTTCCCCTTGTTTGGTCTCCCCTTATTATTTAGTAAGGGTACTGTCATGAACCCCACACACTGGAGTCCAAACACAGGGTGCACCTACTCTATGGAGTCCCAGAATTTAGCCCTTAAGCTCCGCCCACTCAGGCAAAATGGCATCCTTACGCTAATTCCTACTCCCCTAGCACACAGCACACCCACTGAGCTCAATTCTCATGTCAGGGAAAACAAAGGAATACAAATTCCAGACGCTACACACCATGCACTCACAGCCCAGGGGGTGCACAACCACTCTATGTAATCCCCTACCACTTCAGTGCCTATGGAACGCTACTGCAGAGAGACACTCTGCACCCCGATACAGTCACACGTTTATTTCATACAACTTGTCGCTGCCACCACTCATAATTACGGCTCGCGAGACGCCCACTACAGGACCGCACACATAGACTTAGATACACACTTTTCTGGGTGCTGTACAGCTCACCTTTCTATCGCTACTGCTAGCACACAGACACACATAAGGTAACAAGGCTTAGTGGTACTTCACCTCTTCAGAGTTAAGTTAACGTATGAAGCACAAGGAAAAACTTATTAAGGGACTATTTGATATGCAAAATAGGCACAATGCTTAATAGTTACAAAAATGGTAAAGTAACAGACATGCATAAAAGCAAATGGCAAAATAAAAAGGATAAACCTCTTAATAATTGGATTGCCATAGAGATCCGTGGCTGAGAAACCGATGAAAAACTTGGACCGCCTGCAAACTCAATAAATCTCCATGGCCAGACAAGAATTGAATGGTGGCCTGTTACTTTTAACTAACCACCTAATCCGCCCCCTTGGTCATGTGAGAGGGGCGGGGTTACACCTGAATCCACCTGGAAGGTTGGGGACATGTTTCCCAATTATATCATATATTCCTTCTTGTGTCTCCCGAGAAGATTTGCCCACCACATTTCCCAGCATGAACAATATCAATATCAAACACCATTATGGAATGTTGTCCCAATGGTGTAATAGCCATTTTCTTTGCTCCCTTACCCCGAAATTCTAGGTGCCCGACACCCCAGGATTATTTGAAGATACTGATCCAGAATTGTTGACCAGAAATTGAAATATTGGATTCATGACCAGGTTTTCTTTGAAGTACAATTTTGTCATGTTCTTAAGTAGCCATTTTCAAGACACATGACCAACCATGAGGGGCTTGGAGACATCAAGTCTGTATCAATTAACAATTCCATTCAAAGGACACCGGAAACCAATTGACATTTCTTTTGATAAGGGGGAATAATGGGATAGGGCAATAAAGGGAATCAGAGAGGTGGGTAAAGGCAGTTGCTTTTACTTACCAGGTGCTATTTATGTTCTCATAAGGGCAAGTTGATTTACCCTCCACAAATAACCTGCAGAGAGGGGTGCATTTTAATCCATAATTTATCACAAGTACCAACCCTTAAATTGTTTAATATGTTTGGAAATTCAAACAGGTTTTGTCCACCTTTTGTAGATCTTTCTATTCCATATTTCTAGGTCAACGAGCAATCCCTGTTGGGAAATCTTTACCTGTACAATAAATTTCAGTCCAAAGTGAGAATATTCATATTAGGAGTGTGGAAAGTAGGTGACTTTCTGTATTATTTCATCTTGTATATATTCGAAGTGATTCAAATACACATATCTCATTGAAAAGAAGGTATTTTTAGATATTTTATGCTCAATGAGAGTGAGTGCTACTTGCAGAGGACAGAAATGGCCTACAGCATTATCCTTAAGTGCCATGTTTGCCCTTGGACCACCTACACTCATTTACACATTCCATGGATCATAAAAGTAGGAGACATGCATTTTCTATACATCTTTAATATTATAGATACATATATAGAACACAATATATTTTCAATCTTTTTTTTTTTTCCCCTCAGAACATCTGTCATCGGAAGACATCTGTATTATAATGCCTTAAATATGGCACATGTGTGGTTTGCCTTCTGCAATCTATTTGTATGTATTTTTCTCTGGCCAGACATGGCTTTTGTACACATACAAGTTGGATGTGGATGGTCACATAAACAAGGCATGTATGTATTACACCTGGAATATAAGGTTGCACAAGGCATCAAAATTTCCATACATTTTGGTTCTAGAAAAGGCAAAAACTGTTCAATACCAGGATTTATAATTGTTCGACGATACTCCCCGTCATCACTGCTCCGCCAATCAGACGAAAAGCCTGTGAGGTGTGTGAACATGGGCAGATTAATTGTCTTCCATTGGTGGTGTTTTTTTTTTCTTTCTTTTATGTTAATTGGTTAAAAGCTCCAGAGAGCATCACCTTGTTATAGGCACTGATAGTTTCAGTGATATGGGCTGAGTATGGAGAATGCTGAGACTGAAAGCAAAAACGTGCTTCAACGCAAATAGGAATGATGAAAACTGAAATACATTTTTACACAATAAAGTATTGAAAATTAAAACATACCATATATACTATAAAAAATGTGCTGAAAAACCTAGAAACAAAGTTCTGGTATTAAAGAGGAGAATCACCCTTTACATACCTCTCTCAATTCCTGTCTCCAGTTCTGTTGATCTCCTTTAACCCCTTCCCAACATTTGATGTAATAGTACTGCATGGCGGGAGGTGCGTTCCCGCAAAATGCAGTACTATTACGTCAGACTTCTGGCCCTGAACGGAGCCGGCGCCAGAAGCTGTGGGTGTCAGCTATATATTATAGCCGACACCTGCCTCTAACACCCGCGATCGGAGATTTCTCCGATCGCGGGTGTTAACCCCTAACATTTATACCCCTTGGTGCTTACCGGTGTGGGGGGGGGGGCACCTGCTGCTCCGATCGCAGCCCTGGGACTGCCGGTGCCCGGGGCTGCGCGATCCTCCTCCGGCTGCCGGGTCCTGCCTTCTGACAGGACCTGGCTGTAACACACTGTAATACATCTGTATTACACTGTGTAATGTGAAGAAGAGCTTGAACGAGCGATCAGTGGATCGCTTGTTCAAGCTAACCTGTAAAAGTAAATAAAAAAATTAAAAACATTGCATAAAAACATTTTTTAATAAAAAGAATTAATTAAATAAAGTTAAAGTCCCCTAAACACAAATATTCCCTATACACATGCAATAAAGTGAAAAAAACACAAAATCGGCAAAAAAACCACATATTTGGTATCGCTGCGTCCGTATCAATCCGTACAATAACTCAGAAACATTATTGGACCCGCTTGGTGAACGCCGTGAAAACAAGACCCGAAAAACACGCCAAAAATGTAAATTTTTCATAAAATCTCTAAATAAAAATGTTCTAAAAAGTGATCAAAAAAAGTTATGTGCGCAAAAATGTTACCACTGAAAAGAACAACTCAACACGTAAAAAATAAGCCCTAAACTAGCTCTGTCAACCAAAAAATATTAAAGTTACATCTCCGAAAAGATGGTGATGCAAAAACAAATGAGATTTCCTCTATATTAGTTTTTATCCAGTAAAAATAAGTGAAAAGCTATATAAATGAGATATCACCGTAATCGTAGTGATCTGTAGAATAAAGATAATATAGTATTTTAAGTGTCGGTGGAGGACCCCCAAAAAATACCAAAAGAAAGTAAACCAAAATTGACAATTTTCTTTTCACCAATACATTCAAGAGTTAATAAAAACAAAAATAAGAGTATGCATAAAAAACCATGTCCACCTAAAGTAGACATTCGGTGAATGTTAGTTATTAAGTATTTTTGCGGTTATGACTATGTATGGAAAAAGTAGAACATTTTGATGTTCGAAAATCAAGAAATTTTCACAAAATATCTGATTTTCTCATAAATAAATGCAAAACATACCACCAAAATTTTTCAACTAACATGAAGTAAAAAGTAAAAAGCATTCCAAAGTTATAACCACTTATAGTGACAAAGGGCAGATTTGAAAAAATGGGCCATGTTAGGAAGGTGAAAAGTGGCTTCGGCGTTAAGGGGTTAAGACAATTTTTCCACATGCTAATTTTACCTTAAAAATTTACCTATTTTAAACCAACTTAAAATGCATAAAAGTAGCTCTGATATGTCAGTAAAAAATAAAAAGTTATGTTTTCTGGAAGTTAAATAAGGAAAAACTAAAAAGTGCTCTGTCCCGAAGGTCATTAGGTCTTGTCCGTTAGGTGTTCATCTTTGCCAGAAAACTGTGCAAAAATCTGTCTGTCCCAGCCAGCGCTCAATTTCAATAAGATGCTACCATTGAAAATGACCTCTCCCCATTGCAATTAAAATACAGTCATACATATATATGTTTAGACAAAGACAACTTTTAATAAAAAATAAATTAATTAGTTATCTTTTGGTTGAAACATAGATCATCTACTTATCAGAGTAGACTTTAGTTATACGACAAATATAACAAGCTAGGTAAATTAGTCATATAAATTTCCCAATGTTTGGTCATTATTGTCTTTATCTAAAGTAACCTGTATAGGATATTTTGAACCTCTGGCACAGCTTTGGGTCAAGGCAAACAAATAGATATGTTCTCACGCCAAGTACACACATTATATTATCATGGAGAAGCTTTATGTATCATTATCCACTAGAATTAAAGCTAAGCTAAAGCAATTAGAGCCATATGTTACAAATATAATTGCAATGTTTCACTCAAAAATATCCTATGAGACATATGGTGAATATGTGACGGTCTTAATTTCCAGACCTTTATTCTGTTATAGTTTGCTCTAATTGATTAATCAAATTATGTTAAAAAATAACTTAGTTTATACTTAGTAAACACCATGCGATCTAAATATCCACCTACAACCGTATACTGTACTTTTCATGGTCAATACAGAGTAGACTTTTTACACAGTACTGTGTTAATTTCTCTTATTGGGACAACATTGGAGTCAGATACTAGGGGATGCTTGGCTGCATAATTAGAGATATTACTAGTAGATAGAGGTAAATTGTGATACCACTGTATACATTCCTTTTAAAAGCACCTCTGAAATTGGTTCAGCTCTGTATTAACAGAAAATAACCCATGATATAAATAACTGCATTCGCAGGTGGTCCCCGACTTAAGGGCACCAAACTTAGAGACAACCACTAGTCACAGACAGTCTAATGATTAGCTGTAAGGTGACCATAATTAAGTTTTATTAATAATCCTTAATAAGTTTTATTAATAATCCCATGATAGCCAAAAAATGTTGAACACCGAATGTAGAAAGAGCTGCAGGGAGACCTTAATGAGAGTTTGCAGTTGTACACTTAGCATCTGTAGTTGAACCTTCCTGAAGGGTGACTGATATGATGAATATTGTTATCATATTTTGGTAAAGATTTCTTTAAATGTATTACTTATTATAATACTAATGGGAAAATTGACAAAAATTTAACATTTTTCACATTTTTAGTTATTTGTCTGCTAATTCAATAAAGGAGAAATCAAACCTTTATAAAACTATCCTATTAAATTAGTCTCCCATGTCAAGTAAAAATTGTTGTGATATGTTGGCCTTCTGCAATCATTTGTATGTTTTCTCTGGCCAGACATGCTTTGTACATATCAAGTTGATGTGTATGGTCACATAACATTAAGCATGTATTACACCTGGAATATAGGGTTGCACAAGGCATCAAAATTTCCATACATTTTGGTTCAGTAGAAAAGCAAAACTGTTCAATAACAGATTTATAATTGTTCGACGATACTCCCTCCCCGTCTCACCTGCTCCGCCAATCAGACGAAAGCCGTTGAGGTGTGTGAAACATGGCATTAATTGTCTTCCATTGGTGGTGTTTTTTTTTTTTCTTTCTTTATGTTATTGGTTAAAAGCTCCAGAGAGCATCACCTTGTTATAGTCACTGATAGTTTCCGTGATAGTGGGCTGAGTATGGAGAATGCTGACTGAAAGCAAAAACTTGCTTCAACGCAAATAGGAATGATGAAAACTGAAATCCAATTTTTACACAATATAAGTATTGAAAATTAAAACATACCATATATCCTATAAAAAATGTGCTGAAAACCTAGAAACAAAGTTCTGGTGTCCTAAAGAGGAAAATCCCCTTTCATACCTCTCTCATTCCTGTCTCCGTTCTGTTGATCTCCTTTAACCCCTTCCCACATTTGATGTAATAGTACTGCATGGCGGGAGGTGCGTTCCTGCAAAATGCAGTACTATTACGTCACTTCTGGCCTACGAGGCCGGCGCCAGAAGCTGTGGGTGTCATCTAATATATTATAGCCGACACTGCCTCTAACGAACCCCGCCCCGACAATCCGGAGATCTTCTTCCGATGCCGGTGTTACCCCTCTAACATTTATCACCCTTGTGCTGGAGCTTGTAGAGTGCATACAGGACCAACTTCTTGTTCCGGCTAACCTGTAAAGTAAATAAAAAAGGATAAAAACATCCTAAAACATTTTTTTATAAAAAGAATTATTAAATAAGTTAAGTCCCCTAAACACATATTCCCTTAACACATGCAATAAGTGAAAAAAACACAAATCAGGCAAAAAAACCACATATTTTGTATCGCGCTCCGATATCAATCGTACAATAACCTCAGAACATTATTGGACCCGCTTGGTGAACGCCGTGAAAAAAGACCCGAAAAACACGCAAAAATGTAAATTTTTCATAAATCTCTAAAAAATGTTCTAAAAAAGTGATCAAAAAAAGTTTATGTCGCAAAATGTACCACTGAAAAGAACACCTCAACACGTAAAAATAGCCCTAAACAGCTCTGTCAACCAACAAAATATAGTTATATCTCCGAAAATGGTGATGCGAAAAACAAATGAGATTTCCTCAATATTAGTTTTTATCCAGTAAAAATAAGTGAAAAGCTATATAAATGAGATATCACCGTAATCGTAGTGATCTGTAGAATAAAGATAATATAGTATTTTAAGGTCGGGGAGGACCCCCAAAAAATACCAAAAAGAAGTAAACCAAATTGACAATTTTCTTTTCACACCAAACATTCAGAGTTAATAAAATCTCATCAATAGCTAATGACCCACTAAAATGAAGTATTTGTAAAGTGCGTCTCATGTCACAAAAAATAAGCCCTATATGCCAATTGCCATAAAATAAAGGTTGTATAGCCAATAAAAATGACAATGCATAATCTGCTCTGAATGGGGCAGCTCCCCCCTCCAATGCCCTGGCGTGTGCCCATAAAGCGGTTACCACATATGGGGTATTGTTATATGCGGGGAGGATTGGGTATGTAAATTTTGTGGAGCTTTTGGTATTTTATCACTGAAATTTGTATTTTTTTTAAAAAACCCTTCATTTAGCCAAAAAAATTTTACTTCAAAATGCATCCGATTTTGTTTAACCCCTGTAAAACAATTAAGGGTTAACAACTCATAAAATTTGTTTTACGTACTTTGAGGGGTGTTTCTATAATGGAGTAATTTATGGTTTTTACTTTATTTGCCTCTCAAAATGACCTGAAACCTGAGCAGGTCCCCTCATAGCAGGATTTGCATTTTTTTTAAGAAAATGTGAAAATCGCACCTAACGTTCAAAGCCCCTTAACATCATTGAAAAAAAAGAGTATGCAAAAAAACCATGTCCACATAAAATAGACATTCTGTGAATTTAGTTATCAAGTTTTTGCGTTATGACTATGATGGAAATTTGAACATTTTGAAGTTTGAAAATCAGAATTTTTCCAAATTTTCACACATATGATTTTCTCATAAATAAATGCAAAACATACCACCAAAATTTTTCAACTAACATATAGTACAAAGTGTCACGAGAAAACAATTTTAAAATCATTTGGATAGTTTAAAGCGTTCCAAGTTATAACCACTTTAGTGACACAGGCAAGATTTGAAACACCAGAACACCGAACACGATGTAAAAAGCTGCAGGGAGACCTTAATGAAGTTTGCAGTTGTACACTTAGCATCTTAGTTGAACCTTCCTGAAGGGACTGATATGATGAATATTGTTATCATATTTTGGTAAAGATTTTAAATGTATTACTATTATAATACTAATGGAAAATTGACAAAAATTAAACATTTTTCACATTTTTAGTTTTTCTCTGCTAATTCAATAAGGAGAATAAACCTGGATCATAAAACTCTCCTATTAAATTAGTCTCCCATGTCAAGTAAAAATTGTTGTGATATGTAAAGTTGTTCCAAAGATATTGGAACAATATCATAACAGAACTGCAAAAGTTGTCTTGGACATTCAGGCACCAATGGCCATTGGTCATGAAAGGGTTAATGTTGGGTACATGTTTAGTATACAGTTTTTTGGGTTTGCTGCTTGTTGTGACCATGAAATCCTTTTCAGTAGTTTTGATATGTAACTATGAGCTGTGCATGTCTTGAGAAGTGTAATGAGTCCATTTGGAGTAATTAGTATTTTTGGTCCTAATCTGGTTGGATAACTGGAGGCAGTTGTATTACTCGCATGGTAGTAATTGGATACTGCAGACCAGAGTATAGCTCAGGCTTTGTGCATATGAATGGGAAAGAGAAGATAATGTGCATCTCAGCAGAGCTATTCTAATCAGGCAGCCATGCACCACAGGCAGTCTTCTTCAGAATATTTTTAATGCTTGCACTTTTCCCACTAACATTTGTGGCATTTTGATGATGTTGAGAAGACAAATGTTATCTTTCTCTGCTTGGCCTGCAAAGCTACATGCTTTATTACAATTTGTTTTGCTGCTCTCAGAAGCTGAGAGGACAATAACCAGGAATAATCTGTACAAGGTTGCACAGAAAAAGGAACATATGCCTTGTCTTCTGTAGATATTCGTCTAAACAAAGCCCTATTCATTTTTTGGAGTGTAAAAGTAACAGATCCGTGAGATCTGTGAAAAACTGTCTGAAGTACAAGTGACCTAAATAATATCCTCTGAAAGCAGCCTATAGCCGCCATTCCATATCCATATAGACTTCTCTAAACCCTAGGCTATATTTTGTAGACGTTCTCCAGGGCAGCCAAAGGAAAACAATGCTCCCTGTATTTATTGAAGAGACACAGAGCATGTGGGTAGTAGACACGTCAGGTAGACATTTTGAAATTGAATTAAAGAAATGGCATAATATAAAAATAATTATAAAATTCTTATACAGCACCATCTTAGTTCACATTTTCATTTAAATGTCACAAAATAGTGTATTTTTAAGATTCCCGTTAACAATGAAAGGCTTTTTAATTTTTTTTTGTTTTTGTTGGTATTCTGTAATGAGAAGTTGTGATTACTTTTTTCAGATTTATATGCCACCAAAGTCCCCAGGTTTGGTATCTAGAGGTGGTATCACATTTTAGTTTAGATGTCACAAAATAGTCCCTTAAATATTACTCTGCATCTGTTTGGTGGTGCAAATATAAAAAGGGAAGTGTAAAAGGAATTGGTTTAGGTTCAGGGTTTTTTAGGCAAATCTATACCATATGTGAAGGAACCTTTACTCCCCACTCCCCCTTCCTCCCACTGTGTGCTGAAACTTTCTCTGCTGCCATGAGATTACAGCAGGCAGAGGGAGTGGAAAGTCTGGAGGAGTGTGAAGGCTAGACAGTGTAACAGCCTGTGAAGCTGTAGTACGGAGGGGATCTGATAACCCCACAGACCCCTTCTGTTTTATTAGCGTAATGTTAAAACGTTTTTTGTTTTAGAAGGCAGGAGGCCATGGATAACACATATAAGAAGATAACCACAGTCACAGTGCCTGGATCTATGAGTAAGTGCCCCTGGTTTATGCTTCATTTTGGTAGTAGATTTCCTTGTAGTAAGGATGTAGTGAATTTGAAGTGTTTAGACTTTGAAAACTTTGTGTGAGTGTCTTTGCACAGATTTATGTTTATAAGAGATATATAATATGTATATCTTTTGGTGTGGTCGTTTGTTTGCTTAGGGTGAAGACACACGTGGCGTTTTTAGGCCGTTTTTGGGCTGTTTTTAGCTAGTGCGTTTTCAGATCGTAAAAAATGCATGCGTTAAAAAACATTTTTTTAATGCATGCGTTTTTGACAGGTTTGACCAATTATCTTAATTCAAACTGGTCAAAAACGCATACGTTTTTAACGATCTGAAAACGTACTAACTAAACGGCCTAAAAACGCCACGTGTGTCTTCACCCTAAGCTGTTACGGCTTCAGAGATAAATGTTCTTTCAGGGTTTTTGTTTTGATTCAGCAGATGAAAGTAGGACAAACAGTGACCTTGGAGTAGCATGAGGCAGCAGTTTACAGGGTTACTCTCTGAAAGCGGATGGTATTCAGGAAGTGTGTACATCCTGCTGTTGTGGAGACTATTTGTGTGTGTGTGTTTTTTCTTTCTTCATATTTTCCAGTTCAGCTATATAGGCGGTAGATTGTTGCTAGGATACCAGCAATGCTGATGTGCTTGAAAATAGAGGTTTTGCTGGTCATACACAATACAAATTTTAATAACCATACTAACAAATCTGCAACATTTAAATAGTAAAAAAAATGTTAAATGTCAAAAACGGACTCTCTAAGCCTTAATACCAGTTACATATTATAACAAAAACCTGTCACTGAATGACACATTAAAACGAACACACAGCGGAAGATTTATCAGAAGTGTCTGAGATCAGAACTGTACTAGTTGCCCATGGAAACCAATCACACAGGTGCACAACTCGTTACAACACACACATCTGATTACTCTCTCTGGTATAATGACCCGTCCACCTGTGTGACCACTGTCAGATTTTTGTGCATTGGATGTAGACGTAAAAGTTTTCTATAGAAGGACAGCAAGCTGAGATCTAGAAAACCATGAGGAATTGATAAAGGAAGTATACTGGAAAATTGTATAACTTTTTATCTTAAAAACAATAACATTAGTTTGCTGAAATGGGAATACCCCTTTAACCCCTTAGCGCTCAACGGCGAATATATCTGCCACTGAGCGCAGTGACTTGGCGTTCAGCGGAGGGTATATAGTCAGTAGTAGAAAAGCAGCTGAACTAACCAAATATGTGTGGGTCCTGGGTTAACATAGCTGACGTTTATTATGATCTACAAATAATATTACTTCTCTCTGCAACTTGTACATGAATATTTCAATGTAAGTCTTACTTGCCATGTTTTGCTAGCTATCTTCTCTTACATGCCAGAGAAAGTTATACTAATTAAAGGAATGACTCTACCTTTCTGAGCCTGCAAATATAGTGACATCAGAGGGAAATCTATTTGTTAATTGCAATGACTGTCGCAATCCATATGCCCCCGTCTGATTGTGCTGTGTTCAGGTTTGTTTGTTTTGTTTTTTGTTGCAAATACAGCTTATAATGTTATGCATTGTTGCTAGGCATGTGACTCTCAATGTAAAGAAAATTGGTCCGATCCTATATCCAGCACAGTACCACATCACAGTTCTGAATTCCTCTTGTACCATGTCTAGGTAGAGCTCTTTGTAAGTATGATAGAGCACTCATGTGGTTGAGGGCTTCCGGATTGGATAGGGAGTGGTGCAGAGAACACTATATGTTTTTATTCACTTCAACCTTTCACGCTGCTTTGATGGAGATTAGAAGCTGGTACATTACATACTATCTGCATGACCCCAAAGCTTCCTGTTTTAGTGTGGGCGGCATAATCTTACCTTCTGTCTCCTGCATACATTTTCTTTGAGCATTATCTCATCAACTCTGTTTCTAAAATCATAGTAACTTGTCAATGCAATATTCCTCAATTATATTTATGTTCTTTGCACAGATTTTGTACTTCTCTGATTATGTAAATGCCAAGTAGCTTGTTCTATGAGGACACACTTTCTTGTTGAGACAAGATCAAGCAATGCACCTTCACTGACAATTACTCATAACAATAACAAAAGACTCATAGGTAAAGTGACAAAACCACAGGAACTTGGTAAGACTCAGGTATTCACTGCTGTTTATCTCATTTCTTAGAAAAGTGAAACTTGTGCCTTATTCTTGGATGTCTAAACCACTATATGCTGAAAATACTACTATTGTCTACAGGATAAAAGTTTAAGATTGACTTTATCCTGCATAAGGCGTCTTATAATTGCTGGCAATGTACCTTTTTTATATTGGAAAAAGTAGTTCAAATCCAGAACATCAAAACATCAGAAGGGTTTTCAAATCTAAATGGTATGTAAAGGAGCCTATACTCTATACCCCCCTTCCTCCCACCCTGTGTGCTGAAACTTCATCTGCTGCCATGAGATGTCATCAGGTAGAGAAAGGGGGAGCTTCTGAATGAGCAGGGTGAGGTGTAGACAGTGTAACAGCCTTTGAAGGAGTAGGCTATGTCTTTTCATCCTGCTCCCTCCTGCTGAGTGACATTTGCGTTCAGCAGAGGCAACAGAAGCCTACAGGTAGTGGATGTAGCGTATTGAAGGCCTCCTCAAGGCATGCTGCAATCATCCATAGATCAGCAGGAGGACATCACTGTGGAAACACCCCCGTACATCGGCAGCAGCCAAACTCCGGCTGCTACCGATGTACGGTCTCCCCCACCCCCTGTATTTAGGATGCTCCCTCTGTGCTCCCCTCTCCCGCTGTGTTCTGGAAATCGTGTGGCCGCAGTCAGTATCAGTTCTGTTCTGCCACAACATTTCTCCTAAGGACAAGAAGGAAGAGCGCAGAAGACTCATGGAGGTGGGTTACAAAGGCTTAACAGGGTGTGTAACGGCCAGAGAACCCAGAGGGGTTCTGGTAATGCCTACCAAGCACTTGTGCTTAATTTACATAATATAAAACTTTATAAAAGATAAAACACTTTATGACTAACAAAGCGTTCCAAACCTCCTATCCAGCCGTATGATAGGTTAGTAAAAATGTATACTTGTATTTCCTTTAAATACTTTCTACAAGCTTTGGGTAGTTGGTAACGTGCACAGTTTTCAGCTCCACATTAATGTAAGTAGAACTATAGCGCTATAAGCATTTTAATGTTATAAGGAAATAGTCAAAAATAGACGCAGAATGTTGGCACAAGTTGGTGAGAAAGGCGCCACTTCAGATGAAAAGAAGACTTGGTATAGTTTGATTACATGTCTTTTGTCTGGAATAGAGGACAGATAAATCAATACTTATTTAAAGCCATGTAAAGCAAGACTGGACTGGCAAAGTAATTGGTCACCTGATAAAGTAGCCTGGGCCAGACTCGCAATGTCATCTTCAGTACAACTTCAGACTGTCTCCTGGATGGGGGCCAAGATGAGAGAATCTGTGTAATGCCTTCCTTAATATTCAGAAGTGTTTGCTTTTTTTCTTCTTTTGATGATTCTACACTAATTGAGTAGGGATGATCTCATTGCAGTCTGCAATGCCAGTAATGTCCAGCTCCTCTGCTTGACGTAAGGGTAGAGCGATCGTTAAAAAGCAGTCTCAATGTCCTGGGCTCCATTTGCCATGTGATTTAAGAGACTAATCACTGGTATATCTGAGAAATGGTGAGGGTCTCAAGTGAGGAGAAGATGAATTTTTCATGATCCATTGCGGTACTTAGAGCGCTAAAGCTTTATGTATTTATTCAAAAGCATCTCTTGTCTTGCTATGCTGACCTCTCCTAAGCTTGCAGATATCGAACCATTGGTTAGTGCAATGTCTGCAATTTAAAAATATAATAATTCTATTGTCTCATTATCATTCACTTGCACTTTTAGATCTTTCTGCTGTTTAATAGCCAGATTAGCAAGTGTTTGGAAAGCCCACTATAAAATATAAGACTACTGTTTATATTGCAGACAATTTACGGTAGTACATGCTAGCATCTAAGCCCATATAGGCTTCTTGGTATGCTATTCATCTGGCAGCTTCATACCACAAACACCTATGTCAATATCCAAGTATTAACATTGTAAATATGCTTATACAGTAGGTGCCATTCTGTTTGATCAATGTGCCAGGAACCTCAAATCTAAAATATATGCTGTGAGACACTGAAGGGGTTAACTGTGGATGGGCGGTATGTTTCCCCTAGGTTTTCCTACTATGCAAGGCCTTAGTGCTGAGGTTGTGTTGTCCAGCACCTTGGACACAGGTGGTGGGAGCAGCCTAATCAGCCTGCATAAAGCCGCTGCTGACAGAGCTGAGAGTGTTGTCTCTCTGAGTGGAGGCTGGAAGCACGCAGCCTTGACCTCTGTGCCTGGGCGAGCAGCAAAGTATTTTGTTAGTGTGTGAGTCAGAGAATCACTGTATAGTTAGTACCCTGACGGGTAGGATATTATTTTGTTTTGTTGCCGTGATGTGAAGGCTGTTTTATTTTGTTCTGTGCAATAACGCAGGCTAGAACCTGTTTTGGACTGTACTTTGGTGCACTGTCTTGAAACTGCATACAGCACCGTACCACGGTTCTCACGGGCCAAATCTCCCACATATGGTGGAGAGATGCGGGCAGTTCAAAAGACCACACAACTGAAAAGGCTCGCTAACATCCGAACATTGCATGGCCTGGGTGAATGAAGCTGCAGGCAAAATGCACGGATAAAGCCAAGATGGAGGACTTTATTAAGCCATGTCCAGCAGCAGGAAGAGTCCCAGGCTAATCGACAGCTGCAGCAAGCCATGCTCCAGCAGCAAGGAGGAGAGTCCCGCAAGCAGAAGCCATGCTACTGCAACAGCAGGAAGAGTCCGAGCCATGTTCAGCTGATGATGGAAAAGTTTCGGCATTATGGTCAGCCACCGCAAGTGATGACTACTGGGGGTCCCATATGGTTTGCAAGGCAAGGTTCCCGGTTGTCCAGCATTCCTCACGGCTGCAGTGCAGAAGGTTACACAAGATGACGGCAACCCGACGATGTGAGGCGTATCTCACTGTGTTCGAGCGAGTAGTGACGCGAGAGGAGTTACCAGCTGAGCAGTGGGCAGATGTCCTGGCACCTTCCTGACAGGTGAATCGAGAAGGCCTACTAGAATTGAGTGAAACGGAGGGCCCGTGGTTACCCCCAGCTAAAAGGAGGAGATTCTGGCTCGTTTGTCGTCACCATACAAGTATGTTCCAGCGGGTCTCCACCAGTGGGCATTACTCAAAAAAACTACACCCACGCTTCCCCAATGGCAATGACCTGAAACATCTAGTCCGGAGTAGGAATGTGCTCAACCAGAGTGACTGCACCCCGCACAAATGGTTCAGAGAGAGTTTGTTCTTGACAAGTTCATTCCGTTCTCTGCCCTCGGTCTCCATGCGATGGGTTGGACAGACGGCCTCCAACCGGCGTGAGGAACTTTCGTTTTGTCCCTAGTAGAGAGATTGGCGCACGGAGCCCTTCTACTTACCTCTCCACACTAAGCAGTGCCAGTGACAGGCGTCACCAACCATCTGGTAAGTACTGCTACGTGCGGACAAAGGGGAGACGTTTCAGTGTGGGGGGGGTTCTTGGGGGGGCGTGGATACACAGAAACCCAGTGAGAGCTCTGACAAGGTCTAGCCTTGATCCAGTGTTGGCGTTGCCATGAAATGGGGCCACATTGCTGCCAACTGTCCACTGCATGGAGCCATGACTCACCAGACCCGGCAGATGTCACGTTTGCCCGGCCGGTTATGCAGCCGATTCGGTCACGGGATGCATAACCCCAAGTGTGTATGGTCACAATAAGGTGTCACCCGGTTGGAAGCCTTGCTAGACTCAAGGGAGTCGGTCACCCTGGTGCGACGGAAGGGAGAACTTGGTTGATCTGGACATGTAAAAAAACTGTGGGCGAGGGAAAGGTGGGAGTGTTGACGTATACATGGAGACATCGGCATATCCCACTGTGCATCAATCTACATAGACCCCTTGTGGTATATTACCCATGAAGTGGGGGTGGTGGGGACCCTGTTTCATGAGGGCTTATTATCGGCAGAACTACCGGTGTTTTGGGGAACCCTGTGAGACAAGACCGACATCAGGTGCTATGCAGATAATGGACACCGGATGCTTCCGGCCTTGGCCCCTGACCCTTGAGGCAATGTACCACACCGCAGGTAAGGGGTGACCCTGTGAGAATTCTCTCCCTAGAGGTCCTAGCTGGTGGAGGTGAGACCCGAGAGGTAGCAGACATGCCGGACCTGAGATTTCACGTGAAACATTTGGGGCCTGCACAGTTACAGTGACCTACCCTTATTAAGCACGGGAGCATGGTTTAAAAGTGATAATGCGGGTACTCCAAATACCCAGGGGCTGACAAAATAACCCCAAATGGTGATGTATGGGAACTGTTGTACGGGTTGACCAGTAACGGGGATAGGAGGTTTGATCAACGTGTAGTACCCCACACTCTACCGTTGGTGCTAGATTTGGCACATAAAAATGTGCTGGGGATGGCCTTAGGTGCGAGACAGAGCCCGAGAGAGGATCCTGCAGAGATTTTTCTGGCCCGGGGGTTGGGGGAGGATGGGTAAACCGGTATTGTAGCTCGCTCCCGGTGTGTCCCTATTCAGGAGTCCTCTGTACCGTTACCAATCATAGAGGTGCCGTTTGAACGGATTGCAAATTGATTTGGTTGGCCCATAGTCAGTCCCAAGGTTTGCACATACATTCCTGGTTATCCTGGACTGACGCGAGCTGGTTTCCAAGAGGCAATCCCGTTTAAGGAACATTGCTAGGGGAGTGTTTCCATGTATTCTCCCCGACACAGGCCTCCCCAAGGAAAGCTTGATGACCAATGGAAAGCCCATCATGTTCTAGAGTAATGAAGGGGATGTGTAATTACTGAGGTTAAACAGCTCCGCACCTCTGTATGTCATCCGAAGGCAGATGGCCTGGTGCAGAGTTTAACAAGGACCTTGAAGGCATGCTAAAGAGGGTGGTCAGCAAAAGATGGGAATGAGGGATTTGTGTTTGCCTTATTTTTGATGTTGCCATACTGAGGTACCACCATTCTTCCACAGGTTTCTTTCACCCTTTGAGCTTTTATATGGCCGTCCCCACGTGGGGTTTTGATGTAGATAACGGAGACACTGGGGGAACAGGAAAGGACCCCCCACACGTAGTGTGATTGAACACGTCTCCATGCGAGGAGAATGACCGCATTAGCGGCAGTAATGTCCCCTTGTAAAGGAGCACATGACGAGGACAAGAGGCCGATTGTAGGGTCTACATTAGTATCAGCCAGACTCAGGACCTTTAAAACGCCAGGCGACAGGTGCTACAGTACAACACACAATACACCCAAATACAGTGTTCGGATGGTGGGGGTTATTTAAGTAGCATCATAATAATGTCAATTTGTAAGTATATACCTACACTGGAGATCAAGATTAGAAAGTAGTGATCACTTGATTTTTCAGAAGTCTCCATTTATCAACATTTGACGTTGTACAACATGCCACTATAACAGTGTTTTACAAAATAACCAAAGTACTGTAGCACAGAGAAACATTATAACAAAATTTTCTGAAAGTTACAGCAGTCACCAATCGGTAGGAAGTGTACAGGCCTTTACTTTGAATTACATTAGGACATCACTAGTCTCTCACACTGCTCTGGTGTGATTTGGGTCCACTCATCTTCCTGTCCTTCCACTTTTTTACGACTGTTGGGGGTTTCTTGACCATAACTTTGTCACCAAGGATTTTCCAGAGGTTTTCTATTGGGTTTGGTTCAGGACTTTAAACAATGGACATTTCATTGTTTAAAGGTATTTTTGTTTCGAGGAACTACTGTATCTGTTTTTCTGTGCGACAGTGGGCATTCTCCTTCAAGAAAATTGCTGGCTGTTGAAGAAAGCTCTGATACACTTTTATTCGCTCTGCCATGTAACTGTATAAGAGGTCCAACATTTCCCAAACCATGACACTTCCTCCACCACCTTTCACTGACTTCATTACACTCTTTGGGTCAGTTTGTGGACGTACCTAGTTGGAGATTTATCAAAATTGAGAGCAGAACTTTTCTGGTTGACCATGGCAAGCAATTACAGCTCCGCTTTTATTTTCCCACAGCTGTTTATACAAAGCAGAGCTGTGAATGGTTCCTATTGGAAACTACAACAATTTTACCTCAGACGCTTCTGATAAATATCCCCATAATGTTTCCCATCAGATCCAAATACATTAAATTTGGTTTCATCACTAAAACGAACTGTGGACCGCTTCTCCTCTGTCCATAGGTAAGGTGAGTGTAGCCTTTTGATTCCTTCTGCTAATGAGTGGTTTTGTCACTGAGAGGACTTTCAGTCCAAATGCTCTTAAACATCAAGACACTGATGACGAGACAAAGCCTTATGATGTTCAGTGCTGGAATGGCAAACAATTCCAGCTGCAATGTTAAAACGATTGTCCATGGAGATTCTCCACACATATACTGTCCTCTCTTGCATTTGTCTTTCAAGGGGGTGACCAGGGGGGGGGGGGGACTTGAATGCATTAGTGATGTTGTAAAGATGCAATATAAATAATTTTTAATTAGTGTTCTTTTAGATTTATCTCCATTTAAATTTTTATTTTGTGATTTAGAATATATATAATGCATGAAGAAAGATTAAAATAGTTTACTCATGTTTGGATATATTCACATAGCACTACACAATGACCTTTACATTTAGGAAATTGTGTGTTCACTAATTTTGATCTCCAGTGCATAAGTGAGCTTCCATGGTCACTCATGTCTTAACCCAAAGTGAAATCCTAGTAAGGTAATCGGATAGCATTGCTATTGGATGACCATGGATTACTCTGCCTTCTTTTACTATTATTTGGTGGCAATTGGCAAGGACGCTCTCATAAAACATGAACATGTTAGACCCATGGCCAACTGTATAGACTGTAGCAGCAGTGGTTTAAAAAAAAAGCTCCCTTGAAACTTTTTTAATTTGCAGCAAATAATTGATTATGGTAGAAAATACATTCGCAAGACCAGTAATGGCTCTTCCTCCTACCGTGTGGCATTTTTTAAATTAATGCTGTCTGTTTCTCCGAATTAGACCAGGGCTAAAATGTTGATGCACCCTCTTTAGATATTTATCCGATATTTATATTTAGATTTTCTCCAATAGTTTTAGTCATGGACCACCACAACTTATTCGTATATTATAGATTATTAATCAGAGCTAGAGGAAGTTTCCTATACTATGTGCAGGAAAACAATGGCGTATGGATGAAGACTATAATGTGGAAAGGTTGCTCGTGTAGGCTCCAGTATTGCTGTGTCAGGAGGTGAGCTGGCGAGCCAGAGCGAGGGCAGGAATTAGTGCTGTGAATTCCATCTCTAGCCTTGCTTACAGTGTGTGAACGTAATCGCTGTCAGCAGGGGAAGTGAGTCTTTGTGCTGTGGGTGTTAACTGCTGTCTCTCATAACAAAGAATGAGTCACTCCAGCATCTAATCTGATAGTGAGATGTGTTTGTGTGAAGTCATTCTTTCCAATGAGCACTTGCATTTTTCGCCCCCACAGCTTTGCTTTCACCTGCTATGCAGTTAAATATTGATGTCACTTTACTGTCGTCTGATTAGACACTTAACCGTTTTCCTCATGCAGTGGATGGAGATTTTCTGTTTAACAGTATGGCGAACATCAATATTGTATCCCCTCAGTCAGAGAAATATTCAAGGTAAACAACATTGTAGATTTTGTTTTGGTGCCTCTTCTTTGACTCACAAAGGGGAATCATTGAGAGAATTCATTAAGACATTAATTACATTGTAATCCAAAATGTAATCTGATAATGTTTGTTTAGCCAGAAAATGTTACGGTAACTGCCTATTTTGTCATATTCAGTTTACTTGCACCTACTTTAGCTGCCACTGACATGGACAGTCTATCTTACACTTGCAAACCACCTTTTTCTACATTGAACCCCCTCCCCTGAGGTTCCACACTGTGTCCTCTGTCTCTTGTACTCGCCACAGGAGTATTCAATTTAATTTATTTTAATCCCCATTAAGTTCAATGTGTATTTTATCTGGAAAACGGGTTAACAATGGCATTGTTGTTGTGGTTGTGTGAGCCAGTGATTACTTTCGTCTATTTCTCTGTATTTTGATTTGGTTTAACCTTAACCTAATGCCACAGTCCTTTTAATTTTTTTTTTGTTTCTATTTTAGAATCCCTTCCTTTCAAAAACCATAACCCTTAATGAGCTACAGGAGGAGCTTTTTGTGGCTCCACGTGGTGATTTTTGCAATGGGGAACAAAAATCTACATCCACTGAAATTTGACATAAAACCCTATTTTTTTTTTTCTACCATTTTCCCGTGGGCTTTGTTTTTTATGGATTTCACAATATGGTCCAAATGACAAATTCTCTTTATGTTTTGGGTCAGTATAATTGCAGAGATTCCAAATTTATATAGTTTTTGGTATTTTTTATTACCTTTTTAAAAAATGTAATTGTTTCTATATATATAAATCTCATATCTCTGTAAGAACACTGGCCAAAAAAGGGGAGGTTTCATTTTTAGACCACACAAAACAGCTATAAAAATGTCTTTAAGAAAATGGCACAACAGTTCATTTTACTTATTTTAACACAAAGCTACATTAAATTGGGCAAGTGCTTTAATCTTGTGTGAGTTTATATTGCTTTGAATGAATGGACTAAAATTCTGATGAACTCCTGCAATTTGCACTGTTCCTCAGGTCATATTACTAGGAGCTGGTGATGTAGAGGTTATTTAGAGACAGACTATGTTCTCTTAGTGATTGTAAGATAATTGACTGTAGAGTTGATCTTTATATGGCTTTATTATAGTTTTAACTAGCATGATAACATGAGTACTTTGAAGCCAGTGTTATGCTACACTTATCAGGCCGTTATCTGAAAGAATTTTATTTTTCCTGCAGATATGTTAAGGTCGCAGTCCATTTTTATGAATAATTCCTTATAAATATAGCACCACTTGCCAGATTTACTTTTTAAAGGGAACCTGTCTCTGGGAGACCCATTTTTAGCACTCCCCCACCAGTCCCCACAGAGCATAATACATACACTGCCAAAGTGTTTTTGTATAAAAAAAAATAGGTTTTACAGAAAAAAGATGTTATATATTACCTTGTAATACCATGTTCTTTGTGACTAGACACCTGGGAGTGGCTAAAAAACATGATGGGAGTTTCAAATATATAAAAACATGATGGGAGTTATTAATTTATTTAAGGCTACATTCACACGAACATATGGGGGATGTACACTCACCGGCCACTTTATTAGGTACACCATGCTAGTAACGGGTTGAACCCCCTTTTTCCTTCAGAACTGCCTCAATTCTTCGTGGCATAGATTCAACAAGGTGCTGGAAGCATTCCTCAGAGATTTTGGTCCTTATTGACATGATGGCATCACACAGTTGCCGCAGATTTGTCGGCTGCACATCCATGATGCGAATCTCCCGTTCCACCACATCCCAAAGATGCTCTAGGATTGAGATCTGGTGACTGTGGAGGCCATTTGAGTACAGTGAACTCATTGTCATGTTCAAGAAACCAGTCTGAGATGATTCCAGCTTTATGACATGGCGCATTATCCTGCTGAAAGTAGCCATCAGATGTTGGGTACATTGTGGTCATAAAGGGATGGACATGGTCAGCAACAATACTCAGGTAGGCTGTGGCGTTGCAACGATGCTCAATTGGTACCAAGGGGCCCAAAGAGTGCCAAGAAAATATTCCCCACACCATGACACCACCACCACCAGCCTGAACCGTTGATACAAGGCAGGATGGATCCATGCTTTCATGTTGTTGACGCCAAATTCTGACCCTACCATCCGAATGTCGCAGCAGAAATCGAGACTCATCAGACCATGCAACGTTTTTTCCAATCTTCTACTGTCCAAGTTGCCTCAAAGTTCGACGTACTGTGCGTTCAGAGATGCTCTTCTGCCTACATTGGTTGTAACGGGTGGCGATTTGAGTCACTGTTGCCTTTCTATCAGCTCGAACCAGTCTGCCCATTCTCCTGACCTCTGGCCTCACAAGGCATTTCCGCCCACAGAACGCCGCTAGATCAGCAGCGTTTTTGAAATACTCAGACCAGCCCTTTGCGCACCAACAACCATGTCACGTTCAAAGGATCTAAGATCACCTTTCTTCCCCATACTGATGCTCGGTTTGAACTGCAGGAGATTGTCTTGAACATGTCTACATGCCTAAATGCACTGAGTTGCCGCCATGTGATTGGCTGATTAGAAATTAAGTGTTAACGAGCAGTTGGACAGGTGTACCTAATAAAGTGGCCGGTGAGTGTATATACCGCGTATATACGTCCCCCATACACTTCTATGGCCTTCGGCACCGTATGGGAGCTCCGTACGGGAGTTCCATAGCCCGTAGTAATATAGGACATGTCCTAGGACGGAATACGGCGCTGGGCGCTGTGTATTCCTACAGATAGGGGTGGGGGTGAGCAGTGCTCCTCTCCCCGATGCCTGCGGGCATACATCGTGTGAATTTAGCCTAAAAAGGACACCTGAAAGAGCAGTTTCCGAAGGGGGGGGGGGGGACTGCTCCTTTTCAGCCACTCCCTAGTGCCTAGGCCACCCAGCACATGGTATTGAAAGGTACTATATAACATATTTTTTTTCTGTAAAGCCTATTTTTTTATACAAAAACACTTTGGCAGTGTATGTACAGTACTATGGTTTGTGGGGACTGGGGGAGTGCTAAAAATAGGTCTCCTGGTGACAGTGTCCCTTTAAAGAGATGGTGTAGTTTTAGAAATACATAGGTTTTGTATATAATTTGCTGTAGTGAATATGGAAACACAATTTTTATTTTCTATTAGCCTAATTACCCCAGTTAATTATCACTGTCAAGGTTAAGTTTTTGTATGTTTTATTACTGGTATGTGAGTTCTCCTTGCACGTTGATGAAAGGAGAAAAGACTGCTTGTCCAGGAGTAGGACCACAACAAAAAGTACATGTCCAAAGCAAACAGACGGGGGCAGGAGGCCTTACAGAAAGATCACAGCAAGTGATGGGTTTCGTTACATATTTTTGAGAGAGAATGTAAAGGAAAAGCTATTTTGTTTAGAATTGAAGTGCTTAGATTTCATAAGGATGTGTTTGCTTGTTTGGATTAGCATGTTGACTTTTTCTATAGCATGAAAGAAATTAATGAATAAATGTGAAATATCTAAGAGGTGATGAAGGAAATGTCCTGGATCCCATCTCTGCTTTGGTGCAAAATGCCATAAAATACTGTAAGCACAAAATCACACTTGGTTATATACAATGTGTATTTTTTTTTTTTTATATTTGCACATCCCAATTAGCTAAAAGTTTATTTGTTTTTTTTTACATGCCCATAAATCAACTTTATTTTACATTTTTTAATTTACCTGGCATAAGAGGGGACATGTCCTGTTTGGGTACCATGCCTCTTCTCAGCAGCATGTCATGTGACCAGGGTGGTGTCCTCTAAAGTCCTTTACATTTGAAACATTTATGAATCTGATCACATGAAATCAAAGAATACCTCCATGGACTTCTACTCCTCCCCATCCTCCATGGATTCATACTGTGATTTAATGTGATCAGATACATACATGGGGTAGACTTTTCAAATGTTACAGGACCTTAGATGACACAAGATGTAGATGTAACCCTGGTCACATGACATAAAATACTCAATGATGTAACATAGCTCTCTCTCTCTCTCAATGTTCCACACACCAGCATGTTGTGCGGCATGGGCCTAACTACAGCTGTAGTAGCCATAGCAGCTGCTATGGGCCCCACCAGTGTCAGGGGGCCCAGAATGTGGCCTGACAGTTAAAAATGGATGATCTGCACCATTATTAATTTATTCTGCACATTGTAGAACATATGGATTTATGCACACAAATGAGTGCTTGCCTAGGCCCTAACCAATCATCTCTACTTCCTGCCATCTACTATGTACACTGTGTGTGTGTAAATGCTTTATGTCTGTATTTGGTACTCTAAGTGTGTGTGTGTGTGTGTTGTGTATATGTTGTGTGTCTAAACTGTATTTATTTTTTTTTACTGCATGTCTGTTTATTGTATGCATGTGTGTATTTTCTGAATGTGTGTGTATATGTACTGTACTGTATATGCTCTATATTTGTGTTCATATTTGATATATACTATATGTGTGAGATTATATCAATGTGTCTGAGTGAAGAACTTTATTTTTATACAGTCATATGAAAAAGTTTGGGCACCCCTATTAATCTTAATCATTTTTAGTTATCAAAATTTGGGTTTTTGCAACAGCTATTTCAGTTTGATATATCTAATAATGGATGGACACAGTAATATTTCACAATTGAAATGAGGTTTATTGTACTAACAGAAAATGTGCAATATGCATTAAAACATAATTTTACAGGTGTAAAATTATGGGCACCTCAACAGAAAAGTGATATTAATATTTAGTAGATCCTCCTTTTGCAAAAATAACAGCCTCTAGAGGATGGACAGCCCGCTTCAAATCATCCCACAGATGTTCAACGATATTAAAGTCTGGGGACTGGAATGGCCATTCCAGAACATTGTAATTGTTCCTCTGCATGAATGCCTGGGTAGATTTGGAGCGGTGTTTGGGATCACCGGGCGTAACTTCAACTTCCTGATTCTTGAACATTATTCTCAAGAAACTGCTGATACTGAGAGGAATCCATGCGACCCCCAACTTTAACAAGATACCCGGTGCTGGCATTGGCCACACAGCATGATGGGATCTCCATCAAATTTTTTTGCCGCCATGCATAATGCCTTTTTGTATGACCGAACAACTCAATCTTATTTTCATCTGTCCACAGGACCTTCTTCCAAAATGAAACTGGCTTGTCCAAATGTGCTTTTGCATACCTCAGGCGGCTCTGTTTGTGGCGTGCTTGCAGAAACCGCTTCTTTCGCATCACTCCCGCATCACTCTACAGCTTCTCCTTGTGCAAAGTGCGCTGTATTGTTGACCGATGCATAGTGACCCCATCGGCAGCAAGATGAGGCTGCAGGTGTTTGGAGGTGGTCTGTGGATTGTCCTTGATTGTTCTCACCATTCTTCTTCTCTGCCTTTCTGATATTTTTCTTGGCCTGCCACTTCTGGGCTTAATAATAACTGTACCTGAGGTCTTCCATTTCCTTACTATGTTCCTCACAGTGGAAACTGACAGGTTAATTCTCTGAGACGACAACTTTATGTATCCTTCCCCTGAACCACTATGTTGAACAATCTTTGTTTTCAGATCAGTTGTTTTGAGGAGCCCACGATGCCTCATCAGAGGAGATTCAAATTAGGAGAACTTGCGAGTGGCCACCTTTAAACACCTTTTCTCCTGATTGGATACACCTGGCTATGAAGTTCAAAGCTCAATGAGGTTATCAAACCAATTTAGTGCTTCAGTAAAAAGTAGGTAGGAGTATTCAAATCAAGCAAATGCTAAGGATAACCATACTTTTGCACCTGTCAAATTTTGTTTTAATGCACATTGCACATTTTCTGTAAGTACAATAAACCTCATTTCAACCCTGAAATATAACTGTATCCATCAGTTATTACATATATCAAACTGTAATCGCTGTTGAAAAAACCCAAATTTTAATAACTAAAAATGATGCAGAGCCCTGCAAAATGACCTCAAGCAGGCCACAAATGTGCATGTGTCTTCACAATTGGTTAGAAACCGACTGCATAAAGATGGTATGAGGGCCTAACGTCCACAGATGGGGGGGTTGTGCTTACAGCCCAACACTGTGTAGGACGCTTGGCAGGAGAACATCAGGATTGGCAAATTTACCACGGTCGCCTTGTGTTCTTTACAAATTAAAGCAGATTCACATTGACTGCCATTTGGTACCAAGATGAGATCCTCCGACCCCTTGTGAGACCATATGCTGGTGCGGTTGGCCCTAGGTTCCTCCTAATGCAGGACAGTGTGAGACCTCATGTGGTTGGAGTGCAACAGCAGTTCCTGCAAGCTAAAGGCATTGAAGCTATGGACTTGCCTGCTCGTTCCCCAGACCTGCATCCGATTGAGCACATCTGGGACATCATGTCTTGCTCCATCCAACCAGGTCACGTTGCACCGCAGACTGTCAAGGAGCTGGCAGATGCTTTAGCCTAAGTCTGGGAGGAGATTCCTCAGGAGATCATCCACAGCCTCATCAGGAGCATGCCAAGGCATTGTAGGGAGGTAATACAGGAACGTGGAGGCCACACACGATACTGAGCCTCATTATGACTCCGAGTTGGATCAGCCTTTTGTGTGTTTTTCCACTTTAACCGCTTACCGACGTGTGACGTACTATTATGTCACATGCCGGCTGTGGGTGTATGGAGAGGGCTCACAGGATAGGATTGGGCTGCAGTGTGACAGCTTGATCCTTCCGATGGCTCTGTGTGCATTTGCACACAGTGACATGGGAACAGGCAGAGGTCCTCCTGGTCGCTGTGCAATGGGATGTTACCAAAGCATCAGCAACCAATACTGAATGACGTTTCATCACATAACCTTCTATCGCAGGCAGCTTTATGCTTCTATTTTGCAGCCTGTGGCCATGACTGAGTAAGAAAGGAAAAAGCTCTCAGGCAGATGTGAGGAGTAAAACTACCTGTACAAGTATTAATGCAATCTCTGAGATAGGACATTTTGGGACACAGCAATACCTAATATGTTTGATTTTGCTTGTAAATTATTTTTATGTGTATTCTAGGGAAGGGGATGATTATTACTATTTTTTTCAGCTCCTCCTAGGGTACTGATGACTGCAACTATATACTAAAATTCAACTGTATTGCAGTATATTGTAGATATAGTCTGTCTGATATATTAGCAGTATAATATAGAAATAATAATAATATTGCTGCTTTCAGCTGTCAGTGCACCGATCAGCGCCCTCCAATGACATCACAGTATTTAATCATGGCGGTACTCAGGAGCAGACCTGTTTGGTTAACTGCCATGATAAATTCCACCACCGACTGCAGCAGTGTAATAAAGTTGCTACACATGAGCCCTTTCCATACACACCCCTCAAAGGTTAAGGAAAACCGATTATCTGTACAGTTTTTTTCTGCTCCTTCTTTCTCCGCCAGTGAACAGTGAACAGAATTAAGATTAATTTTGATGATTCAACTTACTTAGGAAATTAACTACCCATTGTCTGTAAAGCTAAAAGCCATTAGAAAAATGATCACGTTCCTCCTTCTCTCAGCTGTTGGAGAACAAAAAGTTGATTTGCACAAACTTATAGAGAACCGTCAGGCAAATTAACTTCCAAGAATAAATATATTTCCATGAACTGCCATTAGAAAGCATTGCCTATCCCTTCATTGTCCCTCTACACGCCTGTAATCATTATCATATTCGGCTGTCCAGCTTATTCATGAGTGGGAGGCACAGCCACACCCCCAGTGCTTGACGGACAGTCTGTATAATGATGCTTGGTGCTTCCTGGTTCTGGTGACCACGCCCCCTTCAACTTGCATGCATAGGAAAGATACAACTTCTCCAGGATGCAGCCATGTGTATAGCAGAACATGTCAGACACTTGTTTATCTGATGTCTGTGTCTCACAAATGTGTATAACAGAACACAGCATGTCAGCAGATAAAGCACATAAACTATCAATGCTTTACTATACATTACACACAGACATGAGCAGGGGGAGGAGAGGGGAGGAGTAACAGGGGTGACATCCCTGCCTCTGACCATGTGACCAGCCTCATTTACATGATAAAGAAAAGATGATTTTACAATGATTAATGTGTGAAATGACTAGATAAAGGCTGTGATGGAATCCTTATGAGCTGCTCCAACAGGTAGAGGTGACAGGACTAGTGACACAGACCTGATGACAGGTGTCCTTTAACCTGGAAGAAAGGCAGGGGGAATATAGGCCACAAAATTATAATTATTAAACTATATTTTTCATTCACTATCTTCTGCACTATTGATTTACGCAGCTTACGATTTGGCTAGTCATCAGAAACATAATTTGCCCCGCTGTGACCCATCTCTTTTCTAGAGCTAGTGCGAAATCATCGCAAATGTACATTCACACATAACTTGTACAGTTTGTCTTGTGATATTTTTCATACACTGTAACAGCATGATAAAAATAATACTTTTTAGATGTTAGTATTTTCCCCACCTCCTTGTATCTTCTATTTTAGTCACGTAAATGAGAAAAGGAAATAAAATATGGAAATAATGATATAAATGATGGTCCAAAATAGATTCATGTAAATTAGCTTGAGTTTCCATTGGGGAACTCTGTGATCTGATCATATGCAGTAAAAATGTAAATGAAAAGCACTTTAGTTTCTTTACTTTTGTTATTGCTTTCTGGACAGCTGAGCACCTGTGATTTCTACTCAGTTGTCTTCCAACAAACATTCGGCAGATAAAAGCAATCTGTGCTTTAGAACGTCTGCCACCAGTTGCTTTTTTGTCACAATTCAACAACGAAGAAAACAACTGGCCTAGATGTGTAATATGTCCAAATAATTAAGTGACCAAACATGGCTCAGATTTGGACATGTTTGACTAACTGTACTTCAACTTTCAGTTGTCGCACTTGCTATCTTGCCATCTTCTCTGAATGTAGTGAGAATAAAGGCTTGTTTTACAAGTGTTAGATTTCTAAATTTCTATTTGAGTTTATAGTATGTGTACACAACATAAGGTTGAATGGTTTACTTTTCTTAAATTGATAATTGTCAAATGATATCATAGTGTTGTACCTCTGGTGTTAGGAAGGGAATATGCCATCAAAATTAAGCGTTATATATCAGACACTTATTGATCCAGGCACCATGACTGTGGTAATCTTCTTATATATATGTTATCCATAGCCTCCTTAGGTGCCAGGGTGCTTGAACGAGGTAATGGATAGTAATTACAGTATGTTGTATAGAAATCTACTATTCATAATGCTAGAAGAGGAGGGTTATTATATTTGTATATGTATAGTGTACTTATGAGTTTGGTGTATATACGAAAAGTATTCAATATATATGAATCTGGTTTACAACTGTCACAAACTTTTATTTTCTCATCTAGGGGCTGAAGGAGTGTCACGTCTGGACTTCATAACCAAGTCTTCCATGTCTTCACAATGACCTTCCATCGTGTTAAACAGCATGTAGACAAAGTGTCGCATGAATAACTGTGATTTCTGAAAAATGTATATTAATAGAGAGAGGCATCATTTAAAGGTAATTATTTTTGAGATTTCATCATTTTGATTTTGCTGTTTGAAATTTTTTTTTCACAATTTCTTGGTTAAAGAGTTTCCTCGTGACTTTAACCTTTCTTGTTATATGTAATATCTAGGGCAAATGAAAGGAGTTCCCCACTGAAGAACTTCTTTCCGAGAGAGTTCTCGTACATCTTTCTCTTGTGCAGGTGACCTGTCCATGTATATTACATAATGCATAATTTTACCTGCAGCTCCTGCTGCAGCATGTGGTCAGACACCACTTCAGTTTGTGAAGCTGGACACACAGCTGCTATTTATTTCTTCATCATTATTTTTTACTATAATCTGTTTTATTGAGCATGTTGAATAGCCAGATTAATTGTGTGAGCTAATTTTACGTTTTTCACATACCTTTTCATGAACTGTAACTCCCACTCTGCACCCCAGGATTGTTTAACTTCATTGCTAATGTCACATCCACCACACATAACTACTGGGGCCTGTAATTGGCTGCGGTGGTCATATGTTTACCTGAAGTTACCACTATACCTGAGAAACTGAACAGATACCCCAAATAAGTGAGTAACACGTCTGTTGTTTTACATTTCACAATCTATACTACTTCATAATTTGGCTACTATTAGTTAAGCGCAGTAGTTAGTAATTTGAACAGGTATAGATGGCACATATAAAGCGATTCTGTAAAACCCCTAGGGGCCAGCTGCAGGCCCGAAAACCTGTAGTACCAGAGTAATTGTGGAACCACTTCAACCAATGAGTGGCCTCCTTGGATCGCGGTACATTGCTTTCTTTGTTGTCCCCCAGTCCAAGGAGCCAACTCATTGGCTGAAGTGAGTTCTGGAAAACCCCCTTTAAATTAATGAATAACTTCTAAATTTTCCTTGGACTTATAAGTCAGTCATCTGAACACAATGACATGGTCGTTAAATGTTTTTGCGGTTTCGTATGCTCTTGAATAGTGCTACCAGCTTTTTCTTTTTTCCTGCCTCGAAAAAAGAACATCCGACTTTATTCAAAAGCTGGTTTCTATTTGACACAAGCGGTTATAAGAAATATATTTGCTGCGGTTTACGACGATCACTGGATCTATTGATTTACTAAAAACCGCAAATAGTCCGTATTGTCTACATCTGTATACAAACAAAACATTAGTGCACGGATTTACAGCAATTGTAACAACTTTCATCACTAAAAAATGAATTATGACTCATTGATAGTTTGAGGTATCAGTCATTAGGGCTTTTATTAGTCACTTGTTGGCTTTACAGATTCCTCTGTGACTGAGTTAAAGAAATGCAAATGAGATTGCTGAACACTGACAGGAAGTGAGAGTTCTGAAACCTGTTTAAAGGCAGACCACAGATTTTCTTTTTTTGTCATTCATCTGTGCAGACTCTCATATTAAACTTCAATGTATAATTTTACTTTATTAGAATAGTAGAATATGGTAGCTTTTCTATAGTACATTTCTTTTACTGCAAATTCCAGTCATCTTCTTTTTGACCACTACCGAGGTTGCACTAATTTTTTATGACTCCTCTTAGCGTTTCTGAGTATTGTTAGTTGAGGTTTCTGAGTATTGTTAGTTGAGTAAGAGTATGAAATTTGTAGTAACAGGACTGATCTATTCAGTATATTACCAGCATCTCTGAGTGACATCCTTTTAATGCAATATTTAATAGATTAGTGCTTAGGTTGTTATTTATTGGACGTTCAATTTAGTTTGTTTGTTCATTTAATGGGGTTTACCGATGAAAGAAAGTGCTCAAATTTTATTCCCCTAGTAATGTTTACACAATAAAGATGATTTTATAACCCCCTTACTTTACAATTTTACTTAGGTGCTAAAACATCAATAAAACTATCACTGATGTTCATTGTAGAATTCCGGAATGTGGGTGGGCACTCTCTAAGCAGACACTTCATGATTCCTCTGTGCTATGAGATGCTGTGAGCTGAAAATGTGCTTAGATAATCAGGTTTACAGGGTTTATATACCTTTTTATTTAGCTTCTGAACATCTGACACATAGAAAAATAGATCCAGGAGATTGATATAAAATACATTGACACTCTCAGTTCTGCTCCCTCACCTAATCCGTAAAACACACAATCAGCCCTGCTATATAGACCTTATCTGTATGTAGCTGTATGTAGCACAATGCTCCTGGCTGGCAGGAAGTGCCTTTGTCTAAGCTGGTTTTGTAATCCGGGGCGGGGGGGGGGGTTAAGGAGGCAGAGACTCCTAGAATATATAGAAATATATTCTATATTATATGATTATATGCGTCTTATTCAGGGACATCGAAAATTGTGTACACCAGGACTGGTAGAATTATACGGTTGGAATTAGATCTGTGAAATGCTGTATTGTTCTTAATAACAGAGAATGTGTTATTTTGTTATCCTGTGTATATTTAAGAATCTTGTCTTTGTGGGAATACCCCTTTAAACAGTGAACCATTTCTTGCGAAATATAATTCATGATAACCCAAAACGGATGTCGGATGGATAGAGAGAGGTCCAAAGAAATGAATGTTGACATCCGTTTCACAGGGCTAGTAAGTGGATTGGTTATGGGCATTGAGCCTATGGACCAGGGACATAGAGGTTGGAGCTGAGTAATATTCACAAGTTTCAGATTTGAAACTCTCAATGGAACTCTGCTTTGCTGCAGGTTGATTACAAAGAAAATGTATTGAATTTTGTATAAATCCTTTCCCTCGGGTTCATGCACACGAGCGTTTAATGGGACCATGAGCTAAGTTTTTTTTTCTGGCTCACGGGCCACATTATTTTGCATTGGACTCACCCACAATGTGATGCGCCGGGATTACCGCTGACATCCCGCGACCCCCGATGCTGGTTCGGCTCCTGTGCAGAGCTGAACAGGCATCGTCTCTGCGCAGTAGCTGTAGTGCGCTGAGCGCTATTTGCAGAACTCAACGCAGTACAGCTACGGCGCAGAGCACTAAAGGGTTAAAGTAATGATGGCCACTTGTTTTTCTTTACTTTGCTTTTTTCTTGTCATAGTACAAATTATGGCTAAAGAAGGTGTGCCCAAACTTTTGGGCTGTGCTGTATATCTGCCCTAAAGCTGCACTGCATATACATACATTAGAAGCAGCTTGTGTGTGTGTATACACACACACTAATGTATTTTTTCACTTTCGTGTTCAGCACTTACCCCCAGTCCAAGGTTGTGACTCCTCATGCTCATTCCATCGTCTTACCAGCCCATAGGGTCATAGTGAACTACTTCATGATGAGTTCCCATAAAAAATAAGTGTATGTATATGGCTGGATTCTTTAAAAAAAAAAGCTGACTTTTAACATAAGCACAAATGATTTGCAGAGTACCTGTAAGAATATCAATAGCGATATGACCAAGAGATATTTAACTTCAAGCTTGTAAATCAGGTTACAATTATGTTATGATTTAGAACACGTTATGAGTTTGTATCATATGAATCTCATTCTACCCTTTAAACTAAATGCCAAAAAGCTTTTGACCTTACTTGGCCTAGAGGATGGAATGAGTCAGAGAAGGCTGAGTACTGAATCCAGTCATTCTGTATGACACATATTCTTCAGCATAACGGAGCAGCCATCTTCTCTTTTCCAGCAATCAGTCTATGGCATACTATTGTATTCTGTATTAAAACATCATTCTTTAGTAGGTATAAAGTATTCATACAATTAAGTTATAGGTCTCATAAGTTATGTATCTCCATATGAAACTACTGGTGATGATTCATAAATACTATCTGACTAGGTCAGGCCATGCATTGAAATGCCTTTGTTGCATGTTCTGTCAAAATAAAATTAAGCCAGACACACCGCGAAATAGGGATTTGGATATGACTACCGTCATTTAAAACATTTTTTATGTTCTCATATAAAGTAGAAAACAGAAACCTGGGCACAATTATAACGTCTTGAAATAAGAAGCTCCTTTTTATTGAGAATATGAGCATAACCCTATTAGTGGAGAGTGCGAACAGTGTCCTATATGGTGGTGCACTAATTTCAAATAGTCAATATTTATCTTCAATCACAATGATAGAGGAACGAGAGTTTATCTGTGATAAACGTATATAGAGAAGTCTATGTTTACATGCATGATCCTCTATTCTATGGTCTGCTCCATTTTAGGAGCAAAACAGAAAAAATCACAATGATAGAGGAAAGAGAAAAACAGTTGGCAACTCCATTTTTTTTTTTTTTCTGGCAAAACCATTATTTCTTAAAACATTCTTTATACTTTATTTCACATCTTTAAAAATCTTTAGGTGTACAGGGAGAGAAAGGAGAAAGAGTAAGAGTGACGAATCGTTTTGGGCTGTCTAGTGCTTCATCTTGCCTATTGAGTAGGAAAGATGATCTATGAGTAACATAGGCGGCCCAAAACAAATGTTTTAAGAAAAAATGGTGAGTTGCCAACTGTTTCTCTTTCCTCTACCATTGTGATTTTTTTTTATGTTTTTCTCCTAAAATGGAGCAGACCATAGAATAGAGGATCATGCATGTAAACATAGACTTATCTAGATATGTTTAGCACAGTGGCAAAGAAGCATCTATACACTCTTCTGTCTGCCTATTTGCTGCCTCCTGGTTGCCCTTTGACAAATTTGTGTGCCAAAATTGCATAGTAGATAAATGTTATTTATTGCTACAACTCTTTAACATTTAAAGGCCAAATTAATCTATGTGAACAAAGTATAGCTTTTATTTCTCAGCACTAGCGCATATTGTATTGGCCACTTCCAAGTCCTAATATTTGCCAACTGGTTGCAACATCACAGAAGTATATTCCTAAGTATTTCTATGTATGGTAGAGAGTGTGAAAGGGTGACGTAAACTTGCTCTACACTGCACAGATGTGACTGTCAATCACACCTTCCAAGAAACGAGTGACATTGCAATAGAAATTGTTGCCTATCATTTTCTCCTGTCATCCCAGTGCTGACGTCCCTGGTGTAATTTTATCTTGCTGCTCTCTTACTCTATGAATGTAGTTTAGTTCTCAGCCAAGATGTGGCTAGCTAACCTATTTCAACATGTTTCATTTTTAATGTGGTGGTTAGTATGTATTTTATAAGTGATATTGTGCTTTGGGAGAGATTGTGGCTAGCATTTTATTTTTACTGTGATTTACATATTTTGAGCGTAAATGTGCAAACAGGAAGAGGAATCATGATGGTGACAGTATGGCAATCGGTGGGGAAGACTATCATCTTTTTTTCTTTAGTCCCGACATTGAGACTGTAGTAATCTTATATGTGTTATCCGTAGCCTCCTTCTTCTTAAATTCCACTTTTAAAATTATGCTATTGAGGAAGAAGGGCTCTGGGGGCTTTATTGTCTTGGAGCACCCACTGCCTGCTGAATTTACAGCAGGCAGAGGGAGAATGAAATACCATGGGAGCAGGAGACCTGCTCCTGCCCAGCGTAACCGTCTGTAGAGCCAGATGACTAGAGAAGCCCCACAGCCTCATTGCCATCATTTTAAAAGATTTTAGAAGGAAGGAGGCCATGGATAATGAATATAAGAAGATTACCACAGTAACGGTGCCTGGTTCTATGAGTAAGTGTTCCTGGTTTACCATGCTTGATTTTGGTGGTAGATTTCCTTTTAAAAGAGTGTTCTAGTTTTACGTTAATACATTTTAAGGGCATTATCCATTAGGTTTTTTAATATAATAGCCTATTCCTGGGATAAGTCATTAAAAATTACTGTGGTTGTGTAGGCCTTGCAAACTCAATTTTTATAGTACAGGCGGTCTCCAACTTAAGGACACACGACTTACAGACAACCCCTCGTTAAAGACGGACCCCTCTGTCCACTGTGACCTTTGGTGAACCTCTCTGGATACTTTACTTTTCTCCCAGACTGCAATGATCATCTGTAAGGTGTCTGTTATGAAGCTTTATTGATAATCCTTGGTCCCATTACAGCAAAAAATTTGTAAACTTCAATTGTCATTGGGTAAAAAAATGCTTTTGTCTGGAACTACCATTATAAAATATACAGTTTCGACTTGCATACAAATTCAATATAAGAACCCATGGAACCTATCTTGTACGAAACCTGGGGACTGTCTGTACTCTGTTGTGCATAATACAGCTAGGGTGCAATTAGTCGCCAATAGATTTAATAACCCCAACAGCTATAATCACTTTCTAGTATACTTTTTTGTGCGCGAATGACAACATGTTTAAATGCATAAACTGAAACCTATGTACAGACTTGCCCTTGACTGAGAAGTGGATAGAATTGCCTCCAGTTTAGGCAGTGCTAAAAAGTTTTATAACACTAGAGTGAAACATTGCAGCAAACTACGAGTGTGATTTGCGCAGCTATTGCTGATTTATTTCACTCGGAGCATTGCCAAAATAGAATTCCATTATATCCTTTCAATGCTGGAAACATCACTGTATGTATATGGCTTTGCTGTCTCTGGACTGTTTACTTCACAGAAAACAAATAGCTTACAAATGTTGAGGAATATTAACAAAAAGTATATTGTTGTTGCACTTTTTATTTACACAGGATAAAAGCATCAACCTGTGTTAAAGCATCGTGGGAAGATTTATCATACAGCAGTGCTTGTGTTTCTGTGTATGAAAAAAGTCCACCCCTCCAGCATCTACACAGGTTAAGGCTAATGATGTTTCCGGCGGGTGGCTGCATTGGCGGCCAAAACTACACTAGTTGCTAACTGTTTTGTGCATAAAACATGCCAGCGCATACCCCGCATTTTGCTCTTTTGAAGCCTACCATAAGATTAATGCTATGCCGAAGTGATTTATATAGTTAGAATAGTGAAAAAGCAGATGACTTCTGGCAAAATGGCTCAGGACTTCCACTCCTCCTCTGGCAGCTTTGCTATTGCAGATGAAGCGTCATCTCAAACTAGAGAAAGTAGAGGGGCACTATCATAGCAGATCTAAAGTTAAGATATTTTTCATTCAATTTCCTTTTATGTCTGAATAATAATAAAAATTATTACTATTATTTTCATTTATGTAGCGTACACGCAGCACTAAACAGAGCTTGACAAATCAGTCCCTGTCCCCAATGGGGCTTGCAATCTAATCAACCTGCCAGTATGTTTTGGAGTGTGGGAGGCCCCAGAGATAACCCAGGTAACATGGGGAGAACATACAAACTCTTCGCTGATGTTGACCTGGATGGGACTTGAACTCGGGACCCCAACGCTGAAAGGCTAACAACTGTAGTGCTAGCCACTGAGCCACCATGCTGTCTGATTAAGAGGTTAGGGAGATGGTATGCCAAGATAGTATGACTACTTGGTACCTTCCCTCAGAACTAGCAGGTGGACTGTGGCATTTGTCTATGGATTATTTCTTAGGCTGACCAATGGATGGCAGGCCTCCAAACTCTTTCCTGATGTAATCATCACTTCAGTAGATGATTACATCGGAATGATCGATGACTAAGGATTTTCCTTTCATGAGGAAAATGAGGCATACACAAAAGGACCCAGCTTTCTGTATTTTAAAGTCGGTTACCTTACTTTTCTGCACATGAACAATGTTTGGGTTTTGGAAACCCTTTTAATTCATGGTATGAGACATAAGCCAACAGTATAACAAATGAAAAAACAAACTTCGCAGCCCCAATATGGGTCACTTTGGGTCTCCATACCCTGAATGCAACTTTATACTTATAAATAAACGTGCAGCACATGGACATATTAGATTAATTGTTGCTAATATCCAACAATGCTTAGGCAGTCATTTCATCAACCATAATCGCCCATTGTGCGGTTTTTCAAAGTCCATATATTCCAGTGTAAACTCCCGGACTTTGCAGGCTGAAATGAACATGCACTACTCCATTGAGCAGTACGCTGTCAAGCGCGCGTGACATTTCACGGCGTGGCCCCTTCAGACATGCTCAGTGACAATCCCACCACCAATATATATATACAGCAATCAATATGAACACCATTCTAAAAAACATCAATGCAAATATTAAAAACAATTGGCAGTTGGACATATCCGATATCGGCAAAAAGTGCATACTCTATGTGGGTAATTTAACTCTATTCCACGTCATCCATATATAACCCTCAGTAGAATATAGCACGGACCTCCTTTCTAAAATACATTTTTACAGAAAGACACCAAAATTGCAATTTTTATTTATTCATTCCTTTTGGAGATGGTGTCTCTAGACGGAAGATCCATGAGACATGCGGCAGGCATTGTGCTACCTTCTGTGTCATTCTGTGTATAGCTTTAGTTATAGCTCTACCGTATTAACACTGGCTTAGATAATAATTACCACACTTTAGCATATATTCCATGAATCACCTTTGCATTGCCCACAAATGTCATCAGGCCAGTTAGGTCTTAAAGATATAGATATTCTATAGATATTGTATTACATATGTACTATATTTAGTCATCTTATTTTATCCTCAACATAATGAAATAAGCTCCATGCTATAGGTTTCACTAATATCCCAGAGCCATGTTGCCCATCTCTTACAGTACTGGAGAGATGCAAGTAGAACTATACCACATTGTCCCCACCCCCATATGTATTTCAAGTACACAAATGTAGCATGATGAGAACGTGCCATGAATACTGATGTCCCTACAGACAGTCTGAGTGAATTTTTTTTTTTCTGTAGGCAGAATTTGAATCCTTTTCTTTTGTTAGTTAGCATGCAAGCATAAATCCCACTGTGAAGTGAAAGGAGGTACAGGTACATTAGCTGGAATGCTCAATCTTTTCAATTTTATTACATTATTTTGCTCAAAGGAGGATTCGTACTAAATCAAACAGTAGATTAAGCTGACAAATATGTGAAAAGAAAATGCTCATTCATTGCAGACTTTTTTCACACAGTTTTTTTGCTTTGCTATTTAACACCTATGCAATCTGTGATATTAAGAAGAAATTGAGTATTTTAGCTAATCTATATGTGCGGATTATTATGCAAAAGATGTGCGTTATATTCTGTACAATCCTTCATGGAATTGCCTTGAAATACGTAAGCATTGCCGTTATTGTATGTTAAAATTGCCACAGCCTGTTGTGTATTGGCTTCTGTTTTAATATGGATCCATATGATCTGTTTCTGAGCCCTATGATTGACCCCCTGTAGGGACAGGAAACTGAGGTTAAAACTCCACTACTAGCCTCAGTAGCCAGTGTTTTTTCTGTCAGTTCAACAGGGACTGAGGGAGTCTTCTCATCTCTGTCATGGGAGAGAGTAGATTTTGGATTAGTGTATATACCAGGGGCTTCTCGTTCTCCAGTGTGTTCAGGGAGTGTAAGAGAAGGTATATGCTATTTATAAATTTTTACAGCCCACCACCTCCCCCTAGCCTTTATATAAAACAAAGTTTTGGACAACTTAATATCTGCAGTGATTTGCAACTTTTTTGGTGAAAGGTCACGCAAAAGTTGCAAATTGTGGCACAACTAGTTCCTTAGTATTCCCTACGACAGGAAGAAATTTGTGGCATGTTTTTAGTCATTGTATCCAGAAGAGAATATTCCATACCTATGCAACCCATACACCTGTGAAAGATTAGTCTCTTTCCTGTCATTTTGTATGGTGTAGTGTAGAATCCAATAGATATACAGCATATATCCCCCCTGTTTATATTTTGAATGTAATCAAAGCAAAGATATATTCAATATTTCCATATGAAAAGATGTGAACAGTGATTTCTCACATCATTGAATTACACTGTATATTCTGCCATCTCCTGACCAATAAATATCAAGTATGACGGCTTCGGTTCACAGCCTAGGTCTCTGTCATGGTCGTTGACACTTGTCTGTTGCTACATATTGTATACAAATAAGTCAGCATTTAGTGGCAGATGTAGTTTGTAAAGCAATCACTCATTGTAAGTGTTACATGTAGACTTGGGATTTCGGAGCATTTTATTTTCAGTCTTTAAAGGAAACCTACCACTTGTAGTGGCAGATTCCCAACTGTAGACAGCATTGTACAGTGTAGGGAACTGTTTTAGCTGAGTGAGAGGCTTTTCATTAGGATCAGGGAGTAAGAGTTCTCCTTATGCAGAGTTTGCCAATCAAGGCCACCTTGCAGACATGTGGAGCCATTTATGCTCCAATAGGGGATTCTAGGAATTATGCAAATACATTTTCCTAGATTGGACAATGAAAACCACGCCTCTTTTGCTACCTAAAAGAGGTGTGTTTTTTTTTCAGAATCCCCCAGTGGAGCATCAATGGCTTTAAATTTCCACACACCTGCAAGGCGACCTTAATTGGCAAACTCAGAGGCCCTTTTTTTCGTTTTTCATTTCCATTTTTTTACTCCCCAAGTTCAAAAATCTATAACTTTTTTTATTTTCCATTTTAAAGAGCTGTATGAGGGCTTGTTTTCTGCCAAACAAATTGCACTTCATAGTGACTGTATTTAATATTCCATGCCTTGTACTGGGAAGTGGGGATTAAAATTCCAAATGCAGTAAAATGATGAAAAAATGCATTTGCATCATGTTCTTGTGGTCTTGGATTTTACAGCTTCCCCTAATGACATTTCTACTTTGTTCTTTGGGTCAGTGCAATCACTGGGATACCAAATTTGTAGGTTTTATGTTTTTTTATAAATTTACAAAAATTAAAACCACCTGTACAAAAAAATGATTCTTTTATTTTGCCATGTTCTGGCGCTAATAACTTTTTCATGGGGGGCAGGGCCTGGCTATGGAGAAATGTGGAAAAAACCTCTCTTAGCCAGGGCTTTTAGCTGTGATATCTTGCTCCATTCCGCCTTCCTAATTACTTGCTATAAAGTTGAAAGGGACAGGGGCGACTGCTGCCACACCGTTACGGCCACCATTGAGAGGCATCAGGAAATTGTGGGTGGCTCGGGCGCAGGCCCCCCTCCATGGAGGTATCCAACCTCATTGACCTCTCCCAGCCTGCAGTTCCGGCCCTTATACCGCCACTGGTGCCACTGAACTGCTCGCTGGGATATGAGCCGTTGGATGGACACAATGCATTGATTTCTTGGTCCTTTCCCTACAGATACTGCATGCCCCAGGGATATCATCTACAGGGTCCACAGGTATCCGCTTAAAGAATGAATAATGACTAGAGCCTGTGAAATGGGCATGATACGCTTCCAGGACTCAGCTGCTGCCAGATCTATCCCGCTTAACCATACACAAGTGTAGAGCCTTGAAACTTCTTCTTGGAGCCCTGCGAGATAGAAATGTTCCTTACTCCTGAGGCTTCCCATTTCGCCTCCAGGTACGACAAGATGGCCAAATTCTGCACCAGCCATATCCCTGGTATCCGAGACCGATAGGTGATTTTACATAGGACCCCTTGTTCGAAAGGAGCTTCTGAACTCTCTTGTCCATTGAATTTGTCAGTTTTTGGATGGTTTCTGCTTCAATTATTTTGCATGAGGACAGAATACCCTCCCAGAGCGTTTGCTTAGATGTGAACTGCCTCCTGCTATCATAGACGCTCCTCCTTTTGATGATGCTCCAGAGGTTCTCAATGGGGTTGAGGTCAGGGAAGCATGGGGGCCACACCATAAGTTTGTCCCCTTTTATGTCCATAGCAGGCAGAGATGCAGATGTGTTATTTGCAGCATAAGACTGTCCATTATCATGCATGAAAATGATCTTACTGCGGAATGCATGGTTCTTCTTCAACCATGGCAGGAAGGGCTGTTTGACAAACTCCACATACATTATGGAGTTCATCTTTACCTCTTCAGGGATCCTAAAGGGGCCGACAATCTCACTTCCCATGATTCCAGCCCAAAACATGACTCCACTTTCTCTTTGTTGGCGCCGTAGCCGTGTTTGCATGTGGTGTCCCTCAACCAGCCATCCTCCACTCCATACATCTGGACCATCGAGCGATGCACGGCACTCATCGGTGAACAAAACAGTTTTTAAGTCACTCTTTATGTATTGTTTGGCCCTCTGGAGCCGTTTCTGCTTGTTTGCAGTGGATGGAGGAGGTCAACAGGATGGCTTACGGACAGCTGCAATCCTCTGAAGGACCTGCATCTTGTTGTTTGGGGGACGTTGGAGGCACCAGCAGCTTCCAAAACTTTTCTGTTGCTATGACAAGGCATTTTTTTCAGCTACTCTTTTAACCTGACGTACTTTGCCTGTTGGAAAGAGTCCTACATTCACCATTAGCAGTAAGCACACGGGTGTGCTGTGAATTGGCTACATACTTCTTGATTGTGCAATCATCACAATGAGTGGTCTGGCAGTTGTCTTTAGGTCCGCATAACTAACAACTCTCCACAATTCGTTGCTTCTCAGCAGCCGACACATCCTTTTTACTTTCCCGTTTTGGTTGAAAATGTAGGCTGCTTAATAATGTGGCACATACTTCTTAAGTAGTCTTGCCTTTAATTGGACACACCTGCCAAACTAATTAGCACAGGTGTCTGCATCACCATCAATAAGTTTAACTGTCAAACAAAAAAAACTTACCTTATCACTCTTAACCCCTTATCACCGACATTAGTTTTTAGCTTAATGACCAGACTTGATTTTTCAAATCCGCCCTGTGTCACGATAATTGGTTATAACTCCGGAATGCTTTAACATATCCAGGTGATTTTGGGACTGTTTTCTCGTGACACATTGTACTTCATGTTAGTTGAAAAATTTAAGTGATAAGTTTTGCGTTTCGTTCTGAAAAAAAGGGAAAATTTGGCAAAAGTTTGTAAAAATTCTTCATTTTCCAAGTTTGAAATGTTCTGCTTTCCAGACAGGAAGTAAAACTACCCAAAAAGCTTGATAATTAACATTTCTGGAACATCTGCTTTATGTTGGGATGATATTTTATGCGTCCTGTCATTTTTCTAGGATGTTATGAGGCGCAGAACTTTAGGTGCAATTTTCCACTATAGAAACTTCACCCCTCAATGTATGTAAAACAACTTCTATGAAGTCTATTAACCCTTTAAGTGTTTCACATGGGTTAAAACAATATGGACCTGCGATTTAGAAATTATGGAATTTTTTTGGAAAATACATTCTTTAGGCCAAAACTGACAGTTCAGAATAAATTAAATGCTGCAACACCCTGCAACGTTTGATGCCCCAATTCCTCCAATGTACTGATACCCCATATGTGGTGGTAAATTGTGCTGTACAGGCGCACGCCCAGTATAGAAATGGAGGGCGGCATTCACAGCATATTTGCATTGTCATGTTGTTATGACCTATAAATTTTTTTATTTTTTATTTTTTTTGGTAATGCAAACATATGAGGACTTATTTTTTACGGATGAGATACAATGTATAGATAATTCATTTTGGGGGTCTAAAGCTTATTCATGAGATTATTAACTATTTCAAGGGGGACACAAACAAAATCAATCAATTTTTATTTTGGATTTTTAGCATTTTTTTTCCCCCTCCACCATAACCTAAAAAATATTTTATCTTTGTTCTCTGGTTCACTACGATTGCGTGTGATACCTCATTTATATAGTTTTTCTATCTTTGCTCAATTTCCTGAGCAAAACCAATATTGAGAATATCGCATTTTTTTACTATTGACAACTTTTCAGGCCATAACTCTGTATTTTTCTTGTTGTCGATCTGGTTGAGGGCTTTTTTTTGTGGGTTGTTCTTTTCCTTCGTTCTTTTTGGATCCGTAACTTTTTTTGATCATTTTTTGCCCTTTTTGTGATGGTTTTGGATGAAAATTGTTATTCTTTTTTTCATTTTTTTTTTTACGTCGTTCACCGGTCAGGTTTCAATATTGATTTATATTTATGTACAGATTGTACGGCCAGCGATGATACCAACATATGTATACCGGATATCCGTTTAATTCTTTTTCAGCACAATGTGCTGGTATCCCCACATTACTTCTCCCTCTTACACGAGTCACGCAGTCAGTCTAATTTTACTTACCCCCTCCGTCTCTTCCCCCCCTCGTGGCGATGCCCCCGCTCCCCCGATGTCCGCGCGGCTCGTCTTCAGGCTTCTGTGCCAGTCTTCTTTCTCCTGCTGGGCGCCGCCATTGTTTTTTCTCCCGGCGCGCCTACCATGATGTCAGCAGCGGCGCGTCATACTGGTATGACGCCGGCCCGGAGAGGCAATGGCGCGCCCCCGCAGAAGAAGGAAGACGGGCACAGAAGCCTGAAGACGAGCCGCGCGGACATCGGGGAAGCAGCTCTGCGCATCGGGGCCATTGGAGGGTGAGTACATAAGTTTTTTGTTTTTTTTTTATGCTGGGGTCTGTATACTACACTCAGGCTTGTATACTACTGGGGGCTGGGCTGGGTATACTACACTGGGAAGGCTGGGTGCTGTATGCTACTGGGGCAGTGTATACTACGGGGGCAGCTATAGACTACTGGGGGTACGTCTGTATACTACATGGGCAAGGCTGTATACTACTGGGGCAAGCTGTTACTACATGGGGCAACTGTATACTCGGGGCAAGCGTATACTACATGTGGGCTAGCTGTTACTACACGGGGCTGGCTGTATCACGTGCTTTAGGGGATCAAGCGGGGCTGGCTGTATACTACTGGGGGCAAGCTGGGCTGGCTGTATACTACTCGGGGCAGCTGGGCTTGGCTGATACTACTGGGGGCAAGATGGTCTGGCTGGTATACTAACTGGGGGCAGATTGGGCTGGGCTGTTATACTACTGACTGGGGGCATTCTGGGCTATATACTGTGGGGTCTGTGACCATGGCATTTCCCACCCTCGGCTTATACTCGAGTCATAGGTTTTCCCAGTTATTTGGTGTAAATTAGGGCACCGCTTATACTCATCGGTAGTTGTTTTTGTGTTTTATATACTTTATTTGCATTTCATTGTAACTGGGATGATTAGGGACTTTTATTTATTTAATTATATTATAAAATATTTCATCTTTTTTTTTTTTTTCACTTTTTTACATTTTCTACTTCTTGGCTTGAATATTTATTACTGACATAAATTATAATTTGGGAGGGGGGATGTCACGGCATATTAACAGATTATTGGATCTCACTTATATGGTAAATCTATGCCACCTAATTTAAAGGACATCTACCACCAGGATCAAGGATTGTAAACCAAGCACACTGACACACTGCTCCCTCTGAGAGGATCTGCTCTTCTTTTAGCCTCTTATACCATGTTTTTTTTAAAGGCTTTTAAAATTATGCAAATGAGCCAGAGGGGCACCAGGCTCCATAGGTATTAATGGAACCTGGAGCCCCTCAGGCAGCGATCCTTTCACCCCTTGGCACATCACTCTCAGTACGGCTCAGTGCACCCGGTGAATCGCGTGTCACCATGTCACATGACATGGTGATGTCGCAATAGGACTTGGATAACGGAGGCAGGAGAACCACCTATTGACGGCACCCCTCCAATTGGATCAGTCCCGCTCACGTTTGCTGAGGTCCGCCAGTAAAGTCTGGCCAAAATTATGTTTTATCTCCTTCCTCCTCCCTCCAGTGGCCCCATTTTGGTTTGGTTTGGTATCCCTGGAGAGAGGAGCTGAGCATTACTGTTACACCAAAATCACTATTACCGTATTTTTCGGACTATAAGGCGCACAAAAAATCCTTTGATTTTCTCAGAAATCAAAGGTGCGTTTTATAGTCCAGTGACCCTTATATATGAACCATAATTACAGACAACAGCTGCCTTGAACTGTGCACGTATATACTGGATGTGTTTGTATATATGCTGTATATACTGGATGTGTGTGTATATATGCTGTATATACTGGATGTGTGTGCATATATGCTGCATATCGATGTATATACTGGATGTGTGTATATATGCTGTATATCTGTGTATATGCTGTATACTGGATGTGTTTGATGTGTATATACTAATACACGTGTCTACGCAATCATACATTTATACACACATGAGTGTAAAAATGATTGTTTGTGTAAATGTGTGTGTAGGGGCCCCATTTACAGTCTGCTATGGGGCCCTGCCTCTGCTAGTTACGCCCCTGCGCAGTTGTGTGTATGTGGTAAAACATATAACCCTTGGAATATCTATAGGTACACGTATAAAGTCTACTATCTTATAATTACTCTTATAAAGTTATATACACACAATATAACCTGGTTCCTTGGGGTGAGTGCTTCTCCAGGAAGTGTCAGGAATCAAAGAGGAAGAGAGGTTGTGGTTGGGAAAGAGGTAGTCCCCTCAGGGGAATTAGCCCTTTTAACAATGAACGTGGATTCATTACCAAAAAGATCAAGATATTTGGTGTCCAATATACTCTGCGCAGCAAGAATGCAGATAGCTCAACGATGGAAAGAAGTACAAGGTCCCTCCTTAAAAGCTACAATAGCAAAAATAAATAAATTTTATCAATACGAACGTTGGATAGCCATAGAGAAACAAAAATTTCCAATCTTTATGGAGAGATGGGAACCGTGGAGTTCCAACCCAGATTTATTTAGGGGTCATGACATATAGGGAAATTTCTGATACAAGAATAAATAATGCTCTTTTTTTCTCTCTCTTCCTTTATTTTCTCTTTTTTTTTTCTCTCTTTTCTTTTACCCTTTCCTCTTACCAATCCCTTTGGGGGTATATTCTTTTTTTGGTTTATAGAGGTAAGACACTGATAATGAAATGCTATCATGGATACTCTATAATTGTAAATGTACATATATGTTAAGAAATAGGATATGGAAATGTTTTAATATTCATATATGTTGAGTGTTGACATGATGTTTATCTATTTGCCATGTACAAGGCTACTGCTGTTTTTGTTTTTGCTATGTTTTGCTAATTATTTAAATTTTTTTAAAAAAAAAGGAATCAAAGAGGAAGATTTCTGGTTTTACCAACCTAAATATCCCTGTGGGCAACCCTTATCCACCCCCAATAACTCCATCCCAAGGCCACTCAGGATAGACCCCAGTGTGTGCAGATGGAGAATCTTACATCTGGTTCGTGAAGGCTTCCTCCTGCTGAAGCCCTTTATTATACTAATGACCAAATGGCCTCTGTACACACTAACATCTCACTACAGAATATCAGTGACTGCTGTCAGTATATACTATATCCATTTTATCCAAACTTTCTCCTACGTACATGTTGGCCTAGCTGCTGACCTAGCTGGCAGTAGTACTGACTACTTGTCCCATGCTAGCCTCACACACAACTGCTTCCCTGAGATTTCTTTGTCCTCCTCTCACAGACCAGACGGAGTGATCTGTGAGGAAGTAAATCTAACACTAATTTGCTAGCACTTAGCTGGCAACCAATTCGGCCAACTAGGTACTAGGGGGGAGGGGTAATCAGACACTCTCACTGATAGAGGCAATAAGTCCTTGTCACAGCTTTAGAGACAGGCCGACGTGTGGCGTGGTGGCACCACTGTGCAACTCTCCCAGAAACAGCTTACATATTGCTAGTGGGTGCCCCCTTATGACTATAGTGATTGGAGCCCCTGGCGTGTGCAACTGGAGCCCTTCCTACAGTCTGGCCCTGGGTGCTTGTCTTGAACTAATGAAAAAATGTTCTTTCTAAGATCCCATGTCCAATAGAATGCAAATGTCACACTTGACTGTTGGATCTAAAGCTAACACAAAATTAGAGATGAAAAGTTGAAAACTCTTGTACAGCCCATACACAGTTGCTGCTTTTCATGAAATGACAAGGTTGCTTAGGGTTGTTGGCCAAAGGGAACAGTTGTATGACACTTACGACAACAATTTACTTCACTGTAAATCACCCGTCCTAACATGCCAGATGCCATTTTTGAATGGCTGTAGAGTTAAAACAAGATCCATGATTTTCTCTGTTCATCTTAAATTTAATTTTACTTCAAGATTCTTACATAGATGAAATGATTCATGTTGTCATTATGATAGCTTGTCATTTGATCACTTGCAGCTAAACTGTTAGTAGAATTGTGTGGCATACGTGTTATGAAATTAATACCCTTTTGTGAATCCCAGTCTTCATTCACAAAATGTGTGTTTTTAGCTTTTAACTAGCACATGTCACCCCAACAAGAAATCTTAGATTTTGCTGCACAATTTAAAAGGTTGTCCAGCTTTAAGGATGAGGTACGGATTATAAGAGTTATTATAATATATAATCCCCACTGTTTAAAGAGGACCTGTCACCAGAATTTTAGCCCTCAATGTGTTAAGTCCTCCCCATATCACCTAAAATTATCTGCACTGTACCTTCATTACTGCCGTTTCCCTGATATTCAAATGAATAGACATGGGTCACGTTTTCTCCCAGGCTGCCAGTGAACCACACCTCCTTCTGACAGTTCTGGGTCTATTTAAATATCGCCCAAGTAGACAGGAAGTACCAGATTTCTGTCCCTCCAGTGGTAGGAGGAACCAACATAGTCAAAGGCAGGAAACAATCAGGGAACATTTTTACTGGTGGAAGGAGGTAGACTTAAACTGGGAAGTTAGTTCAGCACTTTTCAACAAAACCACAATGGGTGGAAGCGAGGTTTATTGTGCCTTTTCTCCACTAACATTTGTGCAGTAAACATTTAACAGCTTCGGTTCATGAGACCATAGCGTTTTTTTTTGGTCTTTTTTCTTTTCTTTCTTTTTTTTTTTTTTAATAGTTCTTTTTTAAGGCTTTGGGCTAAAAAAAAAATGGATAGCATATGGAAATCAAAAACCCCTATCTGAAAGAGCCCCAAATTATACATTTTATCTTAACATTACCAGGACAACCATTACAAGACACTGGTTGACTGTTACTGAGTGTATGTGTGTGTAAACCCATACAAGACCAGGTTAAGCCCATGTAAACACAGCAACCGTACCCTAAACATTCAGGGAAGCCTTTTATTTTTTAAAGTTCTGGTGTTGGTGCTACCCTAATAGGTTCTGATAAAATTCCTAACGTATGGGCTAGCTGTTGCCATAGACACACAAGTTAGCAGCATGAAATCTCCCTACCAGTCTATGACTAGATCTTGACAAGGCATATGTAAATTAAAAAAAAAATAGATTACCGTAAATTATTTGCGCTCTGCAAGTGAATTGTATTCATTCTAAAGGACTGTGTTCTTTTAGTGCTCAGCCTGCTGTAAAATGGTCCTATGCTGCATTGGTAGTGTAAGGAACTCTTTAATGTCGTTCATCAGTATGCAGTGCACGTAAGGCACTCTTCTACTTAAAGTGCTGTTCATTTTTGTGTCAGCAGCTTTTTCCCAGTTACTTACATCTGCTCTAGGGTCTGTTACATCTAGTGAAAATGTGTCTTTATACTGGGATGACCAATCTACTGTGACTCTGATTTAATTGATAGCATGTCAAGTCATGCCCAAGAGGCAGGCTAAGAAGGACTGGTGTCTGTTTTGTTTTCAGGCAGTTTGTAGCCCAAATCTTTTTTAAATCAACCATACTACAATGAGCTGAGACGCTTCTATAAAATGCAGCTTCTTTTTTGTCTATTTAGAGTAACAATTGCTGTAATTGAAAAATAGGAATGAGTCAGGAAGTCTGGGGTTATCCAGCTCTGATTGTTGCCTATTATTTCCCTATGCTTTTTCCAATGTACTACTAGATTCACACCATTCAAGATGTCATGAGATGGTTGCCCAAGGACTAAATAAGTTGACCACAGTCTTCCAGTAATTAATTGTATAGCAGAAATTGGATATTCACTGTTATTTGTGAGTTGAGAGAATGACTGATTCTTTACTGCAAAGAGTATAACCATATAAAACACATTTGTATTAATGTTGGTCTGAATGCTGAACCTCCTCTAGCAAATAAAGCCTGATACTGAATATATTGCTAAGAAAATATGGGAAAACCCCATCTCTAAAGTTGACAAGGCTTCTTTATCATAAGAACTGTGAATTTATGGACTAGCCTGCCTAACATGATGGTGAGAGCAAAGCCAAAAGAAGGCTTCAACATGAACGAAGATGCATTATAACAGCAAAATAACATTGATACTTTTATATAGATTTTTGATAATTTTATAGATTTGTGTTGCCCCACCTCTCTTCCCCTCAGCCCGGGCCCTTGCCTTCTTTGGTTGACTTTTATTAAAGTATTTCTATTTTCCACTGTTAAGCCATGAAAAATAATTATTAAAAATTCTTTATATACCGCCATCATATTCCACTGCACTTTACAAATGCTGGGGTACATACAAAATAAATTACAGAGCAATAACATAGTCATATGATACAATAGGAGTGAGGGCCTTGCTTGCCATCTATCTATGAGGAAGAATAGGGGGAGAGAATGAGAGGAATATCTTCTATGAGGAGGAATGGATGACACCGGAGGTATAATGTCTTGTACCATGATCCAACACATAATAATGCTGCTTGAACCAGACATCAGCCACCACCTTCATATACAGGGTCCAAGGTAAAGAGGACTGCAGAATAGCCTGTAGATGAACCTCCTGTAGCCTGTACAGGAGGAGTACATGGGGTTGGTTTGTGAAAAGAGGGTGGAAGTTACATAAACAATGGTAAGTATTAATCTGATTAGGTCTGGGTATGGCATTCCAGAGAATTGGTGCAGCTTAAGAAAAGTCATGTAGCTGTGAGTAGGAGGTTTGAATTAAAGAGCAATAACTGGCAGATGGAAGAGCATGGATTAGGAAATAGACTGGTGATGGAGGAGAGCTTTGTGAATTATGGGCCACAAATGAATCAAGCAATTACAGTTTCAGGGGTTTTGATTGTGAGAAATTGATTGATCCTGGAAATATTTTTAAGATGCATCCGGCAAAGAGAAATGTACAGTGCAAGGGAGGGGTCAGAGTCCAGAACAAAAATAATGCTTATAAATATCTTGCACCAGAGATCAATATACCGTAATATCCTCTTCTTACCAATTTTTATTGATATTGGAAATGAACTGGTGTCTTTTTTTTTTTTTTAAATTTAACAACTATGTATCTATTTGTATACCTGAGTGCAAGAAAAGTTAATTGTGGTGCAAGATGCATCTGTTTTCTTCTCGTATCCTAACATGCACAGATGATATTGAATACTAGATTGGTGACATAACACTGTCGTATAGCCTTGCTTGTTTGTACACATGTATGATGGAGGTGTGAGTGTAAAATTTTGTTACATGAAAAGTGTTATTTATTACTGACATAAATTATAATTTGGGAGGGGGGATGTCACGGCCTATTAACAGATTATGGATCTCACTTATATGGTAAATCTATGACCTAATTTAAAGGACATCTACCACCAGGATCAAGGATTGTAAACCAAGCACACTGACACATGCTCCCTCTGAGAGATCTGCTCTTCTTTTAGCCTCTTATACCATGTTTTTTTTAAAGGCTTTTAAAATTATGCAAATGAGCCAGAGGGGCACCAGGCTCAAGGTATTAATGGAACCCTGGAGAGGCCCTCAGGCAGCGGTCCTTTCACCCCTTGGCGCATCACTCTCAGTACGGCTCAGTGCACCCGGTGAATCGCGTGTCACCATGTCACATGACATGGTGATGTCGCAATAGGACTTGGATAACGGAGGCAGGAGAACCACCTATTGACTGCACCCCTCCAATTGGATCAGTCCCGCTCATGTTTGCTGAGGTCCGCCAGTAAAGTCTGGCCAAAATGATGTTTTATCTCCTTCCTCCTCCCTCCAGTGGCCCCATTTTGGTTTGGTTTGGTATCCCTGGAGAGAGGAGCTGAGCATTACTGTTACACCAAAATCACTATTACCGTATTTTTCGGACTATAAGGCGCACAAAAAATCCTTTGATTTTCTCAGAAATCAAAGGTGCGTTTTATAGTCCAGTGACCCTTATGTGACCCTTATATATGAACTGTAATTACAGACAACAGCTGCCTTGAACTGTGCATCCTTATCCTTACAATGAGGCGTGCCTTATAATCCAGTGCGCCTTATATATGAACCTAGACATTTTAGCAGGCATTTTTTGATGGTGCGCCTTATAGTCCGAAAAATACTGTACACTGTCTGATCCCTACCTGTTCCCTCCTACCTTCTGTATATTCCTTGTGTGATCACTTTGGGTGATCACACTTATCCTCCGTTTTTCCCATCTCCTGTCTGCCCCTTCTGAACCCAAACTTTTCACTGTGCTGTGTTAGCTTTGTTCTGCACTGGATGCTCTTTTTAGTGTGCTGTATGAATAGTGCTGCACTGTATCTTTAGCAGTAGTTAGGTAGTCTTAGGGCAAATCCGTGTGGAAATCAAGGAGATGGTACAAGGAGCTGGCAGTGCCCATTATTCAGATAGCAGCACTGCATGTTATATCGATGTGCAGGTCAGAAGTGAAATTTCCTGGAATTTCAAGTGGTGGTTATTGCGTATTTTCTTTTTGGAGACCAGGAAGGGGGGTGGATCTGGAAGCGAGGCCACAACACGTATTGTATTAGGCCAGCCCTTTCCAGGAGAAGTTCCCCAAACTACCAAGAATGGAAGGACCCAAAAAAGTTGCAGGGTGTGCTCTAAAAAAGGCATTATGAAGGATACCATTTACCATTGTTAAACATGCTCAGAAAAACCAGGACTGTGTCTGAAAGATTGCTTCCGTTTTTATCACACACCCTGATGTACTATGTGCAGCTTATATATCATGCCGCATGCCGCACCTTCTCTTCTAAGCCCTGCTGTGTGCTTAGCCTGTGGATTACTGCCCTATATGGGGAATTGCCGTGCCCAGGAGAACACGCATCATGATTTTTGGCTTGTTAGTCTCCCCTGGCAGGAGCTGGGCACAATATGACATAATGGATATTTTTTTTACTATGCACTATCCATTATGCATTTTATTTGGAGTCCACCAATGGGGTTAAAATGCTAACTATACCCCTAGATTCGTTCATGGAGCGTTGTAGTTTGCAGAATAGGCTCAGTTCTTGGGGTTTTCTACTGTACTGGTCCCTATTGGCATCTACAAATGCTTCATGATGCCAAAAAAAAGAATGTAAAATGTCTGTGCTCCAAATGCCAGTTATTCCCTTTTGAGCCCTGTCATGCCTCCATCCTGCAGATTATTGCCACATATGGGATATTGCCACACCCGGAATTGGCCGCAGTAATATTTTTGGGGAGTTTGTCCCAGTGGCATGAGTTGGGCTGATTTCATTTGTCACTTCAATGGCTCATTTGAGAAAACAATGCAATTTTTTCTCTGTACCATTCACTTTGTATTACATTTGAGCCAGCATTTTAGGGGTTAAACCCTAGATACATTCTTTGTGGGGTGCCCTTTCCAAAATGGGGCCACTTCTTGCAGGTTTCTATTGTAGTGGTACCTCAGGGGCTCCACAACACCAGTCTAGTGAAAACGGAGCTTCAAAAGCTAAATTCCACTCCTTTCCTCCTGAGCCCTGCCGTGTGCTTATCCTGTAGATTATTACCACATCTGGGTTATTGCCCTAACCGGGATAACCTGCAGAATTAATTTTGACGTGTTTATCCCCAGTGGCACGAACTGGCAAAATACATATGTCACTACAATGACATATTTGATAAATAGCAATGCAATTTTTACTCCTTCACCATTCACTTTGTATTACATTTTGACCAGCATGACAACCCCAGATAAATTTTTTGAGGGGTGTAGTTTCTGAAATGGTGTCACTTCTCTAGGGTTTCTAGTGTACTGGTACCTCTAAGGCAGGAGAGTAACTAAGAGAGGCTGGGCAGATTATTGCATGTCCTCTTAAAAAAAAATATACACATATTTTTACTCACACGTTTATACAATCGCACACATTCATACACGGAGATGTACTGTGTGGGCGGGCCCCTGTAAGCAGAGAGGGAAGGGCCCCAGAGAATGGCAACAGTAAACTTTGGTTCCGCTGTCATCCCAGGCCCCTGGGCAATGCTGGCCCCGTACCTGCCACTACAGCTGTTGTTACGCTGCTCTAGGGTTCTGCGAACACGACATGGCGGTCCAAATCCAAACTTGTAAAATTGGAACTCACAAGCTAAACTTTTGCTCCTTCCCTTCTCAGCCCTGCTGTGTGCCCAGTCTGTCGATTATTGTCACATGTGGGGTATTTTCGTATGCGAGACAATCCACAGATTGATATTTGGGGTGTTTGTCTTGGCTAAAGTGGCATGAGTTGGGCACAATATATTTTGCACTAAAATGGCATATTTGAGAAAAAATTGCAATTTTTACTCTGCACCATTTACTTTGTATTACATTTTGACCAGCATGTTGGGGGTTAAAATGCTCACCACAACCCCAGATAAATTCTTTGAGGGGTATAGTTTCCAAAATGGTGTCATTTCTCATGGGGCCACATGTATCGTTTTTTTCTGTTGTTTTTGCGCCTTTTCATTCAGGCGCACCGTTTTTGTGCCATTTTTGCGATTAAACGCCAAACTAGCCGCGCAGCAAAAATAACCAGCTTTCCCTCATCTATCTTACCAATCCAGATGTTTTGCTGCGCCTAATGATCTTCATCACTTGCAATGTTTTCATTTGGGCGCAAAAACACTCCAGCCCGAAGGTGGCGTTAACTGAGAAGAAAGCACTGAGCCCCTTTGCAGAACAGCTCATTTCTAGCAGCAAAGCTCAGCCAGACACTAGAATATATAATAGATACATTAGATACACTGCAGACAGGAGCTGCAGACTCTATTTACAGTTCATCACCTTCTATTTACAAAACATTCTGCAAAACGCTGAGCTCAAAGCAAGAGAGCTAAGAAGTTTGCAGAATGTTGCAGATACGACATACAAGTGTCCCCCATGTAATTCTGCACAGAATCCCCCTCAGACACCAGTGTTTCTGAGGGGGATACTGTGGAAGTTACAAGGTATAGCAGAGATTAGCACTGGGGGGATCCCCTCCAGGAGAAGCCACTGCTGAGGAGGTCACTGGGTGCGGGTGTCACACACCTATGCTGCTGTGAGTGTTATCTTCATCTGGGATGTGGGAGAAGCAAGAGAGAGCTTGTAGCAGGATCACATGTAAGTGCCTGAATCTAACATTGCGCCTAAACTGCGCCAAAATTGCGCCTAAACTGGTTAAGTAAAGTGATAATAAGAGGCAAAAAATATACCTATCACAGATGGTTGTAGCTTGTGATAATTCTGGCAAAACAGTGCGCCAGAATTTAGGCGCAACTACTACACTTAGGCGCACAAAAGTGATAAATGTGGCCCATGGTTTTCTATTGTACTGATCTGAATATGAGATGTTGGGTTCATAAAATGGTGTTACTTGTGGGGGTCTATAATTTTTAAAATTTAGCGTTTTTCAAATCTCTTAAAAATGTAAGACCTTACTACTAAAACTGTAAATCTTTCCCTAAAAAAGGAAACCTAAAGCAAATTATGAATTGGCAAAAGGTTTCTACAAAAGAATTAGTGGTTTGACTTCTTGTCTAAAAAGTAGAACCTTTTGAAAATTGTATTTTTTTTTCTAATCTTTACTAAATTATTAACACCACCCCCCCCCCCCCCCCAAAAAAAAAAAAGTAAGCAAAACTTTACTACTGACCTAAATTGCAGTGTCTACAGTGTCTGAAAATCACAGGGATATTTAAAGTGTTGAAGACTTATCACCACCGGTCAAATTTTTACAAAAAGGACTGAGCCTTTATGTACAAACATGCCATGTGCTTAAGGGGTTAATATGTTGGTAGGGAAATTAACACCTGTATCATAGTTTTCCTAGTCTTTCTTTCTAGCAAAGCAAATATTAATGTGTAGATTAAATTCTCTTTTATTTAGTTTCTGTTGTAATATGTAAGATTATTCTCCGTAAATAGTAATGACATCCGTTTTGTGATGTGTTGTACACTGTCATTAGAAATCCATGAATAACTATGTATAAATTCCTATATGTAAATAGGAGTGAATGGTCTTGTTTTGCAGTGCAGGCAAGTAGAAGAATGCTATATTAAGTTTGTTAACCTGCTGTCATTGCTATTCCCAATAAAAGCAATTAAGAGAAGGATATTCATTAGCCAATGTTTGTAGCTATAAAGAGCAGTGAGGGCGATGTATAGGGACAGTACATGTTGCCATGGAAACATGCTCCATAGATATCTCTGTTCTTTAGCACTTAAACTGAGAATTATTTTCCAGGCTTTGTCAAAGAATTTCTCCTGATGGCAGTGTCGTGTTCTGCATCTGGCTGCTAATAATGGACCGTTATTCTTCCGCTGAATGCAATATTAAAATATTTTTGATGTGCTACGGCATTGAAAGCCACCAGCTCGTCCTGTTATTGCTCCCCAGAAAGCCTCTGGTGATGTCATCATCATTACTCATCTTAGTGTCTTGAAGATGCTAAGACAGCATATTCACTGCACTGCAGGGCTGATAGCCGGAGATGCACAGTGTCTGCAGTCTCATGTTTACTATAGTAAAACACATTGTATGTGCTTAGAGACTCAGCTTTTTTCCGGATATAACCTCGTGAATAGACAAGCTGTACAGTAGAGCAAGCTGGAATGTCAGCCTTCTGGTTAATGTAAGCTATGATTGGGCAATTTTTAACATCTGACACAATAGAAGGTAAAGAAGCACAATCAGCAGCAAAGAAGGAGAGGGTATCTATCAGTGCCATGACTTGACAGAGCAGAGAATATAAATGATAGTGTCACTGAGTGCTGTAGAAGGTGGCACGGGAATTCCACTTCAGTAAATTACATTACGAAGACAGACCCAAAGGCATTGTATCTGAATGAGCACAGGAAAGAAAAGGTTGTCAGCATAAAACTGGAGATATTAACGAACAACTGGCTTCAGGCTTAGATCCCTCTGTTTTTATTCTACTATGGAACAATCCATATGATTTCTAGCACACAGTTTGTGTTCATCTGTACGTGTGACAACATTGTTTATGAACAAGTGATGGCAACACTTTAAATTGTATAAAATGTCTGTCAACTAGCATGCTAAAGGATACCTTCTAGATTAAAGGACATCTACCATCAGTTTTACTGATGGTAGAGTAGACCTATTAGCTAGTTTTTGAGGAACTGTTTTCCTCAGCACTCCTCAGCTATTACGGCAATATAGAGTTACAAATATGATGCTCATCAGTCTGAGCGCCTCTTCTTAGAATGTATTCACTCCCCTTTTATGCTACCAGTCCTGCTTGGTACTGTAGATTAACGGGGGAGTGAATAAAGACGAGGCACTCTGAGGTGCTCCGGTGACTGACATAGCCGGGGTGCCTTAGACTTATTAGCATAATTTTTATAACTCTATGATGCTAAAAATCGTCGCATATAGAGTTTAAAATAAAATTAGTGCTCAGTAAATGGTTAGTAGGTCTACAGTAAAACATATGTGCCAGATTCAGTGCTGTACAGGGGTGCACACAGCAGCAAGAAGATGAGTGGTGGCGCTGCTTTGGGGAGCGAGGAAAAGTGAGTATTGGAGTACCAAGCCCCTATCCTGCCCTCACCACTAGCACAGCAGAGGGGCAAGGAACCTAGCTGGATTTGGCTTGCAGGGCTTGTGTTATGGGCTTGTGACACCCATGTTCTCGAGCATCTAGAACAGTGATGGTGCCCAAACTACAACCAAAATCCACTTATTTAACGTGAAGTGCCAACATAGCATTTTAAGCAGTAGCTTGTTGCTACCAGCTCTTCAACATCTATCAATCGTATCGGCCGCCTGAGGCCACCAATACAGTTGAAAGAAATAGGGCAAATTCAGACTCTCGTTGTAGATTCTCTCCAGGGTCTCTCTGTAGAAGAAAGAATAGTAGGTCTAGCAGAGTGACCTCCAAAGATAATGCACTTCTGTCAAAATCCTCTCACTTTTCCTGCAGTTCCAAACAGCCAATGAACTGTCGCTTTAAAATGGCACTAAGAGCAACATCTCTTAAGCTGCCTGGGACTCAGGAAGATTTGGTGAGTTTGGTGAACTCTGTCCTTGAACGACTGCCTTGGTGCCCACAGAAGTGGCTCCGGGTGCCACCTCTGGCACCCGTGCTATAGGTTCGCCACCACTGATCTAGAACATGTCAGTTGGTAAACTAACTTGGATTTCCCATTAAGAACAAAATTATATGTATTTGTTGGCCTGACCAAAGCCTTTTATCCCATGAAGATGTACTCTAGTATTATGGTACACAGGTTTAGAATTATCACACTTATTTAAGATACAAAGTTTGTCACACTTGTTAGCATGAGATTGACCTCCAAATCATTTACAAAAATGTAATAAACTGTATGGCAGTTTTTAGAACCTTAAGTATCTTCTTCAATTCACTGACCTTTAAATATCATATATAAATTACATAGGTGAAAAAGTAATCCTCTTGGAGCTTGGAAATTCCTTTGAGGTCATGTATACATTTTTCTAATAATCTATAAATAGTTCTGTTTTTACCCTACACAGCAGATGCCTGTGCTGCTTTGAACAAATGCAAATGTGAATGTCTGAAACTGCCATGGGCTGGGAGGAATTTCTGCTTTCCTTTAAGCAATCTGATTGTAAATTTCCTTATCATGCACTATTCGGTTTGCTGATCTGAAACTTTTTTTTTATTACCTTGGTGCATGAAACATATGTTTCTACGTACAGGCAGTCCCCGGGTTACATACAAGATAGGGTCTGTAGGTTTGTTCTTAAGTTGAATTTGTATGTAAGTCGGAACTGTATATTTTATCATTGTAATCCCAGCCAGAACTTTTTTGGTCTCTGTGACAATTGGATTTTAAAAATGTTGGGTTGTCATAAGAATCAGGATTAACAATAAAGCTTCATTACAGATACCTAAGATAACTGTGAAAGCTGTTTATTGTAGCCTAGGACTAAAGTACAATAAATTACCAATATCCAGTGGTCAGTTTGTAACTAGGGGTCGTATGTAAGTCGAGTGTTCTTAAGTAGGGGACCGCCTGTATATGTATGTGTTTTTTTTTGTTTTTTTTCTTCCAGAAGTTACTGTCAGTAACTTTTTGCTAAAACCTGTAGTTCCAGTGATGTCTACAGCATTTACATAATGCTTTCACAACTATATAAAAAGAAACTTTTGTTTTTAGTAGCGAGAGGGAACAAAAAAAAGAACAGCCCAGACAGCAGGAACTTCAATTGTGGGGTATGCCCCATATCAGAACAATGACTTCATTTGTGTTTTATGACTTACATAGCAAAGAATTTGTAATAAAGAATCTTTATTTCGAGATCTCTGGTGAACTCAAAAGTTCCCAGCTGCGATCCTGTGATGTCTTTCTTTTAGTCATTGTATGCAACCGTCTAAAAGAAAAGCTTGAATAATCTTTATGACCTCAGATAACCTAAATACTATAAAATGCTTGGGTCTACAAGGTGATTTTTAAATATTAATCATAAAACAAAACTTTAAATAGGGCTGGGTGATTAATTGAATTGATACAATTAGCAGATCTTATAGATTACACATAGTTATGATATTCATCAAAAGGTTTATTTTGTTTAGTGGAGGTTACTTCGATAAACTCTCATTGGCTATAAAGATTTTTTACGCCAGGACTGGAAGGATTGTGCTAGTGGCCCATCTTCTCGATATAGAAGGGGCCCCCAACCTAGAGATAAGGATGTGTGGTCCCAGTCGTCCCCCTTAAGTTACATCGCGATCAGGTATTATTCATGGTTGGATCTCCATGTATGTAGTCACAGAGCAGAGGACTATCAATACCTTTTTACGGAACCAGAGGTGGGGTAATTTGATGTCGTATCTGAGGGGAATACATTCAGAGGAAACATGTAAATTGTAGTTGTTCATTAAGTCCCCTCGGTGTCACTGTCCCCAGTCTGTAGATCCACTTGGTCTCTACTTGCAGAATCCTCTTATTCCAATCACCTCCTCTCTCAGGGTATGGTATTATGTCGATGCCCACAAACTGTATTTGTTTAGGGTCCCCCCCATGAGTCTGCTGCATATGTCTGGCTATTGGTGTATCTCTACCATGCCTTATGTCCCCTAGATGGTCACCCACTCTTCTCCTGAACTCCCTGTAGGTTTATCCAACGTACTCAAGTCCGCAACTACATGTTGCCTTATAAATCACACCCTTCGATCGGCACCCTTCCCATTGGAGGTCTCGTTTTTTATTGCTTCCACCGCAATCCCTCTGAAGAACCTACAGCAGGAAGAAACGCGTCAGGGAAGGGGAATGCAGGGTGTTTTTCTAGATTAAGGCAAGTTTTTGGGACTGCCCTTGTTAGGGCAGCAGCTAACTACACCTGGGGGACAGGGACAGCTGTAGCTTTGTTGCAGGTCCTGATACTCTGGTTCCAACATATACAGGTATGTCCTTCACCATCTCAATGCTCCCGTCCATGCACGTACCCTGGAAACAGCCCAGTTGACGATCGGACATTACTGCAGACCGCTATCTGATGTGGTAAGAACCATCCTATATGTCCTATTTTCAAGATGTTTTTTTTGTTTTTTTTTGTTTTTTTGATGGCATGGTGCATGGCACCATGTGGACTCTATATATAATACCCCCTATTGTGGTCCATAGGCTATTAATACCCCTTTTTTTGTAGCCTCTGCCCGCTTTTGCCTCACCAATCTTTAGTTCACTTTCTGTAGGAGGATGCAAATAGCTGACGTAAACACAGAATCCAAGATTTTTGGAGCCTCTGATTACTTAACTACAGAAGTTTATCTTTGGCTGGTCACTGTAGTGTCAGCTATACAATTCTCAAATAGTCCTACCAGACACAACACCCCCCGCCACATAATGCCAGCATTATGTTGCCTGCCACACAATCTCTATTTCACTTCCGTTTCCCTGGTCCCTTGTAGCATTGCCAGCCACACTGCATCTCCCCACATTGACAACAATTGGCAGTTACCTCATAACATTACCAATTTCCTTACATACTTTTAACCTTGTTCAGGCCATATTGTCTAGCCTTAATTCTAAATTGTAAAAAGTAAATGGTACCAGAAACTTGGGAAAAGTTCATAGTAGAACTATCGTCACACATCTGTTCAGCTTCTGTTTTTTCATGGATGATATTCACCCCAGGTTGCATCTATTTTTCATGGTGCCATTCATAGATTACACATCTTTGTGTGAATAAACCCTAAGAAAACACGCTGAACTTGATGATTAAAAACAGGCTCTTCAGAGTCCAAACAAAATTTTGCGAGTTGGCAAATTTTATAAGATTCATAAAATACATAAAACTTTTAATTCTTACAACTTTGTTATTTTCCAGATTACAGCAGTCCATATTTACATATTACGCCAATACAAATAATAAAAGGCCAGATTAAGAAATTCTAGTGCCACATACCATGTCTTTACTTTGCCTTTTAACCCCTTAGTGACCAAGTTCAGATGCATCGTATGACCATTTTTCAAAACTTGCATGTGTCGCTTTATCTGGTAATAACTTTAGAAGGCTTTAAATTACCCAGGTGGCTTTGAGTTTTTTTCGTGACAAGTTGTACATCAAGTTAGTGGGAAATTTTGGTTGATATTTTTATTTATGAAAAAAGTTGAATTTGGTAAACATTTTGAAAAAAATTTGCTAGTTTTTAAAGTGGTGTTAATGAAGCTACTTAAGTCACTATTGACATTGCATTCAAAGCTTAACACTAGTGCATGAACAGCAGCAATAAAATGTATAAACCATAAAAACAATTTATGCATAGACAATACACTGTTGTTCTACCTTTATGTATAGATTTAGTATTGATGGAATGCAACAATGCCATCTGGTGGCCATTAATGTATTTTCTTACATTAATTCTAAATTGTCATATGTTGGGCATTTTATATACAAAGTTTGAAAGAAAGCTGTCAAAAATGTATACAGAAGTTACTAGCATTAATGTATTTTATCATGTGATACATAATGCAGGAAACAATATATATCAGCATATTATTAAAAATATTTACCATTGTTACACATTCTTCTAAAAACTCTTTACATGCAACCATTAACATAACAAAAGGTCAGTGGTTGGCTGAGTGAGTTGCTAGATACCAGGAACTTAGACGCTGTCTGGACCAGATTGTCAGAGAATTGGGAAGTAACTTTTATTAGGTTAATAGACTATTATAGAGCACTTTTATTATACTTGCATATATTTTTTAAAATCGTGCTAGAAAACCCCTTTAGGACGTAGCCAGTTTTAAGGCTCAGCCCCATTTTTTGTATTCTGACTTGCGTCACTTTATATGGTTATAACTTGAACACTTATTTAGCAAAGGCATTTTTAGGTTGCGTTTTTTGTTCACATGATGTACTTCATGTTATTTTTGCTGATAAGTTTTGCGTTTATTTATAGACAAAATAGAAACTTCTTTTGGAAAATTTGCCACTTTCAAAATTCAAAATCATTGCATTTTCAGGCAGATAGTTTTATCACCTAAATTAGTTTCTGAATAACATTTCCCATATGTCTGCTTTACTTTTCATAACTTTTGAAACCTCTGGATAATTTATTTTGATGTCACATGGCTTGCAAATCAAACATCAGTTTTCCATATTTCCAAGGAGATTTCAGAATTAACTTTTTTGGAGACTGTTATTGTTTTTCATGATATTTGAAATCTATAATATTATAAACCCCTTCATTTATCAACCCATTTTCAAATCTGCACCCTCAGACTATTGGAAACAACTTTTAGGAAGATTAACTCCTTGAGATCTTCCTAATAATTTAATCAAAATGGAGGTGAAATTTAGAATGATCCGATTATGTCGCTAATACGTTCATTATTTAAAATTTACACGTTCACAAAAAAAGGGAAAATGCATCTTAAAATTTTTTGTGCAGTTTCTTCCTAGTATGGAAACACCCCACATATGGGCATTACTTGCATACAGTGAGGCGCAGAAGGGGAAGAGAGCCATGTAATAGCCAGTTTTATAAACAAAATAACACATTTTCTAATTCAATGTTATTAACAAAAATACTGCATTTCACAGATATAATTCCAACCTGTCTCTATCAGAGACTCAATTTTGGTTGCCCCAGGACCTGACCCTGGATCTTCTGAGTTTAGGGTCAGCAGACATCTTGCTCTTCTGTCTGATGCTGCACTTAGCTCTTCTCTGCTCTCTCCTCCTCTAGCTCCCACCCTTGCATTCCAGGAGGAATGCATACTGACCCAGACACACACTGACTTCCTGCCAGTGCCTTGTGAGGAGATTAAAGCTACAGACAGATAAGATCCTTATCCAGGGGAGGGGGAGGCACAACAGATCTGACTGTATGTGCTATAGGTTAGATATTGCAGAGCTGGGTATGTGGAGTCATGTACAATATACATCTCATGGAGCTCATCATCTCTCATGTCTGATCCGTCTCATCTTTTTCTATGTGTCTGATACTAGTGCATGTTCAGAAGCTGAATGAAAGTGTATATAAACTTTGTACCCTGATAATATAACCACATTTTTAGCTCACAGCACTAGAGTGATCGTAATGCGTCTACCTAAAGAGTCCCTGCCCACACTTTGGAATTTTACACTGACCGTCACTGAGTGATGGGAACTACAACAGCAATAAAACTGAGTTAAAAATTATCTTTATTGTGTAAACATCACTATTTAAGGGCAAATCGGCAAACCCCTTTAATGTTGCCATACAAGGTGTGGGGATGGGTGGTTTGTAGAAAAAACATTAATTCTGTAATTGTTTTTTGACAGGTTTTTTTGTTATTCACCATATACCCCAGGTAATATGTAAGATTTATTCAACTGGTCAGTACAATTAACTCAATATAAAACTTTTATATATTTGCTTGTGTTTTAATAATTTTCTACATAAAACCTTATGTGGGGGAGGGTGGGAATCTATAATTTTTGCATCACCATTTTCCAAGTGGCAAACTTAATTTTTGGTCTATACAGATGGATGAGAGCTTGTTTTTTGTGGGACACGTGCTTTACAAAGGTTTTTGTGGTTATACAATTTTTTTATTACTTTTTATTGCATTTCTTGTGGGACAAAATCATTTTTGGTGGATTTTTAAAAAAAACTTATTGTATATGTAAGTGTAATGTGATTCATGTATTGGTTTATTTTTATTTAAAACTTTTTTTTTTACTTGTCCCACTACGGGGCATGAACAAGCAATCAATTGATTCTAATTATTCATTCTAATTATATGCTGTTGCATAGGCTGACACACTGCTGTAAGGCCCCATATGTAACAGGACCTTACACTCATTTACTATGGACAGCCACTCCTGTTTTTTGCAGATATTGATGTTATGGGGTTTGAAAAGATTCTCTCAAAATCTGCTATAAATACTTGCTGTAGTGTGCTCACTTTTGGATGCATAGACAGGTTGTGAGAAATATATATCAATGTTTGTGCTGTACCAGGATTTGTGACTCTTCTAGCACTGTACTTTACGTCTTTGGTACATGAAGCTGTGAATAGTTTGACCACCACCGGTTTCTTTATAGGATGCCCTCAAACAGTTGTTCTTGCTTGTCAAGATGTTTTATCATGAAAGATTACACATTGATATTCAAGGCATTTCCATTCGTGGAGCCAAGAATAATAATGGACCACTCAACCATTTCAACATTTTATATATCTTCTCTTCTTCCATTAGGAAACAACAGACACATTTTATGTTTGTGAGAAATAAATATCAAGTAATGCTGTAGATGTATTGATTGTTTTACTTTAGTATCCTCTAATATGACATTAGATCATGGTGGTGTCGGGGGAGATTAGGAGTAAGACCACAGAAGGACTACTTTTAATGCAGTCCCTACTGTTTGTCTGCAAGGGTGTCACAATGCTTTAAAATTATCTTGCAAAACAAGCCAAACTAAACACTTAGAAGAATGTGTCACTCCAATACACCAAATAAATTATCCATCACTAACCACTGTAAAAAATTGTTGAATCTTTAGTTTTGCTTGGTCTGCAATATCTAATTATTAGACACCCTTTAATGAAGCCTGTTCACACTCCATAATGGCGAACTGTTCTGCAAATAGTTTTTTGGACAGCAAATAAAGAAATATGCACTGGAGATCAAAATTAGATTACAATACAGATGGTCCCCTACTTAAGAACACCCGACTAACAGACACAGGCACAAATAAACCCTATGTAACTGTCGGCCTTACTTTCTAGTTTTCACTGGGGTGACCCTATCAGCCATAGCAAGTTGGCTGTTCCAAGTCTGTGATTTATTAAATATGTCATCTTTACAAAATCACAAACTCATTCAATTTTCAATGTGGAGAATATCTATGGGTGATTTTCAAGCATTGAACAGGGTGAGGAAATATCTCCTCATACAGTGTCACAATGTTTAAGAGCATTTGGACTGAAAGCCCACTCTCCTATGACCAAACCTCTCACTGGAATCAAAAAAGGCTGTAGTGTCCTTCTAGGAGCATGTTGTGTGGACAGAAGTGGTCCACAGTTCATTTTAGTGATGAAATTAAGTTAAATTTATTTGAATTTGATGGGAAACCTTATGTTCATCGACATAAAGGGGAAAGACGCGTAGTGTGTAAAAAGTCAGTGAAAGGTGGTGGAAGTGTCATGGTTTGAGGAATGTTTTCTGCAGCAGGAGTTGGACCTCTCATACAGCTACATGCAAGTGTGTATGAGAACCTTCTTCATCAACATTGTTCCTCCTCCATCACTCACACTTCATCAGACAGCAATTTTCTTGCCGAACAAGGCCCCCCTGTCACACAGCACAATGGGTAAAGCAGTTCCTTGAAACAATGAAATGGCCAGCCCAGAGTTCTGATCTAAACCCAATCGAAAACCTGTAAAATCCTTGGTGACAAAAGTTATGGCGAAGCGACCGAAAACAGTCACAGAACTGTGGCAGAGACTTGAAGAAGAGTGGACCAAAATCACACCAGAGCAGTGTGAGAGATTGTTCATGTACTGTGACCACAGATGTGCTCAAGTCATTCCAAGCAAAGGCCTGTATACTATTGAATAGTGATTGTTGCAAGAAAATGTAGTTATAATCTTTCTCTGTATTACAGTCATTGCTGTTCTATAATTACTGTATAAACTTGAGTATAAGCTGAGTTTTTCAGCACAAAAATTGTGCTGAAATAACCTAACTCGGCTTATACTTGAATCTATAAAAAAAATTAACACGGTACTCGCCTTTCCAACGCCCCCTGCAGGTCTTCTTGCTTCCGATGCTCTGGTGCCTCTTCAGGTCCTTCCACTCCTTTTCGGCTCTTCTTCTGGTCATTTGGCTCCTCTTCTGGTACCCTTGCGATGCCGGTGGCTCTTAAATAATGACATCGGTAAGCGGCTGACGTCCTTTTTTGTGATGGTCGTGCGCGAGGACCCGAAGAGGAAGCAAGCAGAAGGGGGGCTTCGGAAAGGTGAGTAAAGTGGTATTTTTTTTTTTAATTACAGGCTTGGCATACTGGGGGGCGGGCAGGCTATAGACTTTGGGGGGCGGGCAGGCCGTAGACTTCACTGGATGGCTATAGACTGACTGAAGGCTGTGACCAATACATTTCCCACCCCAAAACTTATACTCAAGTTAATAGGTTTTCCCAGTTTTTTATGTTAAAATTAGGTACCTCAGCATTATCTTTTTTGCTAAATTTTTAGCAAGATTTTATGTTGCTATACTTTGGTAATTTTGTCAAACACTGTTATAGTTGCATGGTGTACCCCTTACAAAAAATCCATTAAATGTTGATCAATAAATATTACATTTTTTGTAAAATATTCAAGTGATCAACATGGCAGTGTTTTATGGAGGAGTCAGAAAACCGCCTTAAAATTTTTTAAAACCTTCAGTAAATATGCGCAGGGCATTTCTGGTGTAAATGTCTCCAGTTTTCTGTTGTAGACAGATTGGTAAATTCTCCCCCAACTTTTCATGTTTCAGAGCATTCACACAACACAAGTCATGAAACTGAATATTCAGGAACGCTCCATGGCCAGTTGTTTTTTGCAGCATTTTAAGAGACAAGCAGTGACAGAGAAAAGCATGACTTAGCAGTTCTCTGCAGCTCTCTAACCTTTAAAATGCTAACACAGCTGTAATGTGTAATTACAGAAATCAGTGTGAGAATTGTTTCACTATATAATTATCTTTTCCTGAAACTTTATTGCTGAATGAATTATTAATCCAAATCAGTGTTGTATAGAATTTCCAGGAACAAAGAAAAATAGTCTATAATTAAATCGCATCAGTTTTATTTTTGTGCTCATGTTTTACTGTGCTGTAATTGATAATTAATTGGTAAAAGTGTGTAGGAGTTTCAGGTGGGTGGCATCTGCAGGTTTTTCTTACTTTCCAATCAGAACAGTGGGAATAGCTGTGTTTTTTTTCTATTGCTTGGCTTCATAATATACCCGTTATGGCCCTACTGCTGCTTATTTATGTCATGACACCCGATTGCCTTCTGCTACTCATATGAAGCACTGCTTATCATTCAAAGATAGAAAACATAGAAGATGGCAAATTCAGAATTGTTATTAACAACAATTTTAAAAAAATCTCCAGAATTTCTGTTCACTAACAAAATATATTCGATTTTCTTGGTTTTTAGTTAAAATTTTTAGTGGTGCCAGGTTGTACTTATATTAATGGGCAGGTTGCATGCACTAAAAAAAAGCAAAACATTCACTTTTAACATATTGTATGCAAAATCATGTTCATTATTCCAAAAAAAGAAATTGGCGAAAGAAAGTATAAGATCTTTGGGTGTTGAACCTTAATAACACATGAGGTAAATGTAGTAATGTTTTGTTTTTAGAGCAGACTTTACATACAGCGCAAATGAAATTGGGGTTGTTTACTGCATTCTGGCAAAGCTCATATGGAAAGTGCCCAAACATACAAAGGGAATTACTTGAAACTATCATTAGTGCAGCGATGCGTAATCTATAGACGCTATATTAATAAAGAATTATCATTATTTATATAGCACCATCATAGTTGCCTACTCATTTTGTTTCTACCACCACTGCAGATCACTGTGTAATTTAATGGACAACACCATTATTGAACCTAGTGACCCAGGTTGTTTCTACCACCACTGCAGATCACTATGTAATTTAAAGAGGACCTGTCACCAGGTTTTGCCCCCCTGTGTACAGTAGCACAAAGGTAGGGTAGGGGCCAAGAGCTGAGGAGTGAGTAACACAGACAAGTCACATGTTATTTGAAATGCATCCAAACAAAAGCCGTCTCCTGGGACTACGCAGAGGATTCTGTGAGGGTGTAAGGTAAGTTATAACACACAATTATATTGTAATGGAAATGCTTAGAAAAGGCAGAAAGACATGTTTGCATATGCACGTGTGATGGGCTTCTGCAACCTGTCTTTAGTGAAAATGAGGTCCCTGGTGACAGGTTCCCTTTAACATTTCTTTAGCTTTACTTACTCCAGTTGATGGTTAATTTGATCAAAGTATTCATTATTCCCAGACTTGTCAATTTTACCCACTGATGGCTGTGTCATCACTGTATCTTTGAAGATGACTTATTTCAAGTCAGAGGTATACAGGGAAAATAAATAGGGGGACAGTTTAGCCCCTGAGGAGCGCAACACTGCACATTTACATATTGGACTCCATACTTCCCATTCGTACTACCTGAGGAAGATCAGTAAGGTAGTCCTTAATCCAGGAGATCATTCCTTCGTTCATTGACATCGCCCTAAGTTTGGAACAGAAGTTGCGGTTTTATGGTATAATTTACTTCCAAATTTCTGAATGCATATTTTTAGTTGACTCAAACAATGCAACATAACACAATGTTATCCATTTATACAATTGCATATAGAAATAAAAAGAGAGTTTACAATAATTGACCTTGATATGAAACTTAAACAAATAACAAAAACTGTTGAACTGTATTTATACCAAGAAAGATACATTTTAAGGCCCTTTGCACACACATGCTTTAACGCCTGAGCTGTGAGCAAACATTGTCTCACTCCTCTGTGACCTTATACAAAATATAGGATAATTTGTCCGTCTGTAACTAGGGGTTTTATGTAAGTCAGGACCATCTAAAAAATAAATATTTATACATACAATTTTTTAACACACATTTTATCTAAGCCTTCTCATAACTACCTTTCTCTCAGGTATACTGCTGTCCCCACAGTACCCTGTTCTCCTCATCGCCATGTTGACATGGCTTCCAGCATTTTTCTTCTGGTCATTTGCTCATGGGTCCTAATGCATGTTCCCAATCTTAAAGAGCCAGTATGAAACTGTCAAATCTATTTCCTTCCAATAACTGCACACCCCTGGTGATAAAAAGTACCTGCCTACAATGAAAATGTTTAGGTGTCCTGTGCAAAATTATGGGGCTTATTTATCAGGGGTTCCGTGGCCGGCTTTTTGTGGGGGTTTCACAACTTTTCGGGGATCGCGCCGGGGAGATTTCGGCACATCGGTGCCGGCTTTCATGCAGCAGAAATTGGGGGGCCAGCCGTCGGACGATCCGATGGATTCGGACTAAGATTAACATTTTAAATTTGTGTCGAATGCACTTACATACACCTGGAGGAAGATGGTGAACTCCGGTGGACCTGATTGGGGAAGCGACACAAGCAGGGAATCGGGCGCACAATCTTCTTGAATCACGGTAGATGTGCATTCTGGCAGACATTCCAGATCGGGGATCGCACAGGACCGGGTAAGTAAATGTGTTTCTGATATTGTCTGTATTCCTGTTTTTCTGACCCGCTCACTATAGTATGATTATGGTTCTAGTCTGTGATTTTGTGTTCTTGTCTTGTGACTACCTCTATCTGAGCTTATTCTGATCCATTTGTGACCTCAGCTCCCATCTGAAACTTGGATTATGTCTGTTTGCTGCCTGCTCCTGTCCCCAGCTTGTACCTCGAGTATTATAACGATTTTGGGATATTAAGTGAAACTGAAATGGGAACATGGCGTTCCCATCTCACTGTGTGTTGTATGGATTATCTGTCTTGTTCATAGAGAGATGTATGGGTGGCGTACACAGGAAACAAAGACTTGTACACTTACCTTTTGTGTACAAATGTAGATAGGCTTTGTTGCAGAGAGTACTACCCAAGTATCACGCATAGTGCAGTGGGAGGTATTCAAAGTCCATAATACAAATCATATCATAGAAGCATTTTACATATTTTCTCTAGTTTAGAATCTGCATAATGTGCTCCAGCACTCACGGGATGCCACAAAAACATAGAAGAACATATTAAAAATTAACATATTATAATTCCTTGTCATAACCGGCTCTCTGTCTGATTTTTAATATGCTTGAATAAAGGCTGCATAAAGTATCCCATGAGTTCTGGAGCAGTCTTTAGATTTTGGACTTGTATAACTGTGCAGGGGCAGTTTTCACATGCTTACCTGCACTTGATATGTGTTTTCCTTCCTGGTAGTACCAGAAACCAAGCAAGCCTACCAAACTTGAGAGAGTAATAAAATGTAAATATTGTTCTACTAATTTGTTAATTTCATTTCAGTTTACCTCCTCTTTTATTAAACACATGAATGTATTAAATATATATTGATTTACACATTTTTCTTAATGTTGTAAACACAAAATGAACAATGTATTTAAAAATAAATAACTAAAATGTTCTATTTGTTCAGTATCTTACAACAAATAAACAATAAGACAAGTAACCACAGCCAAATGTGGAATGGAGCATGGTTTTGGAAATATTCTGTGGTACTGTAATAAGTTGCCAGTATCTTATAAACACTGTTTACTGTTTTGATGTTTTTCAGGGTCTGAACGGAATGTCTTCAGATGACAAGACTGAATCTCCCATGTACGTGTATGAGTCAACTGTACATTGTACCAATATTCTTCAGTGCCTCAATGATCAGTGGAAGCAAGATATTCTATGTGATGTCACTTTAGTTGTGGAAGGGAAGGAGTTTCGAGCCCATCGAGCAGTGCTTGCTGCATGCAGCGAGTACTTCCTGCAAGTGCTAGTTGGGCCAATGGAACATGGATTGATTGTCAGTTTGCCTGAAGAGGTATGGTATATATGTGGTTTTTGAGCTTTCAGTTTATATAGTGACAGCATTACTATAGCTGCTTTTTAAAGTGAAATGTCCATTTATATATAAATAATATTTATGCATACCTAACTGTTCCAAAGATTGCATTAACAGTAGTACTGGTAGTACATCTCTCGCATGACGTCACCTAGCTTTCTCATGTTCCTAGCATGGGAGAGGGAGGTGCAGTGGTGTGCATAAATAGCAGGCCAAAGCACCGGACATCTTGTCTCCGTGCACCATGCTGCTAGTTATAACTTTCAATTCTAGATGTCAGGATTAGAGAAAGACAGTGCTGGGATCAAGATGAAGAGGAGCCGGGTGAGTATTTATAGGTTTTGTTTTCTAACTGGTTGATTTCCTTTAACCCCTTAATACTGCAGCCCTTTTTCATTTTTGCGTTTTCATTTTTCACTCCCCACCTTCAAAAATCTATAACTTTTTAAAATTTTTTGTAACTAGGGGTTTTATGTAAGTCAGGACCATCTAAAAAATAAATAATTATACATACAATTTTTTAACACACATTTTATCTAAGCCTTCTCATAACTACCTTTCTCTCAGGTATACTGCTGTCCCCACAGTACCCTGTTCTCCTCATGGCCATGTTGACATGGCCTCCAGCATTTTTCTTCTGGTCTTTTGCTCATGGGTCCTAATGCATGTTCCCAATCTTAAAGAGCCAGTATGAAACTGTCAAATCTATTTCCTTCCAATAACTGCACACCCCTGGTGATAAAAAGTACCTGCCTACAATGAAAATGTTTAGGTGTCCTGTGCAAAATTGTGGGGCTTATTTACCAAGGGTCCCGCGGCCGGCTGTGGGGGTTTCGCAACTTTTCGGGGATTGTGTCGCACGCGAGCGGATTTCTGCACATCGGTGCCAGCTTTCATGCAGCAGAAATTGGGGGGCCAGCCGTCGGACGATCCGATGGATTCGGACTAAGATGAACATTTTAAATTTGTGTCGAATGCACTTACATACACCTGGAGGAAGATGGTGAACTCCGATGGACCTGATTGGGGAAGCGACACAAGCAGGGAATCGGGCGCACAATCTTCTTGAATGGCGGTAGATGTGCATTCCGGCAGACATTCCGGATCGGGGATCGCACAGGACCGGGTAAGTAAATGTGTTTCTGATATTGTCTGTATTCCTGTTTTTCTGACCCACTCACTATAGTATGATTATGGTTCTAGTCTGTGATTTTGTGTTCTGGTCTTGTGACTACCTCTATCTGAGCTTATTCTGATCCATTTGTGACCTCCGCTCCGATCTGAAACTTGGATTATGTCTGTTGCTGCCTGCTCCTGTCCCCAGCTTGTACCTCGAGTATTATAACGATTTTGGGATATTAAGTGAAACTGAAATGGGAACATGGCGTTCCCATCTCACTGTGTGTTGTATGGATTATCTGTCTTGTTCATAGATAGATGTATGGGTGGCGTACACAGGAAACAAAGCCTTTTACACTTACCTTTTTGTGTACAAATGTAGATAGGCTTTGTTGCAGAGAGTACTACCCAAGTATCACGCATAGTGCAGTGGGAGGTACTCAAAGCCCATAATACAAATCATATTATAGAAGCATTTTACATATTTTCTCTAGTTTAGAATTTGCATAATTTGCTCTAGCACTCACGGGATGCCACAAAAACATATAAGAACATATTATAAATTAACATATTATAAGTCCTTGTCATAACCGGCTCTCTGTCTGATTTTTAATATACTTGAATAAAGGCTGCATAAAGTATCCCATGAGTTCTGGAGCAGTCTTTAGATTTTGGACTTGTATAACTGTGCAGGGGCAGTTTTCACATGCTTACCTGCCCTTGATATGTGTTTTCCTTCCTGGTAGTACCAGAAACCAAGCAAGCCTACCAAACTTGAGAGAGTAATAAAATGTAAATATTGTTAAACTAATTTGTTAATTTCATTTCAGTTTACCTTTTTATTAAACACATGAATGTATTAAATATATATTGATTTACACATTTTTCTTAATGTTGTAAACACAAAGTGAACAATGTATTTAAAAATAAATAACTAAAATATTCAGTATCTTACAACAAATAAACAATAAGACAAGTAACCACAGCCAAATGTGGAATGGAGCATGGTTTTGGAAATATTCAGTGGTACTGTAATTAGTTGCCAGTATCTTATAAACACTGTTTACTGTTTTGATGTTTTTCAGGGTCTGAACGGAATGTCTTCAGATGACAAGACTGAATCTCCCATGTACGTGTATGAGTCAACTGTACATTGTACCAATATTCTTCAGTGCCTCAATGATCAGTGGAAGCAAGATATTCTATGTGATGTCACTTTAGTTGTGGAAGGGAAGGAGTTTCGAGCCCATCGAGCAGTGCTTGCTGCATGCAGCGAGTACTTCCTACAAGTGCTAGTTGGGCCAATGGAACATGGATTGATAGTCAGTTTGCCTGAAGAGGTATGGTATATATGTGGTTTTTGAGCTTTCAGTTTATATAGTGACAGCATTACTATAGCTGCTTTTTAAAGTGAAATGTCCATTTATATATAAATAATATTTATGCATACCTAACTGTTCCACAAAGATTGCATTAATAGTAGTACTGGTAGTACATCTCTCGCATGACGTCACCTAGCTTTCTCATGTTCCTAGCATGGGAGAGGGAGGTGCAGTGGTGTGCATAAATAGCAGGCCAAAGCACCGGACATCTTGTCTCCGTGCACCATGCTGCTAGTTATAACTTTCAATTCTAGATGTCAAGATTAGAGAAAAACAGTGCTGTGATCAAGATGAAGAGGAGCCGGGTGAGTATTTATAGGTTTTGTTTTCTAACTGGTTGATTTCCTTTAACCCCTTAATACTGCAGCCCTTTTTCATTTTTGCGTTTTCATTTTTCACTCCCCACCTTCAAAAATCTATAACTTTTTAAAATTTTTCCATGTACAGCGTTGTGATGCGATTATTTTCTGCGTAACGAAATTACACCTCAAAAGGGAGGATTTACATATTCAAATGCGGTGTACTTGGAGTGGAAAAAAATTCCAATGCCAGTGAATTGGTATTAAAAACGATTGTTGCTTATCTTGTGGGCGTGATTTACGGATTTCACTCGTACACCCCAAATGACATGTCTCACTTTATTCTTTGTGTCGTGACGATTTACAGGGTAACAAATTTGTATAGGTTTGCGTTTTCCATACATTTAAAAAAAATTAAATTGTTTTGGGATTTTGCCATCATTCTGGGCATAATAATTTTTTTTTATACTTGGTGTGAACGGAGCTGTGGGTTGGGCGTTTTTCGCGGATTTGATGACGTTTAAATGTTAGTCATTTTTAGTACTGTGCAAGATTTTGATCACTTTTCATAGAATTTTTTTTTAAAGGCAAAAAGAGCCATTTTCGGCTTTGGGTGCGATATTTTCCTTTAAACGCAATTGACAAAACGTTTTATCAATTTTGATCGGGCATTTTCGGACTGCGGCGATACCAATGGGTTATGATTTTACGGGATATATTTATATAAGTTCTAGGGAAAGGGGGGTGGTTTGGAGGTTTTAGGTTTTTATTATAAATTTTTTTTTAAATTTTTAAAAAACTTCTGGCAGTATAGTGGATCTTACTCCCCATTCAATTACAATGTACAACGGATGCCACTCCCGATGACGTCACGGGGAGCGACGTCCTCGGAAAAAAAGATGGAGGCGCCATCGTTTGAAGACGACGCGGCGATCAGCAGGAGAATGCTGCGGGATTCACGATGCGGGGGGACGGGAAACTGCGGGTGTTACCAGTAGTCTTGCTAGCACATATGCAGCAAAGGAATCTTACGGCATATGGAGAGGGCCTCAGACCGCGAGCCTCTCACAGCACTGCACCGACATGTGACAGTAGTATCAGTAGTCGGTAAGGGGTTAACAAAAAAGTGTATTAATGGTGGTAACTGTATGCTGTTATTTGAAATCGCACCTGGGCTGCAAATAAATATCCCTAAAGAGGACATTCACTCCTCCACTATATAGAGATAGGGGTGCTACATAAATTTCACGGGCATTAGAATTTTCTTTTAGCCCCCCACGGTGTTTACATAAGCAAAAACACAGTGATGCAACTGCTCTCCTAAGTGGTAACCACTATGCACACGCTGCATAACCGTGCTGCATAAGCGTACTAACCAGCCCAAAGCAGCATAGGCGTAACTGTGACGCAAATAAGTATAACGGTGACACAAAACCGCAGAGTTGTAACCATGCGCAAAAGCCAGCGTAAGTGCAAACATGCCGAAAAACGCAGTGTAAATTACAACTGAGCCCAAACGCAGCGTCGATGGCACCAAAACTAAAGAAATAACATTGGATTATGTAAACAAAATGTCAACAGAATATTAGCAGAAAGTGCATGTGAACACAGCCATTAGAGAACATAGAAAAAAAACTCAAGCGTCAATATACATAAATAGCTATCTCGAGCATGTTGCCTGCCATGATTTGGACAAGTATTAGAGAGATTACGATAACACACGCCTCCAGCTCAAGCCCCCAGTCCTGTCTACTCTGACAAGACACGCATTACAATGGCAGAAACAGGAATGATATCTCCGCAACACGGGGTTGAACGGAAAATTTCAAGGCCCTCTGAAGCTTGTGTAGCAGCCCCTACAGGGATGGTATTATAATTTCACATGTGAGAGGGTGAGGGTGAAAGGTCCTTTTTGAAAGATCAGCAGTGTGCGTGGACAGCAGTGATGCCAAAAGCATAAGACAATAGCATTATTTTTTTCTGTCATTCATTGCATGCACTTGTTTTCTCTCTTTTTGTTCAAATCTCTAAAATTAAATATTAAATAGTGCCAATAGTAATTCATATTTGTGAATACAGAGAACAGTTCTCTTTACAACTCTGTACAACTGAAAAACAAGAGGTTGTGGCTTATGGAAGGTGGAAAAAATGAGGACCATGTTCTAGTTAATTAGCTCAGTAAGGCTTCACTAGTGAACAAAAGAAAAAAAGCAACCGGCACTACCTTCTCAGGGCCAGAACAGCGATAGGCACAACAGTCCAGGCAAATGGCAGGTACGAGGGAAAGGCAAGACACGTCCCAACCGGGGTGCTCGTGGAGGTCCAGCATCAGCAATCACAAGGTAAAAGCGAAGCGGACGGCACCACCGGTATCACGGTACACAAATTGTTTATTTCGGAAAGGAACACGTAGCAGGGAAGATGCACGTCTCGCAGATGCGACGGACCGTTTCACGCATTCTGCGCTTTCTCAAGCCTGGTCCGAGGTTTGTCGCCTCTGCGTGGCGTGCATCTTCCCTGTTATGTGTTCCTTTCCTCAATAAAGCGATTTGTGTACCTTATACCGGTGAGTGCCTTCTGCTTCTCTTTTACTTTGGATCAGTAAAGCTTCATGCACACGACCATATATATGGGAATTTGTGCGGCTAACTCGCGGCCCCCATAGAGGTCTGTTGTGTATGATCACTGTACTCATGCATCGGGAGACGGGCGGCCTTGCCGCAAGCTATTGGACGGTTCCAATTCCTGTGGCCGGTTGGTTCCTATGGAGATGGGAGGGGTGAGCACCATCTCCACCTGGCCAAAATGGACAATAAACTTTCCCCTGTTTGCAGCCCTTTTTCTGCACACATCATGTGCATGAAGCCTAAAATAGTTATCTCCAACAAGCCCATTGACAAATATTAAAAGCACACAATTCCTTTTTTAATCTCACTTCTAATGTTCAGTTCATTCTTATATTTGCAGTTTCCTTTTACTAGTTACTAAAAGAGTAATATATGAAGAAGAAGACTATTAATATTGGAGGGACACACAATTGCGTGAACTTAACAGACTTAAGCCAGATCTTTATCTGATGTTGCCTGTTTTAATCAAGATTAACACATGACTGTGCCTAAGAAAACAAGATACATGATAGTGGCTAGGGTGAATTTGTTTGGAAAAAGGACACTGTTGTATTCGTAAGGTATTTTACCGTGCACACAGGAAATGTAAACTATTCGGTGTGTCAAGAGCCGAGAACTTAAGCTGCGATGTACGAATGTCAGGATAAAGAATATAATGGCTCGCTGCAATATGTTTTTATTGCTCTGGTTTGGGAATGATTATGGAATGAGGAATCTTGAAGACATGTATAGAAGAATTATCAGTCAAACTTATTAACATTGTGAAGTATCCTTCTTGTATAGGCCAGAGGACTGTCACATATTGACGTGCAGCGAACTCATTAATCCTAGAGTACCTTGGGAGGGATTTAATAGAAGCTTCTCCTAAGAGCAAAAAATGTATGTTGCTCATGGCACAAAATCGGAGCTCAGCTTTCATTTTCCCAAGTACTTAATTAAATAAAAACTGAGCCTGATTGGTTGGTTTGCTTTGAGCAACTGAACAGCTTTTCTCTTAAACGGTCCTGTACCTTCCCCACTTCAAGAAATGCCTGGTCTCTTGTAACATTGCTATAATAAAGGGTCTTGAAATGGTTGGTGCACTACTAAAAACTATAAAATTGAATAGGCTTTCTTTTAACACATAAAGTTGTACCACCTGCCTCCGGCGTCCTGATGTCCCAGCGTAGGGACCATTGGAGCCAGGCCCATATTTACAGGGGCAGTAATGCTCCGACACAAACCTCTAGTGGGCAGGAAACGCCCCGCCCATCCCTGTGTCCCAGCGCTGTATCAGGTGCCGCGAAGAAGGTGAAGTAAGCTGTTGGGGTTTTTTGGGGGGGGTGTTTTTTTTAAGGACCACCTCCTGCCCCAAGCCAGGTACTACATTTTAAAGCAGTCATACAATCGCCCTTTTAACATAATTATCTGTTAATCTCTATAGTAGGTAACCCCTTGAAGTAACAAATTATAACTAGGTAGCTATGTCATTTGTGGTTGAGTTCATGTGTTGGAACAGACCGAGACATCAATGTTTCAGGTTTACTGTCATTTTCACCGTCATTTATGTCATATCTTTTCTTTGTATGTAAGCTTGTCAGAAAAAATATATGAATGGCGCAAGCAAAGAATGTGTGTAGGACATCTGTTCATGTGATGTTATTCATTAACATCACATATCAAGACGTACTATGGCTTGGGGTACCTTGGTAAAGAAACACTCCAGTCAGAACTGAATATTGAATTATACCTTTCTAGGGGAATAGTACAATGAAATAGTCACAATGCCTCATCTTTGACCCTGTACCTGCTTATTCATCAGATGGCTTTGAGGAGGTTCTAATTGACAACACTACCTAGAACGTACAGATATTGCTTCTGATTTATTTTTGATTATCGATTGTATGATTATAGAAAATATAAAGGAACGGATGAAAGTAAGAATGCATGACTGCCCCCCCACCCCTTTACAAATTACATACATCCTTTACAGAAACTTCACTTAAACTTTAGTGGAAGTACTCGACAGTGAGGGACCTACATAGATGCCCAGTATTCCAGTGGGTCGGTACATGTATTCAGAACCTCTCTACATTTTTCCCTCTGGTGTTTCAATAGATGCCCCAATTGGTAAGATTCCAAAAAGTTCTTTTTTTGTGCACATTTAATGTACACTCGCTGCCCCCCCGCTAGACAGAATAAAACCGACAACGTAGAGATTGTTTCGTATTATTACACAAGAAACGAATCACCTAGTATATGACTAACTTCTTTCAGGCCAGTTGCATCCGGCAAGTTGAGTAGCCTCACCTTTTGACGCTTGTACAGCAACCAATCTTTCTTGGGACTGATCTTTATTTAACACGTTTTTCTACACCGGTATTTACGTTGCCCCTTGACGATCTCTGACAAGTTCCTTCATGTTAGTGTGAAGCGCTTGGTGAGGACAGTATTTTCTGTCTATCTCCACAGATGCTATAGACTTGGTTTACGGTAGGGCTTTCTGGTCGGGCCAGTCAAGAATGGTCACAGACCGTTGTTATGATAGCACTGCTTTTATTTTAGGGCCTACGTGTGCATTAGGGTTGAGATTGGTCTTGTTTGAAGGTGGACGCTCAGGCCCAGTCTGAGGCCAGTGACACCCGGAGAGGTTTTCATCCAGGATAGATTTTCTTGTCCACATTTTCTTCCTGAAATGCAACCAGGTCACCCTCACCTGCAGCTGATGAAAACACACCTAGCCATGCATTGCTGCCAACACCATGTTTCATGTTGGATTGTATTGTCAGGTGATGAGCAGTGCCTGGTTCTTCAACAACATGCGCTTAGAATTAACACAAAAAGTACAATTTTATTTCTCATAGTTGGGGAATCCTTTTTTTTTTTTTTGCAAAAAACTGTATGCAGGTTTCATATGTCTTTGCAGGGAGGGGGAGGGTTTCTGTCAGCACATTCTGTCATAAATCCTCGACTAATGTAGGGCTGCATTGATTGTTGACTTTGTGGAACTCTCTCCCATTTCCATACTGTATCTCTGATGCTCAACCACAGTGATTTGGGGGTTCTTCTTTACCTCGGTCACCAAGAATCTTTTCACACAATTGCTTAGTTTGGCAGGATGGCCAGGTCGAGTTGTGGTTGTCCCAAACTTCTTCCATTTAAGGATTATTATGACCATTATGAGTGCTGCAGAAATAATTTTGTAACCTTGGCCAGATCTGTGGTTTGCCACAATTTTACCTCTGTGCTCTTTCCGAGGATCCGTACCAAGCAAAGGATTGGCTAGCACCACCAGAATTAATCCAAAAAATGGCCTTGTGCAGAGAAATGCATCAATGAAATAACAAAGCTAAAGCAGTGCACAACAAACGGCCAATCAAATGTAAATCTGAAGATATATACAACAATCTTTATTGAAAAATAAGAAGACAAACATTACAAACTCCATATACATCTAAAAACATCTAAAACACAAAATGTACAAACAAAACAGGCCGGGGACCCATGTGAGGGTGACCCGTATACCTCCTCTCTCCAACACTGAATAGTGTCAAGCAGCCAACCTCCAGATATAGTGGGAGTATGAAATTGAGTATATATAAAATATCCAGGCACAGACTCAAGCAGCAACCAAATGATTATGCGTGCAAAGTAATATCTCCTCAACAATAAGCAAAAAATACAAAGTGCAAGTGCTTCAATAAAGTGCTATATTGATACAGGATGGGCTATCCCACAAAGTGTGTCGGTACTGCAAGCTGTTCCTGAGTCATGTCAGTGAGAATAGGAAAAATAGCTACTGCATGGCTGGTCAGCAGGAGGTGGTGAGGCTGGCGACGAGGTGAATTTCCCCACTCGTTTCGTCGTCACCCGGACGACTTCCTCAGGGGTCAGTTGTCGAATGCCCTGTTAACTCACCTTTTATATGTCCCCCCGTTTGTGTGCACGCGGCGTTCACAGGCAGAGACGCTCAGTCGGCGTCTCGGTATGGCAACCGGAAGTGCCCGATCGTACCAGTGCGCGTGCGCACCACAATGTGTCGCCGCACAAGCGTACTCTGGCCAAGGTTTTGTTGAGAGAAGGGCTAACCAGGCAACCAGGTAACCAACATTGTAGAGCGCATCATTGAGAAGGTACAGCGAATTATAGAGTTAAATGACCAATTATCCGAACCGGCCTTCAGGGACGATTTACAAAGATTCATAGAAGTATAGAAGTTTTTTTGCAAAAAGTTTTACAAAAGTGCGGCGAGTTTACCAAGGTGCGGCGAATTATAGAACATATAACTAAACACCAACTATCAAAACCGGTTTTAAGAATCGCACAGTAAGTTGAAAAAATGCGGCGAATTTACAAAGATAAATCTAACCCAGGCACCAGTATTCACATGATCATGACGCGCCTACCCGTGCATGAAGGCACGGAAAAAATGGAAAATTAGAGCGATGGGTCCTATAGTATCTAAGCGTGTGTCAGTAGTTGGCTATACGCTGGCTATACGCCAACAAAATGCTGATGCAATGGAACATTTGGCAGATAATCTAAAAGTCTTGGTTTCAACGCTCTTAAAAAGTGAAAGTCTATTGAGGTTAACCTGGCACAAATATTGCCTACCACAGTTTATTGATATCGTCCCATTCCACATAATATGAGTATGGGACGACATGACATTTGTGCCGATAAATAATCTCAGTCAAGTTGATAACCGGTGTACCCTGCATATTGAGGGGCAAGGTCGTGCCCCATATATATGCTCCTATGAAATGACGCTGGCGAGGACATATAAGGTGAGTATTGGTATTTCTTAGTAAAATATAAGAATCACGGAGTGTAAATTTTTTTGTCTCCAACATTTAGTATCTAGCATGTGCTTATAGGGTACAACAACATACAGTAAATAGTATACAATCACAATTAATGTCCATATCTTAAACATCAAAGAGAGAGGTCCAAGGTCACCAGTCAAACCAGGCCCAGTTTGGAGAATGGTGAAAAAATGTCCCACAGTATCATACATTAAAGGGATGGAGTCATCATGAGGGAATGGAATTTTTTTTCTTTTCCACAGCATATAGAGAGTGAGTCTGACCATCGTAATGATCATGCATCTTCCCAAGAGAGGTTGAATTTGTCAGGGAGAACTCTTCGTCAAATCAAATTGTTGACCTGTGTAACCAGGAGGCTTTTTTGGAGTAACTCCCACTGTGTGTCCAATGTATCCGCAGGGAAGGTGTTAGGGAAGACGTCAGGAATGTCCAAGGCCAAGAGCTCTCCTGATGTCCTCGAAACAATTCGGTTTGATCCACAGTATGTACCGAGATACATATTATGCGAGGTGCTTAACTGGAGAAAATATAATTATAAATAAAGTATGTAACAAGTATATGTTCACACTGAGTGGGCAGGGATAAACAGGCCTGAGTGATATCTTCGCATGTAAGTGCTGAAAAAGTGCAATCTGTATAGGGTGAAGAAGAGGGTCGTAGGGACCCAATAACTACATGGGGTCATAAGGACCCATACTAAGTAGAAAGAGGAGGAAGATACCACCAAAGTGTGCCATATGTGAACTCGTGTCAAAAATTTAGTAAAAAAGGGGTCTAAAAGGCCCATAAAATATATGTTAGGAAGACCCGTGGGACCTGAAGGGAATAGAGAATAGATATGTGTGTAAGACGTATCGAAATTCTTACCTGTTCTACCTTGTCACAATTTAGTTATTATATGCCAGTTGTCTCCTGTTAGCTAGGAGTAAGTCAACAGACTTCACCTCTGTTTGTAGAAGCCGTTGAAGAGGAGCTCTTCATTCAAACCCTGTGGGGAGAGACAATGTAAGTTAAAAATCCAATTGGCCTCCCTCCGTAGCAGTTCAGGTGTGACTGTGCCACCCCTAATGTTGGGGCGGATCTTAGTAAGCCCCACTACTCGAAGGCCCCTCACCTTGCCCCCATGGAACATGCGAAAGTGTTTTGCAACTGAGGATAGAGTTTTCCCCCTGAGAGAAGTTCAAATGTGCATTATTGATACTTGAGATGTGTTGTTGTACTCTTCTCCTCAGTTCTTGCGTGGTTTGTCCAACATACACTTTTTGGCATGGGCAAGTAAGGGCATAGATAATATTTTTAGACTTACAGTTGATAAAGTCAAATAATGGAAACTTCTGTTGGTCCAAAGGATTGATAAATTCTTTTGAGGGACACAACAAGGGGCACACTGAACACTCACCACAGGGATATGAACCCTTGATCCTGAGTCCTCTCCCCAAGGGGACCGTTGGACGTGTAAAGTGACTTCTGGACAGTTGGTCCTTCAAATTAGGGGCTCGTCTGGCTATCAGTTTCGGTTTCTGGTCAAGAAATGGCTTCAAACGGTGGTCTGAATGCAGGATATTCCAATTCTTGGCTAAGATCTCTCTGACACCATTCCACTCATTGTTGTATCGCGTGCAAACGCCGAGTTGAGAGTTTGTTCTTGGTGGTTTAGGTTTCAGGAGATCCATTCTCGGAGTATCCCGGGCTCTACAGAAGGCCTTTGAGAGGAAATCGATCATACAAGTACTACATACTATTGTACCCATTGAAAACCCCACTTTCAAAGCCGAATTGGGTGCAGCAGGAGAAAATGTGCTGTGTTACAAGAAAACTGCATAGTAGCTAGTCATGTGATCCTTTTAGTCCTATGGACTGAAATTAAATGGCTTATTCAGGGATTAAAAAAATTTGAAAGTGTTGCAAATGTGCTAAAACAAACAAATGAATACTACCTACCTCTTCAATCCAGCAACCCAGGAAGGCAGCATGTGACCCTTATCATCCATTTTACAGCCATTATCCCATCAGTGATGACAGCCATAATTCTAGTAATATTGCAAGTGCTAAATCAATGAGCAGCTACAGCGGTCACATGCTGCCTTTCTATACAAAGACTGGGAGTATAACAGTAAACCCAGTGTTGGACCATGGATAGTTAACATAAGTAACAGAATAATTTTTTTAGAACATTTTAGAAGTTTTTTATTTATTTTTTTAAAAACTTTTTGGCTTTGATATAGTGGGTACGGAAAGTATTCAGACCCATTTAAACTTTTCTTTCTTTGTTTCATTGTAGCCAATTGGTAAGATCAAAATAGTTATTTTTTTTTGCTCATTAATGTACACTCTGCACCCCATCTTGACAGAAAAAAACAGAAATGTAGATATTTTTGACAATTTATTAAACAAGAAAAACTGAAATATCACATAGTTATAAGTATTCAGACCCTTTGCTGTGACACTCATATTTAACTCACAAGCTGTCCATTTCCTTCTGATCCTCCTTCATTGGAATCTAGCAGTGTTTAAGAAAACTAGATTAGGAAGTGCACACATCTGTCTATATAAGACCTCACATACTCAGGGTTCCTAAGAATCATGAGGTCTAAGGAACTGCACAAGGAGCTCAGAGACAAAATTGTGACAAGGCGCAGATCTGGCCAAGGCTACAAAAAAAACTGTCAGCAGCACTTAAATGGAAGAAGTTTGGGACGACAACAACTCTTCGTCAACCGCGCCATCCAACCAAACTAAGCAATCGTCAGAGAATAGCCTTGGGGATAGAGGTTAAGAAGAACCATAAGAACAGCACGGCTGAGCTCCAGAGATGCATAATTTTTTTAGAACATTTTAGAAGTTTTTTATTTATTTTTTTAAAACCTTTTTGGCTTCGATATAGTGGGTACGGAAAGTATTCAGACCCATTTAAACTTTTCTTTCTTTGTTTCATTGTAGCCAATTGGTAAGATCAAAAAAGTTATTTTTTTTGCTCATTAATGTACACTCTGCACCCCATCTTGACAGAAAAAAACAGAAATGTAGATATTTTTGACAATTTATTAAACAAGAAAAACTGAAATATCACATAGTTTTCATAAGTATTCAAACCCTTTGCTGTGACACTCATATTTAACTCACAAGCTGTCCATTTCCTTCTGATCCTCCTTCATTGGAATCTAGCAGTGTTTAAGAAAACTAGATTAGGAAGTGCACACATCTGTCTATATAAGACCTCACATACTCAGAGTTCCTAAGAATCATGAGGTCTAAGGAACTGCCCAAGGAGCTCAGAGACAAAATTGTGACAAGGTGCGGATCTGGCCAAGGCTACAAAAAAACAGTCAGTAGCACTTAAATGGAAGAAGTTTGGGACGACAACAACTCTTCGTCATCCAACCAAACTAAGCAATCGTCAGAGAATAGCCTTGGGGATAGAGGTTAAGAAGAACCATAAGAACAGCACGGCTGAGCTCCAGAGATGCAGTAGGGAGACAGGAGAAACTTCCACAAAGTCAACTATCACTGCAGCCCACCAGCCTCTCCTCAGTGCAAGAAATGTGAAAGCCTGCATACAATTTGTAAAATTAACATGAAGGACTCCCAGGTTATGAGAAATAAGATTCTCTGGTCTGAGACGATGAAGAACAAACCTTTTTGGTGTTAAATTTAAGCGGTATGTGTGGCGAAACCAGGCACTGCTCATCACCATCTAAATACAATCCCAACAGTAAAATATGGTGGTGGCAGCATCATGCTATGGGGGTGATTTTAATCTGCAGGGACAGGACTACTGGGGCAATTGAAAGAAAGATGAATGTGGCCAAGTACAGAGATATCCTGGATGAAAATCTCCAGAGACCTGACCTAAACCTAGCTGTGCATATTTGGAGAGACTTGAAAATGGCTGTCCTCCAAAGCTCACCATCCAACCTGAGGGAACTGGAGATGATCTGCAAAGAGTGGCAGATGATCCCAAATCCAGGGATGAAAAACTTGTTGCATTATTCCTAAGAAGTCTCATGGCTGTACTAGCTCAAAAGATGCTTCTACTCAATACTGAGCAAAGGGTCTGGATACTTATGGCCATGTGATATTTCAGTTTTTCTTGTTTAATAATTTGGCAGAAATATCTACATTTCTGGGTTGTTTTCTGTCATTTTTTTTTTTTTTTTTTTTTTTATACAAAATATTTTATTAATCAAATTCAGAATTACAGGATATTTTAAGCAAAAAAAAAAAAGTACATGTCCAATTAAATACAGTACACATGTATAAAATTACAAATATCAGATAAGTTGCTTTACAATTTCAGAGCATCCTACCCTTAAAGGATTCTCTACGTAATCCAAGTGTTGACCAGCAATTCATTCTTTACATAATTGTAGATATCCAAAAATAATACCGAGCTGTGTCCCTTTTATTACCTTCCGCAAATACCGTAAAGAGAATCCTTTATTTCTTTAGTACCAGTAAAATTCAATTGTACAGAAATTTCAGAAAGAAATTTGAGTAATAATACAATCCTGAGCAACACAAAAATATACTTTAGACATTTAAGCCTTGTTAGAGCCCTATTTCTTTTTGGTGTTAAATTTAAGCGGTATGTGGGGTGAAACCAGGCACTGCTCATCACCTTCTAAATACAATCCCAACAGTAAAATATGGTGTTGGCAGCATCATGCTATGGGGTGATTTTTATCTGCAGGGACAGGACTACTGGGGCAATTGAAAGAAAGATGAATGTGGCCAAGAACAGAGATATCCTGGATGAAAATCTCCAGAGACCTGACCTAAACCCAGCTGTGCATCTTTGGAGAGACTTGAAAATGGCGGTCCTCCAACGCTCACCATGCAACCTGAGGGAACTGGAGAGGATCTGCAAAGAGTGGCAGAGGATCCCCAAATCCAGGGATGAAAAACTTGTTGCATTATTCCTAAGAAGTCTCATGGCTGTACTAGCCCAAAAGATGCTTCTACTCAATCTTGGGCAAAGGGTCTGGATACTTATGGCCATGTGATATTTCAGTTTTTCTTGTTTAATAATTTGGCAGAAATATCTACATTTCTGGGTTGTTTTCTGTCAAGATGGGGGCAGAGTGTACATTCATGTGCACAAAAAAGAACTTTTTGATCTTGCCAATTGGCATCAATGAAACAGAGTGAACAATAGGTCTGAATACGTTACATAACCACTGTATATAACAATACAATACAGGAACATGTACTGCATTCATGTTTCTCCTGACTAACTGGCATAAAATTGTTGTGGAAGAAGAGATGTGATCCTACAGGGCATGTAAATTTGCCAGGACTTTAAGTACCATGGGTATACATGATGTGAGTCCCTACATTTCCCCAGAACCACATGGCTTATCATCTTTACAGTTCGAAGCAGTTGTGGTAGCTACTTGCATCATATATAACTATTATGCTTATACCATTTTCAGCATATTGTTTTGTCCATGAAATTTACTGTGTGTTTTTTTTTTTTTTGTTTAATTCACGTATGATATAAGATAGCAGTACATGAATGCTTTCTACTCTCTAGTGTTGGCAATGTTAATACATCTCTTGAATCAAAATCTATGCCTCCCAACAGATGCACTATCTGATGGAAGTCCTTTCTGCTGAGAACATTTCTTCAAGTAGAACAGTTTAGTAGTCTCGTGGGTGTTGTTAGGAAAGGGAACACACATTAAATATTCAGCAAATCATTCAAGTGAAAATGCTATAACAAAGAAAAAAATTCTGTACATTTTATTCAGTGGAGCAGCTTTACTTTGGTGTGGAAAATATGACCTGTGTACATATTTCCTCTATGCTTTTGTTGTAGAAGTGAATATGACTTTGAAGTTTTACTGTGAAACAAAGTAAAATAACAACAGTTATATACATATTACCCATTTGAAAAGTTAGCCATTGATTTCTTGTTAATGGAGTATATCACATATTTGTATAATTTTTTAACAAGCTAAAGATATAAATTTTACCCACGGATTTATTTGGTGTAGTTGAATATAGAGGCAATGTTGGCTTCGCCACGGCAGAGACGCAGCCATATTATTTGCCAGCCGGCGCACAATATGAAGTCATCAGCGGCCACATCATACTATGCGCCAGCTGGCAGAGGGCATGGCCGCATCTCTGCCGGCTGTTACTGAAGAGGAGCCGCGGGTAACGGAGCATCGCGCAGAAGACCCAAGAGGAGCCGCGCCGACTTTGGAACCACCGAAGGTGAGTATGTAAGTTTATTTGCTGGTTGGGCTGGCTGTATACTACAGGGGGCAGTCCTGGTGGACGGGGCCTGTGGGGGTGGCAGCTGTAGAAGCCTACGTGCCTGTGTCTGTCTCCTCATACATTCTTCCTTTTCTCCACACCATGCCCTCCCCTGCCTGCTCAATGCACATGACTGGGAAAGGGGCAGAGGGAGCTCCATGAGTGAGGAGGAGAGGAGACTGACCTGCTGTAGCTACTGAAATGATTCAGAATGCTGATAAAAGCATTTTTAAAATCAGCACAGCATAGGGGATTAGAAACAGCCAAAAATGACATTACTGCTGACAGGTTTGCTTTAACTTTCTGCTTCTTCTGCTCTTTTTCCAAAAGCCATAACTTATTTTTTATTTTACCGTTTAAAGAGCGGTATGAGGGCTTGTTATCTGCAAGACAAATGGTACTATTTAGTGGCTCCATGTAATATTCTTTGTTGTGTACTGGAAAGCTGGAAATGAAATTCCAAGTGAGGTGAAATTGACCAAAAAACACACTTCTTGTGGGCTCTGTTTTATTCTTTGGGTCAGTACCATCGCTGAGATTTGTTTATGATCTTTAAAAATAAAAACTCCATTAAATTAATACAAATAGATTTTTCCCTGTAGTTGAGTGGCAGTGTGGATGGTACCTCACAACAGTACTGCTGAAAAGATATTCCTGCACAGCCACTGAAGATGAGATTTGGGACCTGTGGTGTTACTATGGAGCCTGCAGTTTCCCGCCCTGAATGTTCTTTGTATACCAGAGCACTGACGATACATCTCCTCCCAGGCATGATGCTTTCAGGTCATTGTGGACTGCTACCCAAAGCCACTCTTCCTAGTGATCTGTATCATTGGGTTCAGCTCACTAAAAAGAGTAGTATATGGAGTTACATTGCAGTCACGAAACACGATCTTCACCAATTTTTAGCTTAAAAAAAGGGGCGGGGTTAGCTGAAAACTTAAAAAAAACACTACAAGAAGTGTAGGACAAATATAACTGTTTTGCTATGTGAATTTTGCTCATGTTCATCTGATGTTGTGTTCACATGGTACATTTTCGCTTGAACACTAATCCATCCAAAATGGATGTGCATTGTGACAGAAATTACAGTGTTTTTGCCTTTTGTAATCATTATCATTGGCTTCAAAATGTCATTTTACCAAACACATGAATTTTGCTAGAATGCCAGTGTCTTGCATCCTTGGCCCAATTTGCCCCATGTTTAGAGGAGTGAGGAGACACATGAGGGGGCTTGGCTGCAGGTTAGTCACAAGACACAACTCTGGAAAGCAAAGGTAGAGAATCACAATATGGACGTGAATATTTGTCTTGGAAATGGGAATCACATGTGACAATTTGGTAAAATCATTATGAAACTGGAGTTATACTTCAATGAATTATATTGCAAAGTTTATTAATATAACCTACACTCTTTGTTTCTGAAATAAAAAAAAAAAATACATTGCCTCAAAGGCTTAGTTACGCTTTAACTAGTGCCTCTCTGTAGTGGCAAAAGTAATGAGCTATAGAAGAAGCAATGATCTTCTGCTTAGCCACTTTTCTAATCTCACTTGCTACTTGTGCATGTGTTTTCATAAAATGTTTTCCTTTAGTAGTTTGTTGACAGCTGTATTCAAAATGAAGTTTTTAGACATTTTTCCAGAGGTGACATATAGCATATTCTGTATACGGTCATAAGTCATGTCCAGCTGGGATGAATGTAATGTAAATAGCATATACCACCTGCATGTCTACATATGCTTTTGGTCTGTAATCCTCTAGAACATATGTCAGCTACGGTGTTCCCTATCATGTTGACCATGTAGTTTCTGTCCTTGGTTAGAATCCATTTTCTAGACACCACAGAGTATAATCTCCAGGACTGCTGCCTGTATTAGCATAAAATGGCCCAGTTCTGTCAGTGTGATTAATTTGTCCTTTTGTCTCTCCACCATGTGATAAGTGCTATTAATGGTTACAACACTTCACGTGTCAAAGTATTTCTTCCTAATGACTTCAAAGTGTGGTTTATTTCCTTCTCCTCTGCATTATTTTTCTCATTTAGGATTCCACTGGAGTACAGATTTATGTCATGCTCTTTCATTATCAGACAGGTTGCAGCAAAGGAGTGATTGCATATGGTCTAGGGTATGCACGATCCCAGGGGCAGCAGCTGCTGATGTAAGCTGAAAATAGATCCAGCCTATGCTCAGCACTTTTCCCAGAGGTCTCCTATTTATTAGTTACAGGCATGCTATAGGACAGCTTGAATCCTCATTTAGTAAAATGACTCTTTGATTCTCAGTAAGGTACAGTGACATTGCTCAATTACTGCTGTGTAATGTTTTTTTTTTTTTATTAAATGCTGGCAATGACTTTACCAAGCATAATATAAACCTAATTTATAATAAAAGTGTGAAATAAGGTGGTCCATTTGAAGCAAAGGAGGCCCCTAATAAGCCGAGGCCCCTAATTTTACCACCAAAAACCTGGGAAAACCTATTGACTCGAGTATAAGCCGAGGGTGGGAAATGCATTGGTCACAGACCCCCCAGTATACAGCCAACCAGCCCCTATAGTATACAGCCTGCCCCCAGTAGTATACAGCCAGCCCAGCCTGCCCCCAGTAGTATACAGCCAGCCCAGTCTGCCCCCAGTAGTATACAGCCAGCCCAGCCTGCCCCCAGTAGTATACAGCCAGCCCGGCTGATTTGAACTTTTAATATTTTATTAATTTTTTTTATTTTTTAAACTTTTTTTTTCTTTTTTTTTTCACTATTTTTTAGACCATCTAGGGTACAATAACCCTAGATATGCGGTAATCCTATTTGTGATGCATCATCATGGTGTGATCAGCTGATTTCATATGATCTCTATTTTTCTGTTACTTTGCTGTCTACATTCTGCTGTCCTGAAGAATAGCTCTCTTCTTATCACTTTGCAGTGCTTTATTTTGAGACACTAGGGAACTGAGAGATTTATAAAAATCAACTCTTTTAATGATGAGCGACTCATGCTAATGGTGAAAAGCCTAGAGATTTGCTTTTTTTTTTTTTTAGGAAATATCCTATTGGGTCTAGAATTGGTTATCCTGATCATCACCGGTGATATCACAGCTTATCACAGCTTATCACAGCGACATGCCCCTTCCCTGGCAAAAAAAAGTCTGACATTTTCTGGAAAATTAAAAAACTAATCAAAAATAATGAATTTGCTTGAATTAACCACTTAATGACTGAATGAGGTTTATTTGTAGTCTGCAACCATGACAATGCAGCTGTAGATATAAAATGCTAAGGGTTGGTATGAGAGCATATACTAGGAAGCTTCACACGCTGTGTGCTCCATCCGACAGCTACTTTAAAGCTGCTTGTGAATGAACCTGTAAGGCTACATTCATACCATGTTTACATTAGCTGTGAGTGTATACACAAAGGAAACATCCTAATGTATACGCTGTGTATATAGACATATACTGGCTAATGAAGGCATTCTTTTTGCTTTCATCTACACAGTAAATTTCACATACTGTGGAAAACACTGGATGGAAAGAATCTGCAAGCAACTGCTTTTCATCCTGCTCTCTCTTGCTGAGCAATGTATATGCTTAGTGAAGGCCATTGGTGGCAATGGGGATGAATGCATCCTCCTGGCATCTCCACTGAGCGAACGCTCTGGGAAGTTCACAGTGATGTAACTGTCCTGAACATCAGCAGCCAATCAATGATGTTCAGTTTTAAGGGGCGAGGTACAAAATGACATATTCCACTATGTGTGCAAAAAAAACATGTTTTAGACCCAGCCTCAAGTCATTTTATGAAGTTCTACATGACACAAGAATTTCTCGCTGGTGCCAGCTTTTAAAGGCATTCTTGATAGAAGATAAGTGATTTCTGTTTGCCTGGGAAAAATGACAATTTTCTTTATGATAAACAACTTCTTCCTTTTTCTGGTCGTGGAAGACAAAAAGGCTTCTTCAGTTTTTCAATCTCCTTTTAGTGTTCACTAATACTAAACAACCTTGAAGGTGACGGTGACAAGGAGGGAAGGACAAGTAGCTTAGCAGCTTGCTTCCCAACAGCTCCTCACCCGCCTGACTCCATATCTCCTGGGGAGAAATCCAATCTGAAAAATGATTGAGACAAAGTCTATTATGCAGTGTGCATATCTCTTCATTGTCAGCACTGGTTGTGTTGACTCATCCTATTAATTCTAGGGAAATTGTATGGCCTTATTCCTTTGCTTTCTGGTGCAATTCTGTGATATGATGATAAGTTGTATCCTTTCTGTCATATAGCTGTGCAGGATTTATCATGTGTGACTCTTAAATTATCTTTAATGCTGTACCATTCCTCATTTCTCCAAAGCGCAAGATTTACATCTGTTGTATATCAGATAACCATGTAATTTTTGTTTCTGAAAAAGCTTTCCTTTTTGTAGATTCCGGTACATTTTAGGTCAGCGATTCTGTCATCCATCTTTTTTATACAATACTTATGGCCGTATAATTTGTTGTTTCAGAGCAGAGTTTTCATTAAACCCCCATCGATGCCCTTGCAACTAATAATTCTGTCATAATAGGCAATAAATGCGTGTAATCTAATCCTGCAGTTATATTATCTGTCCCCTTATATTATACAAGTTGAACATTTGGAAGTGGTAGTGGAAGGAATTGTGACAACAAAGGATTTGTTGTGTTGCTATGAAGATACATGTCTACATAGCAGCTGGACGCACACAATGGTGGTTTCATAGTTTTATATTACTATTTCCAAAACCTCCATTTTCATTGGATAATAATGGATTGGCTGCAGATGTATTTACTCCACCATTAACTTGACCTCTAACAATTAAGAAGCTGCTATGAAAACTAACAAAACTACTTGCCATCAGTGCTCTAAATAGTGAAAACTGGTGGCTTCAACATGTTTCCCCACATAACACTTGTTGCTATCTACACACAGGCTTTTTTACATCGCTTTTAGCTGCATGCAGGCAGCTCGTGTTTTCAATTGTGAAACATTTAAGGTGAATGCAAATGCAAGTGGATGAGATAATATCTTTAGCATATTCTTTACATGAAAATCACTGTTTGTAAGAGCGGGTAAGGCTTTTGTATCTAATTCAAACAACACAGAAGAATTATTAGCTTGGACGTCATGTTCGAATTGTGCAGGCTAAATATGACAGCATTGCTTCAATGCAGGATGCGTTCTACTTGCAATGCAACTTTTGGAACGACTGTACTCTTATCCACAAGACATGATTTACTTATCTTTTGCCCAATGAGGACATTTTTGGAGAAGCACTTCCTCTCAGCCAGGGTGACTTTGTGTATGTATATTTATATTCCATAAAATATCACTAATGACTTTTCATAGGTCTTTCGCTTCAGAATCATTTCTCATTTGGATATTTGCCTCAGACAAAGCCTATTAAACATATCATCATAAATTTTGTTGCAAACATTCAAAGGGCGCATCGGATAGTATGCTTCTATTTTATGGCGGTAATAATATATCCTTTTAACATGAATCAACTTGAAGATTAGTTTTTTTATGTGGAATCTTATTTTACTCGGAAACATGAAGGGTGTGTGTAACAAGTTACAAGCACATAGTTTTAGTATTTCTAGTCCAACGTGCTATACAAATTGCGCTCTGCTTTTAGTAATAGTGCTCTGTAGCCCATCATTTTAATCCTATTTTCCAGGAAATGACACTTTATACAGCGTGTGCTAAGTTGACTCATAGCATGCTTGTACACATTTTTCAATGCAAGCTACCCGTGTGAAGGGCAGCTATTTTCTTTTTACCTTCTAGAAATAGCTTCAGTACTCCATTTAGCTCATTCAGTGCCTCTGGCAAGTGTATTATATAGTCCAACACACAGGATTCACAACCAGCAGCTCGACTTGCAAAAAAGCAGGTGTCTGGACTGTGTGCTAGTTTGCAATGAAAGTCTCTGGACGTTGTCTGTGTTACCGTATAAGTCCTCTTCTGGCTACACACTGCAAGCTTGCATTTTGCACAGCATAAGTTGTTGACAGAAGCTAAATTAATTCCAAACTTTTGGCATGCAGTGCTTCATTCCTCCATGTATGTTTGGTATGCCAAGCAATCAGGCTCTTGGAAATAGATGCTTCGGAGGTTATTTAAATTTCGGTTCTGGAGCATGATTTAGACATGACATCATTGTTGTTTTCAGTCTGGCAATGTGTGTAAGACGCTAGGATTGGAAAGTGCTTCTGATAATCATACTACAATGACACACACATATATATATGGATATCATTCTAGATATTCACTCTTGCAGATATTTAGATTCAAAAACTGGAAGATTGGATTTCAGTGTCAGTCTCCCAGCACTCTGAGACATCCCAAGAATAGGTCAATCCATATCTTTAAGGATGAATACGCACAATCCATACTATGTCAGTGTACAATATAGCTGCACACAAGTAGGTTATTTAGATTAAAAAGTCTAAATTCTTTACTGATGGCTTGCAGTTGTACCTTTAGGCCATAAATAATGGCCTTTCTCAAACACCAATGGTGCCTGGTAGTAACTTGTAAGAGCTGAAGAGTAGCTAATACAAATGGCACTTTGACCTTAGCACTGCTTGGATATATATCCAGCGCAGCGTTTACATCACCTCCACGGCAAGTGTGCGTCACAACCTAACAAGGGTTATAGCACAATTGTACACCAGACAGAACCTAGTGAAGAACGGTGCCTTTAAGTATACAGTATCCAGTGCTATGTGCGTGGTGGGGGGACATCAGGAGCTGGTGCATGATGAGTCAACACCACATAAATTCACTACAAGGCTTCTTAAGGTCACAAGGTTTCTTTCTGACAATAGATTTCTTAGAGTACAAAGTACTTTATACACTTCTAAAGGTGAATACTATGTAGTTTATAAGCAGCATTTATAGTTATAAAAAATAAAGCAATTACTTAAAGTAATTATAGGAACTATGCTGATATGTAAGGCACTGTAAGTAACAAGATATCGCAAAGGTTATTTATCAGTCTACAACTTTGGATAATAAGAAGAAGCTTGAGATTGAAATCTATAGCCAGACAGAATCCATCTCACATTTATTAGGTATGCTGGCTTTCTTTTAGATGGTGCGGTTCTATCTCCTCTGTGTGGAATTCCTTTGGGGCTGAGGAGGTTAGAGAACAATGGCAAGTGAATGCTGAATCTCACCATTTGAATTTTAATGATCAGTAGCTTGCATGTAGAGTAGGTTTCAAAGTATTTCCTGCGGCGTCAGGACTCCTTTAATGGCCCGTGTGCATAAGAATCAGGAATTGTGTTAAATATAAATGTAGAAAACATAAATGTGAACAATGAGTAGGCATTTCTGGAAATAACCTTAGGTAGGGTAGTTAGAAATAAATAGCACACCATGAGCATTCATCTCACATTCCATTTTTTTGTGGTTCTCAACAAAATAATAAATAAATACAGTATTTGATATACTTTCCTCATTATTAAACAGTACAGCCAAAAACATAAATGTATTTATTGATATTTTATATGAGAGGGCAACACAAAAGATCAAGTATTTGTGAAGTGTAAAGGAAATGATACATGGTTTGGTAAATTAAAAAACAAATGTGCAGTCAAATATGTATTCAGCTCCACTTAATCAATATTTTGTAGGACTACTTTTTTAAAAAAAAAAATATACAAACCAACTTGGATATGCAGAAAAATAAATCTTATTACATTTTACATAAATATGTTTTATATGACATTTTTTCTCCCTCACTAGATCCCCAAATACTGAGGAGTTCCTTTTGTCTTTTGGTTAATAATGTCAGCGATCATACCCTCTGTACTCCTAAAGATCCCCCTTGTATCCATATTGTGGAAACACTAAGGTTAGGCCCCTTTCACACTTGCGTTTTTTACACTAATGATTTGCGCATGCTTTTGTTTAGTAGAACTTTCATTGCACTATGACCCATTGTAATCAATGGGTTTTTTCAGATTTTTTTTAAAAATGTGTTTAAATCTCAGCATGCTCTACTTTTGCAAGTCACAGGCGTGAAAAACGCACCATACAACTCTATGGAGATGCATCAAAAATGCATTGCATTCTGAGACTTATGCAAGTGCAATGCGTATTTCACGCATCAATTGCCATAGAAAAGATCAGCACATTGTAATGAATGAGGAGGAAAACTCCTACATACTGCCATACTGTAGTATGGCAGTATAATGATAGTATCGATCAGAAAACCTAGGATTAAAGTTTCTGAAAAATAGAAAAAATAAAAATAAAAAAAAAGTTTAAATAAAAATTATTATTAAAGAAAAAACTAAAAATTCAAATCACCCCTTCCCTAGAAGTTATATAAATATGAATACACAGTAAAAATCATAAACACATTAGGTATCGAAATATAATAACGGTTTTTCACTGTATTTAGCCCTGTATGGAAAATAGCGCCCAAAGTCACTTTTTTGCCATTTTGAAAAATATTTAAAAAATCCAAAAAAGTGATCAAAAGATTGTAAAATCCTAAAAATTGTATAATTGAAAATGTCATCAGAAGTTGCAAATGGTGGGGGAGTGAAAAATGAAATGAAAAAACAAAAAAGGGCCTTATCCTTAACTGGTTAAAGGACACCTGTCATCAGGTCTGTGTCACTAGTCCTGTCACCTCTACCTGTTGGAGCAGCTCACAAGGATCCCATCACAGCCTTTATCTAGTCAGTTCATACATTACTCATTGCAAAAATCATCTTTTCTTTATTATGTAAATTAGACTGGTCACATGGTCAGAGGCAGTGATGTTATCCCTGTTACCGCGCCCCTCTCCTCCCCCTTCTCATGTCTGTGTGTAATGTATAGTAAAGCATTGATAGTGTGTGTGCTGCATCTGCTGACATGCTGCATCCTCCCATACATATGCGAGACACAGACATTACAAGCTACACAGCTACACATGTAGCTGAATGTTCGGCTATATCATAGCTGCCTGGAGCTGTTGTATCTCTCTTATACACACACACATTCCGCAGGGGGCACCAGGAAGCACATCATTATACAGTCTGTCAGTCAAGCACTGGGGGTGTAGCTGTGCCTCCCACTCATGAATAAGCTGGACAGCTTGAATATGCTAATATGCTAATGACTCATTGGACATCTCACAGGTCATTTGCATACAGCTTTAGGACCTCATTGCTTAGGTTTACAGGCATGTAGAGGGACAATGAAAGGATAGAGGCAATGCTCTCTAATGGCAGTTTATGAAAATCTATTTAGTTTAGGGAGGTTATTTTGCCTGACGGGTTCTCTTTAAATAAATCTCTCAATCTCAGATTGGTTGAAGAATGCTTGTAAACAGCACCTTTCAACTCAAACCACAAATACTTAATAGGATTTAGGCATGGACTTAGTACCATTATAATAAACTAATATGCTTTGATGTAAACCATTTGATTAATTTAAACCATTCTGTATGTTTGATGTTGTTCGGATGGACGATGCAGCCTCTATTGGGTTACCTTCAAGATTGCCCTGTATTTAGTTTTATCCATCTTTCCATCAACTTTAACCCCTTTATGACCGATGGTCATTGGTGCTTGAATGTCCAGGTCAATGTTTGTCATTGCTATGTGCTTCTTTAAATGACAATCTCTCTGGAAAAGCTTTACATATCATAACAATCTTCACTCAGTTTTTTTTAATGACATGTGAGACTTGAACTTAATTACATATTATTTTTGTCTTTATATTATTTGCCAAGAATTGACGGATATATATATCAGTATGAAGTTGTGTTCTTAAAAAAAGAAGCTTTATTTCTGTACAAGGGAGACAGTATGAGTCTTTCTCTGCACCACTTTAAATCCCCAGACTGCCCTGCCTGCAGCTACTTCTATATTCTGAATTCAGCAGACCGGCTGGAGGAGGGCACACTAAAAATGCCTATATCTCCTGAACCCATGCACCTAGAAACGCTAGCAATTCTGCTGTCATATTAAACCGGAGAGTCTTCCCTTTTAATATGAAATATAGTTTGTACAGATTCTGAGATACCCATTCTTAACGTTACAATGAGCAATAGAAAGCTGTACATAATTTTTTTTTTTAGTGCAACTTTAACATCCATACACAACCATATAAAAGTGGAAATTGTTCTGTTTAAAACAATGCAAAAATTGTGTTTCTAGGTACCATGGTTCAGGAAATATAGCCGTTTGAAGTTGGTCACTGTCATGATGTTTATAAATGTACTTTCTGCACGGGGCTTTTTTTTTTTTTTCCACTTTACGTAATAGAAGATCCATTGAAGTCCATGGGGAATGGAGGGTGAACAGAAGACCTTTCGTCTACCTTCTGGTTTTCATTTCATGGAGAGTGTAACCAATACTGCTGGTGCAGTTGTGAATCAGACCTAACAGCTGTACTATGGATTCTCCCACCTGAGATGGGGATCTGTGCGTATGTCTTATCATTGCTCTTTTTGCCTGGGCTGTCTTGTTAGGGTTAGCATTTGTGTCTAGCTTGGGCTTTTTTTTTCATTGTATTTTTTTAAGTGTATTCACTGTGCCTCTGCTTCATCCCTAAGCTATCTGGTACATTACTTTGGTTTTCACGATTAATTTTTTAGACTGTGTTCACACGCATTTGAATCACATTTTCACATTGAAAGCCTTTTCTAAGGTTGGAGGGATTGGTTTGAACCGATCACACAGTACTGTAATGCTTGGTATCGACAATAAGCACCATGTTTTGCATTGTTTGAATGCGGCCTTCACGTAATAGCTGTAGTTATACTGGAAATAAATTACATTCTATTTAGTACAGATGAGCGGACTCGAGGTTTGGGTTCACATAAAATATCAATAAAACACATTCAAGTATGGAGCTGTAAAATTTTAAAATATGAAAAAGTTTAACTGTATGAATGTTGATGTAACCCAGCGTAGCTGCCCTATAGTGAGGGGAACCTGATGACATGGCTCCACAATCTACAACAAAACCTGTACACATGACAGGTTTACAAAGATGTCCTTTTATCTTATGTACCTATAGTCCAATGTAAAAACCTTTCACTGTGTTTTTTTTTCTTTATGAGCAGGTAAAAGGTTATGCAACCATAGACACTTTATTGCTTCATTTGATGGTTGGCCTTCTGACATGGGTTTGTGGTCTGGTTTGTGATCTTTTCACTGTGTTTATTTTGGAATAGATTATACAGATTAGTGTGGAGGTCAAAGATCATGTGGAGCTTGTTGTCTGTATAGCCATTCCTGTTTATGTTGTGGAACACTTGCTGCACGAATGTTACATTTTATCGGTCAGTAGGGTTGCACTCTATGTATCTTAAACAATACTATTTAACAGCGCTAATAAGTATAAATAAAGTTAATGTTGTGGATACGCCAGAAGCCCTGTGTGATTGTTGTGAAATTTGCCGTCAAAGTTGTGTTGTAGTGAGCTGTTGTGCAACCCATTGTACGTATGGTATATGTTCTGACTGAGAGGCCAGATTAAGAAATGCCTGTGTAGAACACAGCACTCAATGAATGGCGCTTTTGTTCTTTTTTTCAATAGCTTTCAGTCCATGCTGTCTGATGAAATAGCTCTGCTATGGAATGTTATGATCGGTTGTTTACTGTATGTATGTGCTAGGACAGGAAAATCCCTGTTCAGAAGGGATTCAGAGGGAGTAATTAACTACTTCGCTTCAGGACAAGATGACTGACTTTGAGTTGGGATTATCATGTGTGGTGCTTTCATATCTTCTCTATTCCTATCTACAATGTAGTTTCTGCTTCAAATGTGTAACGTACTGCTGTAGTAAAGTTAAAGTAGCCAGTTTCCTCCTTACCTGTACATACCTACTAGATCTAGGTGGCTAAGTGAAATCTTTCAGTGTTTGGGGCAGTCCAGTCTTTTGTACACCTCTGGGTAGATTCTGAATAGTTTATCCATCTTCAGTCTTAACAAAGGGCCCATGCATAGCCAGCCCAAATCCAGTATGCATGTTATGAGGAACAGATGAGATATATTTTTGCCAGAAAGACATTAACCCTTGTTTGGACTAGGAGGGTTTTGGGCCTTCATGAGTTAAATTTGACCTTTTTGAATACTGTAGTTAAAATAGCAGAAAGGAGAAATCATGTTTTAATATTGTTTTTAAGGTAGTTTGTTCAGTCAAAAATGTTTACATTAAAAATTAACCCCTAGACGCACCTAGACGTTATTGTACGTCCTGGTGAGTGCTTCATTAGCGCACCAGGCCGCACTATAACGTCCAGAACTAATGAACCGCCACCAGAAGCAGCGCCTGTCAGCTGTCAATCACAGCTGACACCGCGCTGTAACACCCCCGATCGGAGCCGACTCCGATCGCGAGTGTTAACCCCTTACACGCCGCGGTCAAGCATGACCGCGGCGTGTAAGGGTGTTCCTGCTGTGGATCGGATCCCCCGTGCCGCTTACCAGGGGATCCGATCCTCTTCTGGGCAGCCCCGAGGACTGCCAAGTGCCCCGGGACTGCCCGATGCTCGCAGCAGTCAGACCCCTTCTGGATCTGACTGTAAACTGTCTGAGCATGCGCAAGCATGCCAGACATATTACACTGCTCTACAATAAATAAGTATTGTAAAGCAGTGTATTGAACTTGAACCAGCGATCAGAGCATCGCTGGTTCAAGTATGCATAAGTAAAAAAAATTTCAAAACACAAAAGTTTAAACATTACAATAAATAAAAAATAAATACATAAATATATAAGCTCCTAAAATGTCACTTTCCCATAAAAACACATAATAAAGTATAAAAAACACAACCACACAAAACACTGCCTCATATTTGGTATTGCCGCGTCCATAACAATCTGTATAATAAAACATAATCGTTACTGTACCTGCACCTGCTTCTCATGTGGCAAAAAAAATAAGCTCCTATAGCCTGTACAATGTGACAATGCAAATCTGCTCTGGATGGCGCCTCCTTCCGTTCTATGCTCGTCCAAGCGCGCATACATCAGTTTGCCACCACATATAGGGTATCGGTGTACTCGGGAGATTGTATTGTCAATAAATATTTCAATTTGTAGACCGCACGTCCATTTTGTTTTAATCCCTATAAAACAAGGGTAACCTAAACAAGGGTTAACAAACTTCTTAAAAGTGCTTTTTCATTCGTTGAGGGGTGTAGTTTCCATAATGGGGTAAATTACGAGTCTCACTATTATTTAGGCCTCTCGCAGTCAATTAACCCCTTAACGCTCTGCGCTGTAGCTCTACGGCGCAGAGGTATAAGGAATGTATGAAGAGGGCTCACGGGCTGAGTCCTCTTCATACAAAGGTGGGGGTTTTTGCATTTTGCAGAAAACCCCCACCGCTAATAACCGCGGTCGGTGCTTGCACAGATCGCGGCTATTAACACTGTCATTGCCGCTGGCAAAGTCGTCGGCGGCGTTCAAAAGACTACGGCGCGTGGGCGCGGTTGCCATGGTAGCCTCGGGTCTTCTTTTGACACGAGGCTACATGGCTTCTGGAGATTCATTACAATGAGCCAGTGGCTCATTGTAATGAATGACCTGCAAAAATGCCATATATTGCAATACAGAAGTACAGGCAGTCCCCGGGTTACATACAAGATAGGGTCTGTAGGTTTGTTCTTAAGTTGAGTTTGTATGTAAGTCAGAACCGTATACTTTATTATTGTAACCCCAGTCAAAATTTTTTTGGTCTCTGTGACAATTGGATTTAAAAAATGTTGGATTGTCATAAGAACCAGGATTAACAATAAAGCTTCATTACAGACACCAGTGATATCTGTTATAGCTGTTTATTGTAGCCTAGGACTAAAGTACAGCAAATTACCAACATCCAGAGGTCCGTTTGTAACTAGGGGTCGTATGTAAGTCAGGTGTTCTTAAGTAGGGGACCACCTGTATTGCAGTATATTGTAGGAGCGATCTGACCATCTAGGGCTAATGTACCCTAGATGGTCTAAGAAATAGTGGGGAAAAAAAAGAAAAAAAAAAGGAAAAAAAAATTTGAATATTAAAAATTCAAATCACTCCCCTTTCCCTAGAACTGATATAAAACATAATAAACAGTAAAAATCACAAACATATTAGGCATTGCCGCGTCCCAAAATGCCCGATCTATCAAAATATAAAACCGGTTACGGCCGGCGGTGACCTCCGAGGCGGGAAATGGCGCCCAAATGTCTGAAATGCGACTTTTACACCTTTTTACATCACATAAAAAATTAAATAAAAAATGATCAAAATGTCGCACAGACCTCAAAATGGTAGCAATGAAAACATCGCCTCAAGTAAATGTGTTTCTGATATTGTCTGTATTCCTGTTTTTCTGACCCGCTCACTATAGTATGATTATGGTTCTAGTCTGTGATTTTGTGTTCTTGTCTTGTGACTACCTCTATCTGAGCTTATTCTGATCCATTTGTGACCTCCGCTCCGATCTGAAACTTGGATTATGTCTGTTGCTGCCTGCTCCTGTCCCCAGCTTGTACCTCGAGTATTATAACGATCCATTGCAAATGTTTAATTTTCCACCCAAAATGAATGTATTGTCAATAAATATTTCAATTTGTAGACCGCACGTCCATTTTGTTTTAATCCCTATAAAACAAGGGTTAACAAACTTCTTAAAAGTGCTTTTTCGTTCGTTGAGGGGTGTAGTTTCCATAATGGGGTAAATTACGAGTCTCACTATTATTTAGGCCTCTCGCAGTCAATTAACCCCTTAACGCTCTGCACCGTAGCTCTACGGCACAGAGGTATAAGGAATGTATGAAGAGGGCTCATGGGCTGAGTCCTCTTCATACAAAGGTGGGGGTTTTTGCATTTTGCTGAAAACCCCCACCGCTAATAACCGTGGTCGGTGCTCGCACAGATCGCGGCTATTAACACTGTCACTGTTAAAAGACGACGGCGCGCGGGCGCCGCTATCTTTTTTACGATCGCCGCGCCCCCGAACGTCATCGGGGGGGGGGCGACGATCGGTTGCCATGGTAGCCTCGGGTCTTCTTTTGACACGAGGCTACATGGCTTCTGGAGATTTGTTACAATGAGCCAGTGGCTCATTGTAATGATTGACCTGCAAAAATGCCATATATTGCAATACAGAAGTATTGCAGTATATGGTAGGAGCGATCTGACCATCTAGGGTTAATGTACCCTAGATGGTCTAAGAAATAGTGGGAAAAAAAAGAAAAAAAATTTATAAAATATTAAAAATTCAAATCACTCCCCTTTCCCTAGAACTGATATAAAACATAATAAACAGTAAAAATCACAAACCTATAGGCATCGCAGTTCCCAAAATGCCCGATCTATCAAAATATAAAAACGATTATGGCCGGCGGTGACCTCCGAGAGGGAAATGGCGCCAAATGTCTGAAATTCGACTTTTACACCTTTTTACATCACATAAAAAATGAAATAAAAAATGATCAAAATGTCGCACAGACCTCAAAATGGTAGGAATGAAAATGTCGCCTCATTTCGCAAAAAATGACACCTCACACCGCACCAAAGTATGAAAAAGTTATTAGTGTCAGAAGATGGCAAAAAAATTTTTTTCTTTTTTGTAAGCATTAGTTTAATTTTTGAAAATGTATTAAAAAACAATATGACCTATATAAATTTGGTATCACCGCGATCGCACCGAACCAAAGAATAAAGCTAAGGTGTTATTTTGAATGCGAAGTCAAAGTCGAAAAAACTGAGCCCACAAGAACGTGCGTTTTTTTTTTTCAATTTTTCCACATTTGGAATTTTTTTTTCAGCTTCGCAGTACACGGCATGTTAAAATAAATGGAAAGAAAATTTGTTAGCACCAAAAAAAGCCCGCAACGGTCGGAACACGTAAAAAATGAAGTTGGATTTTTGAAGTTGGAGAGCGAGAAATGAGCGGAAAAACCCTGCGTCCTTAAGGGGTTAAAAGTTGAGCAGGTCCATCTAAATACAGGTTTTGCTGATTTTCCCAAAAATTTTAAAAATGGCACCTAAATTCTGAGCCTCATAACATTCTAGTAAAATATGTGGAATCTTAAAAAACCATGCCAACATAAAGCAGACATTTGGGAAATGTATTTATTAATTTATTTAGGTGCTATGTCTGTATCAAAAGTAGAGAATTTACAACTTTGAAAATAGAGAATTTTTCCATATTTTTGCCAAATTTAGGTTTTTTCATAACTAAACACAAAAGATATCATCCAAATTTTTCAACTAATTTGAAGTGCAATGGGGCAGATTTATCAAGCAGTCTGAAAGTCATAATATTTCTAGTTGCCCATGGAAACCAATCACAGCTCCCCTTTAAAATATTCATGAGCACTGGTAAAATGAAAGCTGAGCTGTGATTGGTTGCCATGGGCAACTGGAAATATTCAGACTTTCAGACTGATTGTTTTCTCGTGACACATTGGGGCAGATTTATCAATCTCAAAATCCCCTGGATATCTTATATTGTTCCAAAGCTATAAGCACTTATAGTGACACAGGGCAGATTTAAAAAATGGGGCACCGTCCTTAAGGCCAAAAGAGGCCGAGTCCCGTAGGGGTTAAGATGTTAATTTAATGTTTCACATAGCTATTTGACTGAGCACATAGCTATTTTAGCTTACGTTGTATTTCCTGTTTGCCGTCGTTTGCTCAGTCTTTTTCCTTTTTGTATGTAATCCTAAACTTCCAAAAGCCATAACTTTCAGGGCAACCAATCACTGGCAACCAACCACTGATATCATCCATGTGCCATTGTGGTCTAACCCGACAGCAGCAGTTAATAGCGGGTGTCTAGCTATGTAGAGAGAGCTCAACCGCACCATGGCATACAGATATGTCAGGGTGCGTGTAAAGTTTAAAAGAAACTTATATGGGTTATTATAGGTAATATAGCCCATGGTAATCTAATATCACAATTATGACCTAATTTATCCCACATTAGAAGTAAACAATAAATGACTCTATGAGCTCTATAAAACCATGAGAGTATATTAGAAACTTTTTATTTCACAAACCGCACCAAATATTGCCTGAATCTAGACAAAAAACTTTAAAGAAAAGACTGTTTTAATTGTTCATGTGAATATGTAGAATTTGTAGCAACTTGCTAGACATTTTAGGGAGAGTTCTCTCCTCTTGAAATATTTAGCATTGAAAGATGTACATGCTTTTAGAGATGCAAGTAGTACATTGAAAAGGTGCGCAAGTTTCATAATAACAGACACAGGCTATGTACTTTTGACCGCAGTTTACATTAATTCTGGGATCTGTTGCTTAGTAAGCAAGGAAAGCTTCATCAAAGCTTCTGTGTTTCTGCTCTTTCTCTACTGAGAAGTGCGCCTGAAAGATGGATATATCTTTTTTACGAGATTAGAACAACCAGGCACTGTCTGCAAATGGTTAAGTCATTAGACAGGTTCTCATATTCATCTGTCAGTGGTGTATAGGAGAGAAAGCGGATTTACAGGGATGTCTTAAATGAGGACGAAAGGAAGGAGAAAGAAGTATGAAGTATATTACAAAGTTTACTATTGTAATCTGCTTTTTCAATTATTAGAATTTAGTTATGCTTTAAGTGACCTAATAGCATGAACTATTAACTCTAGGAATTCTATAGATACTGCACAAAGAACCACTGCATATAGATAGCGAAAATAAATCTGCTTCAGATGCTTTGTTTCTCTTATTAATGTTGCTATGTCATAAATTATTCCTCATCTACATCTGTCTGATACAGAATATTAAAATTCCCCTATGAACTTTTACTTTTTTGTTTTTATTGTATACAACTTATCTCCTCTATATTACTTTTGTCAACACAAACCTTTTGTCCTTTTTTAAATTTTCCTCTTATTGGCCACTACTTTTATGTGTGATCTTTGTCTCTCGTATTAGCAGTGAGTATTTGGTTTAGTAATGTGCCTTAATCTGTTGTTGCTATGCCACTGTCCCCAAGGTAACTTTCCAGGAATAGTATTGCAGCAGGCGCTAATTCTAGCTTTCTGTAGGGGATGACAATTTTTATACATAAAGCCTTTAAAAGCTAGTTTGGCTTATTACTGGGGTAGGAGAGCACTGTAATACAATTTTTTTTTTTTATATATATATACATTTGAGGGACTACAGAAGGGTATAATGGTGGGCATTAGAATTTGTTGTAGAATTTGAAAATGGCAAAATAAATGCTTACAGAGGATCTGGTAGATCATCCTGGTGGTAGATGCCTTTTAAGTAAAAAAAAAAACAAAACAACACGCCAGTTTTACTTTCCGGAATGTGCAAACGCCGAGTGGAACATAGAGGGAACTCGTTTTCCCCATCTTCCCCGTATTCCAAGTTAGTTCAGTGAATAACTTTTACCCCAACAAATTAATATGATTTCTTCTTAGGAAACACTTAATGCACTTGTTGATCTAAAAATGTTTCTTCCAATTTGAAATTTGCAACTATTTTTTTTGAGTGAGCCGTAATTTTCACAATTGACTAGAAATCCTCAGTCCCCCAGTGCCGCAGGGAAAAAAAAGGAGGAACTACATTTTTAGTGAAAAATCTGTAAGTGCACTCCATAGATCATTACCTCATGGGCCAAAATTAAAGTTGTATAAATATGGTTGGCAAAATAAGCCAAAAGACACTCCAAAACTTTTTCCTCATTATCGATGGTCTAATAATAGCCAAAGAATACACATTTCTGGTAATAATAATCAACCACAAACCAACATTCAGAGCTAAACGGGACCATTAAAAACCATACTCTTTTGCTTCCTTTTTCTTAGAGCTGTATAAGAAAATGCTTGTTTTTAAAATTTGCAAAAATGGATTTATACATTTAAAGTGAACCTGTCGCCTCCAAACTACTAAAAAAAAATATAGATTCAGTACCTTATAGCAGTGGTGGCGAACCTATGGCATGGGTGCCAGAGGTGGCACTCAGAGCCATTTCTGTGGGCACTCAGGCCAGGACAGAGTTCACCAAATCCAACAAATCTTCCTACAGTCCCAGGCAAGAGATGCTGATCTTAGTGCTATTTTAAAGCTGTTTGGAACTGTATGAAAAATGAGAAGATGTTGAAAGAACTGCAATATCTCTGGAGGTCATCCTGCTGGACTCACCATTCTTCCTCTACTGAGAGACCCTTAAGAGAAGCTACAATGTCTGAGTCTGGATTTGCCCTTCTTTTTTCAATTGTTTTGGTTTCCTCAGGGGGCCGATATGATTGAAATATTGGAAGAACAAGTAGCAATAAGTTAATTCTTAAAATGCCACGTCGGCACTTCACAGTAAATACAAAATTTTTGTTGTAGTTTGGACACTCTGTCTCCAAAAGGTTCGCCATCACTGCCTTATAGCATACTGTTTAGGTGTCTCAGTGTTACTACTGTGCAACTCTGGCCTGTGTATCCACAGCTGTCTCACAGGTGCACCACGCATGTATCAGTAATATGCATGGCGCCAGTGCAAGGCAGAGCTAGTCAGCCGTGCACATCAGAGCAGCTAGCACTGAATTTTCCAAATGGATTTGACAGTGTAGTGACGTGGAGTTAGGGGAAGAGCAGAGGGACAGACAGTGGGAAAGCGGCCGTGGGGAGGTGGGGAAGCTTGACTGGATCCGAGAGCGCTCCCAGCTCCATGACTGGATACATGAAAGAGAGATTAAAAGTTGTTTTTAACACCACAGCACCAATGTACTTGAACAACAGTAGAAACATTGAGACACCTTAACAGTTATAAGATACTGCTTTTATTTAGTAAATTGGAGGTGACCGATTCACTTTACTTTTCTTTACTTTAACTATATGATAAAAACTAAAGTTTTTAAGTTCTTGTTAAGAGTGTAAACGGGTTGTTCAGGATCAAATCATTTTTGGTTACTCTCAGGAGAAGATGTCGAATAAAAAGTGATACTTCCTTTTCTTCTGTTAAACACAACTCCATTATTATTAATTTTTTAAACTTGCCTCCCCTGCTAGTGGCCAAAAATTATTTAATCCCCAACACCACCATATTCATATTCTACAACATTTAAAATGACTACAGAATGCCTGATGAAGAGATCTTTGTAGTCTGGAAAGCTTGCAATTGTTATCACCTTTTTAGTTAGCTCATCTTTTTAACCACTGGCTAGTATGGGATTCCTCATCATCCAACAGAGGCAAATGTTATTGCTTGTGGTGATTTAGCATGTTTTTATCACTCATCAGGAATGCTGTTTGAAGTTATTCTGCCTATGTTTAATTCTATCTTTTTCAACCATGACATGATGTGTAGAAGCAAATGGAATTAATTATTAAATGTGGAGTCACTGCTGACCTGATAGGAGATTAGTATGGACATTGTAGCTGTCAGGTTATCTCACTACACTTGAGGGACTCTGGACAATTGCAGTGCTGATAGTAACGTTGGCAATTTCCCTGCTTTTTCTTTTATTTTTTTGAAGGTCACTGCTAGAGGATTTGGTCCATTGTTACAGTTTGCCTACACTGCGAAGCTATTACTGAGCAGAGAAAACATCCAAGAGGTCATCCAATGTGCCGAATTCCTACGTATGCATAACCTGGAGGACTCCTGCTTCCGCTTCCTTCAGTCGCAGCTCCTAAACAATGAGGATGGCTTGTTTCTGTGTAAAAAAGACACCTCATGCCAGAGTGTGCACAATGAGACTTTTGATTGTGAAGAGGAGACTATGGAATCTGAAACCTCAAAAATATCTTGCCCCAAGGAAAGAGTGCACCATGAGCCTTTCAACTTTGGTTCAGGTGAGAAAGTGGCAGATAGAAATGAAGTTATATTGCCTAATTCCAATATGCAAAGGGAAAACAAAGAAATTGTAGACAAGGATCCAATAATCCGCTACCCACGATATAAGAAATACCAGTTGGCTTGTACTAAGAATGTCTACAATACACCACACAGTACCTCAGGTTTTACAAGCACATTCAATGAACATAACTCTGAAATTGGTCTAAAATCAGGACTTCCTTTAAGCCAGATAAAAAGTGAGCCACGGGACGATAATGATGAAGAGAGTGTTACACTTTGCTTGTCTGGAGATGAAAATGACATCAGGGATAAAGAAGGGGATGTTGAGATGGTCAGGAAACAACCCAGCCCTGTTAGTATTGATAACCCAAAATGTTTGTCATCTCCTTCTTCCAATATAAGAAATTTTTTCAGCAGAGAAAAAGGGGGGGAATTTACTGACTTGCCTGGTACTTCCCAACAATGTCATGTCAGAAGTCCTTCATGCCCTGTAGAAAAGGGAGCAACTCAGGGTGACCATAAAACTGACTACAACCCTTTCACTGGGAATTACGAACTGTCCTGTGAACCTCACAAAGATTCCTCTAGCTTCCTCATGGCTTCCCCTCTCCGAGGGTCTGGTTCAGAGCTTGCCTCTAAGCATGAAATGGAATTAGACAGGAGAAGTGTCATATTCTCTTCAAGTGCGTGTGACCAAATAAGCACCCCGGTGCAATCATTTTCTGGTGTCAGTTGTTTGGAAAAAGAGTTTTCTGAGCATGTGCCAAAGGGTCTTTGGGCGGGATCTAGCCAGTCTTTACCTAGTTCACATGCCTTTTCTCACAGTGGGTTGATAGCAGACCCGTTGCCAGGAAGGCTACGGCCAAATACTAGTTGTCCTGTGCCAATAAAAGTATGCCCTCGTTCACCACCTTTGGAAACTAGAACAAGGACATCCAGCTCATGCTCCTCATACTCATATGCAGAAGATGGCAGTGGTGGATCCCCTTGTAGCCTTCCACTCCTTGAATTTTCATCATCTCCTTGTTCACAAGGCCCACGTTTCCCATCAACTGATCACCAAGAAGCTTGTTCGATGGTTGACTCAATCTATAATCAAGTACGACCACAAATAAAGTGTGAGCAGTCTTATGGAACAAACTCAAGTGACGAATCTGGATCATTTTCTGAAGCAGACAGTGAGTCATGTCCGGTGCAAGACAGAGGGCACGAGGTAAGGAATCCAAGCACTACTTGAATTTGTTATACCGAGAATCATATTGTGTTAGAATCTATGAATATATATTAAAGTTAGAACTTCAATATACTGCTATATGTCTACCTATACAGATAGATACTTCTTGCTATAAAGCTATAAGTACCTTTGAAGGAGGTTTGCATTATACACACAGCACATGGTTCTGATCAACTCTTTGGTGCTTTTATTTGCCACATTTGATCTATTTTTATAGTTTCTTCTTCCCAAATATGTGTTTATATTAGACCAGAGCATTATATTGGAATTTACCCTTGATTGCTGCATTCCACTATTTTATTCATCCTTAGCATAAGTGACCAATATCACATTGGGGAGCCCCACTGATAAACATAGTCATAGTAAGACCAGAAATGGGCTGGACCAGCACCAGAAACAGAAGTGGACTAGGGAGTCCACACTTAGATCTGAGGGGACCGATCGCCTTCTCAGTGTGGACTGCCATGGCGATCAGTAACCGGAGATCTGATAAAGGGGGCAGTTTACCTCAGAATTGCATAATCAAATCTAAACAAATACATATTTATTTACAAACTTCAAGGGTAAACACCCTCCCTATATCAAACCATGCAAATACCTATTGGTCTCCACCTGGGAAAATATAGGTAAAGAAGGTTGGCGCCGGGAACCTCCTTTTCTACTCTACATGCACATTTGGTTGTGCTTCAAGGTGAGCACCCATTCACTGTTTGTTTTAGACTTAAAAAGATTTCACTCTACTACACGAGGAGAGTGCTCTTGTCCCCTTTTGTTTCCCTCCCTCTCCCCTGAGACTTCTGAGTTAGAGCAATCCTTGCTCACTCAGCTCTAGTCTCTCCCTCCAGGTTTTCACTTCCACTAAATTGTCCAACTTGCAATTCCGGTGCCAGTTCAGTCCATATCCAGATCTTACTGTGTCTTATATCAATAGCTAATCCACCACATGATGTCTGACTGTTGGGCAGCCAAATCTTCAGTTTTGAAAAAATTCAAGGCTTTATACAAAGAGCTCCTCAGGTAAGCCTCCATCTTTAGGGTGGATGAGAATATTCTCAAGTATCCAACGAAATGACCTTAGAGGGCAATCTTGTCTTGTATTTCCTTTCTACAGCTGGCACTCCAGTGAACACCATTGCTGTTGCACATGCCCTTCACATTACATCTATTTATCACATGACCAGTTTGATGTAAATGGGGCTGAACTCAATACCAAACACAGCGACTGATGGGAGTACTCCTCCCTCCACCACTAATCTAGTTAATAAAAATTAATCTTGTTGTACCCATTTATAGAGAATTCCATGTCCCTGCCATTTTGAGCCCAATTTAACCATAAAGTCCTATAGAATTTGTTTTTGCACAGTCCACACGTACCGTTTTCCTGTAAATCGCACAATGTAACTAGAAATATGGAACAACATATTTATTGAAGGCGTTTTTCTGCAAGCCAACACATAAATTCCTCTAAAGATTGAAACTCCCTTTAACAAATCTATTATACATGTTTGTGATAATTGACTACTGGGTACTTGTACATGAAGTAATATTTTTGTCTTTATACTCCGTGTTCAGACACAATACTCTATGGCAGCCAAAAGAATAGCAGCTTTTGCTGCCCCCACATGAGGAAAGAACCAAGCCAAAACTTAAGTGAACAGATAGGGAAGTACAAATGTTCGTAAACTAATTATTTGGTTTGTCAGACAGTGTTTGGCCCATGTATTTTTTATATATTATTTAATTGAAGTCTAGTCTTTCATTCCTAAACCACAGTCAAAGGAATGCAAAACAAATATATTACTTGAAAAATATGGGTTGGCCATAGAGTAGCTGCTATTGGTTGAAACAAGGGGGAACATAATAGGGACAGTCCATTGCTTAAACAAGAAGTCCATGTGCCAAAAAGGTCTCTTCCCAAAATGCATATGTTTTCTTTATCTATATCTTTATCTTTATGCTGTTGGTATTTTTGTCTTCAGATATAGCAGTCATTAACTAAAAAGGCAATAGAATATCAAGTCATAAAGCTCGTAGAGAAAGATTGATGGGGTCTTCTGTGATTTTAACAATAATGCCATCAATATTAGATTGGTGGTGCTCCAACCCAAGCTGTTTGAAAGTGCCAAAGCACTTTATGAATAATGAAAAGGTTACAGTGTTAACCACTCAGCACTCTATACATATAGTAGTCCAGGTTTTACCTTTCAATGGTAATACTTAAAGGATTTAAAATTATGCAAATGAGCCTCAGGAACTGTGTGCTAGGTTTTAAGGAGCATGGATCCCCTCAGACTCATTTGCATAATTGTAAAGCCTTTTATTATTACAAAACATTGGCATAGGAAGCTTAAAGAAAGGTGGATCCTGCCAGAGGGAGCACGCACCAATATGTCAGTGTGCTTGGTTTACACTCCTTGATTCTGGTGGTAGATGTCCCTTAAAGCAATGGCAGAGCAGGGACCAATAGACTTTATTGGCTGGGGGGAGTTTCACAGTTATAAATTTGCTTGGGGCCCCAAATATACCTATTCCACCCCTGCAGGTAGAATACATTTGATACATTATTTACATAGATTGCCTTCACCTCATCCTGTGATATAATTTAATACAGCTTTTTCTACAACACAAAAATAAACCCTCATGCAACTACTCTGGCTAAATAAATATAAGTTACTGTTCTTGGAATGAATTTAGCTGCTGGACCTTTAAGGGCTAGGAAAGCTTGTACTTAAGAGTTGTTGCTAAGTATGAGTAATCTATGAGCCGCATGTCCACATCATCAGAGCTAAGTATTTGTTGTCCTTTTTAAAGGGCACTGTTCTTTGTTTATTTGGGTGCTTGATTAGCTGATAACCCTCATCACAATGTTACAAAGTCTGCTGTGAACAGGTTGTGTGAAAGGGAGCAAAGAGCAACTTTACAACACTGAGTAGAAGCCAAAGTCTATTTAGGGAGATTATACACATCATTGTTGGAACATTACCATTACCTCCTCTGCACCTAATAAGCTTTATTATCATGTATATTAATGCGTATACTCATGCACACACTCCTATTCAAATCTGTCTGTGTTCAGTAAAGAAGGATAACTAAAAGTGCGTAGAAGTCTAAAGAACTTTTGCTGCTATTTATATTATCATTGGACATCTTGCACAAAATGTTCCTTAACAGGGCCACAAACAACTATCCTGTACCCATTGCTGTGGCCCATGTGTCATCGTTGTATAAGTAACAAACATGGGAGGATTAGGACCTGGCGGGTAGAATATAAAGGGACTGGAATAAATGTATATAATTAACCTATTCTACCTCTTACATGTGACGGCTTGCCTTTGTTTACATTTTCACTTTTTTTTATTTCTTGAAATAGTAGGAAATGCACGTTTTATGTTGCCACTATTTTTTTTTTTTAATACAGACAAGTAATCATAAATGATCTGCTTGCCGAATCAGTGTGTAGAAAAAGAAAGGGCTGGACAAGCATTGTGGCCGCCATGTGCAGCAAGTAACATGAGGTATATATCAAACGTTGGCAGCTGGGTCTTGGCCACGCATAGTTATGGAGTCTTTCCTTGCATTAATGGATTCAATCACTGCACTGCTATTTAACAAGTTAGGTGTCCAGGTGGAAGACAGATGAGAGATCCCGACTGTGGCCATCTCTTTACTGCTGGGCAACAACATTGACTTTGGTCTCTGATACTATCATACAGTTGGTACGGAAAGGATTCAGACCCCTTTAAACTTTTCTCTTTGCAGAGTATGGTAAGATCATAAAAGTGTGTTTTTTTGCGCATTAATGTACACTGCCACCATCTTGACAAAAAACTGAAATGTTGATATTTTTGATAATTTATTAAGGGAACCTGTCACCAGGGACTCATTTACTCTAAGACGGGTTGCAGAAGCCCACACATCTGGCAGCAATATGCCTTTTTGCCTTCTCTAAGTATTTGTATTACGTATACACAGAATATGTGTGTTTTATAACTTACCTTGCACCCTGACATAACCTTGTGTAGCACAGGGGCTGGGCTTTGGTTTCAATGCATTTCAAAACCAACACATGCTTGTCTGTCTGCAGACACGCTCACCTTGTGCTTCCTGTACAGCTCCTCCCTCCTGCTTCTTCACGCAGTCATAGCTTGGTGAGCTTCATCACTGGGGAAGGGAGGAATGTACAGAAGTACAAAGGGGGAGCCTTGAGCTGAGCAGTCTGCAGCCAGACAATCACGTTGTTTTGAAATGCATCCAAACCAAAGCCCAACCCGGGCACTACACAGAGGATTCTGTCAGGGTGCAAAGTAAGTTTTAACACACAATTTATTGTAGTGCAAATCTTGGCATTTGCATTGCTGCTGTCATGGGATCTGTACAGTTCTTAGTGAAATAGGGTCCTAGTGACAGGTTAATCAGCAAAATATCACATTGTCAAAATTCAGACCTGTTCTCACTATGAGTAGAAGCACCTTTTGAGCTAGTACAGCCCATAAATCTTTATTGTAATATGCACACAGTCGGTTTAGCAGTGCCTGGTTTTCTCCACACATACGCATAGTATAACACCAAACAGTCCAATCTTCATCTCACAGACCAGAGAATCTTATTTCTCATGGTCTGAGAGTCCTTCATGTTATTTTTGCATCTATGCAGACTTTCATAAGTCTTGGCATGATGAGATTCTTCCTTTAGCCACACTCGCCATAAAACCTGACTGGTGGAGGACTGCTGAGATTTTGTAGAACTTTCCAATTTCCCTACTGCCTCTCTGGAGCTCAGCCACCGTGATCTTGGGGTTCTCTCTACTCTCTCCACCAGGGCTCTTCTCCAACCATTGTTTAGTTTGGCTGGGTTGGCTAGGTCAGGAAGAGTTGTGGTAGTCCCAAACTCTTTCCATTAGGATTAGGAGACACTGTGTTAGGAACCTTGAGTCTGCAGAAATTATTTTGTAACCTTTGTCAGATCTGTGCTGGCACATTCTGTCTTTTAGCTCCTTTAGCAGTTCCTTAGACCTCATCATTGTCAGGAGCTTGACATGCACCATGAGCTGCAAGATCTTATATAGACAGGTGGTGCCTTTCCTAGTCAAGCCCAATCAGTTTATTAAACACCGCTGGACTCCAATGAAGGAGTAGAACCATCCCGAGAGGATTAGAAGGAAATGTACAGTTGCGGTCACACGTCGCGTTTGCTGCATGTGTTTAACGCATTGCACAGCTGAGAGACATGCGTTTCAACGCATGGTTTGTAACCAAGCGGTTAACAGTGATAATAAGAAATATCCTTCAGTCTGTAGCAATGCGTTTTAAACGCTGCAGTAGACGCGACTTGACCGCACCACATATAGAACCACCCCTGTTTGCGTATCCTCGCGTGTCCCCCGCGTCTTGTGCCCTGTGTAGTTCAGTTTTTCTGTTATTTATGCCCTCTCTCACTTTCTGTTTTTTCGTCAAGCTGGGGTGGCAGGTGTCCTTCTAGGCACATTTGCTCTTGCCTTCTGCCTTGCGGTTCATGTAATACTTTCCATCCCCAGATGTATTATATGGCCTATGTGACATAGCTCTACCACAAGGGACCAGTGGACAATAGTTCAGCTTCTAAAAGTTGCACTTTGCATAAAAAAACAACAAAACTTTCAGCCACATATAGGGTCACTTTTGCGTTTAAACCACAACGCTAGTGCCCTGAGACAGGCCTTGTCTCATCGCATATGCATTTCCATGGACACATGCTAACAAGACACCTGGGCAATTCATTCATCATTCAATATAATTGGCATCACCTAATGATGACCATCAATCCTCAAAATAAGAATAATCCAGTTTCTGCATAACTCCATTCATACTTAACCCCTGTGTAGGGGTGTGAAGGGGGTCTCACGGGCTGGAGCCTTCTTCATACAAAGCTGGGCCTTTGCTGCATTTCGCAGCAAAGACCCATCGCTAACACCCACTGACCTATTTTGGCCTATGGACACATATGGTTGCTTTCTCATCTGGCTGTATGATTATCGCCTGATACCTTACTGAACCATTCTTTTCACCCTTTTCACACTTTGGTTTTTCCAATGTCCATGTTTCAGTGAACACACATTGGTTACTGTACGGTATCAGTGAAAATACTGAACCAGGAGGAAACCAATGTCGTGTCCTACGTCCAAATGGCTTTAGTGAAAAATACCTGAGGGAGCAACAAACACCAATTGGAATTCCCCAAAGGCTGTTTATTTTGAGACTAACTGGGGAAAAATTACTGGGGAAGTGTCCGCCTGATTCTGCTTCGTTACTGAATGCCTCTCAAATAAGCAGTTGTCGTCTCTAGTGGTGAGAGTCTGGTGCAGAAACCCTAAGTTGCTGCTTGAATGACTGGCTGCATCGTTTTTTGCATTGTCATTAAAGTTTCAGTAAAGTCGCCATATCACAATGTGTTATGCTGGAAACTCGTACAGAAGGTACTTCTGGGACTTTTATGGAACAATCTAGAATTTTAACCTTCATTCACAGTATCATATCCTTGACTTTGGATGTCTATTTTGGCACCATTTTACAATGAATCTTTTGCTAAATATAGGATAGACCCTCCCCAACAAAATGTTACCTCCGAAGTGCTTGTCCATGCGCCGTTTTCAGTTTTTGGTACAGACCGAAGATCGGCAGTTCAAGAACACAGTTGGAGCCGCGCAGTAGATAAATTCCCCTCATAGGAAGGAGTTGGATCTTGGTGACTCTGCGCATTCTCCGCATATCGACATAGAGACCAGTCCTTATCTTGCGGAGCCAATAGAACATAAATAATAGTAGAAGAACGAGAACGCGGCCACTCACCATTTAAAAATCTCTTTATTTCATCGTCCGTTAAAACAGTCACATGGCACAGCCCAGTCAGGATAGAGGTAGGAGCAGGGGGTTTCGACAAGGCACAGCCTTTCACGCTTCACGCTTTCTCTAGCCTCATAGTAAAGCAGTTCATTCATGCCCCTACCCCCTCTCCACCATCCCTGTTCTCTTCCTGTAGCCAAAAGTAGTGTTCAGTTGGAAAATGGCCAACTAGCAGGAAAGGAAGATTAATGTGCCTTCTCCGCCAGAAAACTGCCCCAGATGTCTTTGATTATGCTGTAATTACTGCTGTCCGTAATATTAGCATTGTGTCATTTAACCCCTTAATGCGTGTGATGTAAAGGTCGTCTTTCTGGTGTTGGAGAGTGCTCACAGGACTGTGCCCTCTATAGCCAGGAGCGTTTGCTGCATATTGCAGCCAACATGGTAACACCCCAAGTTGTCCAGCGATTAAAAGGCAGGGGGCGTCTAGGGCTGGAAAAAGCCCTGTGAGTCTAGAATGGCGATCTTGCTATGCAGCGGGCACAAAGACCTGAGCTGCTAGTTCACACATTTATAAAATGTGTGATTTGCACATTGTAATCTGGGAAACCCCCCATACCTGCCTACTGTAGTGTGGCGTTAGGAGGTGATCAGACACCTACGGTGACAGTACCAATCATAAAAAAAAGTAAAAAAAAAAGAATAAATTTAATCGCTCCCCTTTCTCTAGACTGATCGTCATAAAAAACATTAACATTATAAATTGTTTGGGTGTTTAATTTTTGTAAATGTATGAAAACATTTATAAATCTGTAATAAATTGGTATCCCGTGATTGCACCAACCCTAAAGATAAGTAGGCATATATTTGCGTGTACAGAGAAGCTGTAAAATCCATCTCACAAGAAAATGGTTCAAATGCATTCTTTTTACCAAATTCACTCTGCATTTGGAATTTTTTCCTGCTTCCCAGTAATGGCAGAAATAGTACATCAATCACTATGGAGTGCAGTTTGTTTTGCAGAAACAAGCCTCTCATCGCTTTTACAATGAAAAATGTTATGGATTTTCGAAGGTGGGGAGTGAAAGATGAAACACAAAAATGAAAAGGCCTGGTCGTAAGGGGGGATCTATACATGACCCCCTAACTGAGATTACAGCATTGTATTTTTTGTGTTTAAAAGGTTTACCTCTTTTCTTTCGTCCCAGTATAATGCTAAGCATTGAAGTTTTTTTTTGGGGGGGGGGGGGTGAGTGGAATGGTCGTCTTACTACATTCTGTCAACTGTGAAGCTAACAAGTCCCTCTATGGAAGAAGTTTGTGCTGCACATGCCATGAGGCTGACTCATATCGTGTACATTTGTCATAACAATTGACTCATACATGTATGTCTTTTGGAAATATGTGTGTTTAAATGTGCTTTACTTAGTCAGAGCTTGAAATAAACTTTGTTTCTAAATCATGCCTTCTCTGACAAAAGGTTTTTTTTTTTTTTTACATTACAGTTAATTATTCTTTGACAGTGTCAGTCTCTTCCCCACCGCATCTCTTAAATTTTTTACCTGGATTTAACTCTTGAGCTGCATGACAGAATTATAGCCATACCTCTTTCGTTACTTACCTTGGTATGCCCTGTCTTTCACTGTAGTTAAGTGATTAGAATTGCCACCCACATTACTGTGGAATTAAAAAGTCTTTAGCCTCTATCTTTGTCTTGGCTATCACGCAACCTGTTGCATTTGAACAGGGAACCCAGTAGGTGCCCATAAATAGTCACATGTGCCTCCAGTCTCTTGACTGGGTCCTTAGTTGAATAATACACTGTTTAAAATACAGTGTGATATTTAGAAGACACAATTAACTCCAGTCTTCACACTTGGAGAACCACTCTTTTAGTGTATGAAGGGTCTGGCAGTGTTACCCAGAGCACCTCCATGCGCCACATTCACAAGCTGTTGGTGTGTAAGTAGCACTACCCCCTCCCACTGTTGCTGAACTTCCTTCTGCTGCAGTGGGATTACACAGAGAACGGGGTGAGAAGGGGGAAGGGGAGACAGTGTAACCGCCTGTGAAGCGGCAGCACAGGAGCTCTAGTAACACCATAAGGGGCCCTTTAGGCTCATTAACATATTTTTAAGTTAATTTAGAACAAGGATTCCGTGCAATACAGATTACCTCAGTCACAGCGCTGGATCTGAGTTATGTATCTGGTTGATCATGCTCGAATTTCATGGTAGATTTCCTTTAACTTCTTCAGCTTAGTGACAGATCTATCCGTCGCGAGCTGAGTGCCGCTCTAGTGGGTTATATTCGTCTCTGAGCTGATCCGTCATCAGAGCTGAGTCAGCATCATACCGACAGAGTATCGCTTGTAACTAACACCTTAGATCCCAGTGTAACACCTGCAGAGAGAGTCTTCTCCAATGAGGGTGTTTTTAAAACTGTTATTTCCATACATTAATTACAATGCAGCATTCAAAAGGTTCAAATCTTCCTTAAAGCATTTTTTAATAATTTGCGGATGTACTTTTGAAAATGCAGTGATTCATATGGGATTCTAATTTATATTTATATAATATATTTTAAACCCAAAATTTAACAGAAAATTTGTAAGTGGTCTTAGTCATTTAGAATAAGGACATTTAATAAATCAAGTTGAGAATGGGAAATGTTATTAAGTAACAGTTTACCTATCGGTCTTAAAAAGCAAAATATATCAATTTTGAAAATTAACAATTTTTGCAAAAAACTCGCAATTTAAATTTTAAATTTACCACTGCGATGAAGTACATGTGGTCATGAAAAATTATCTCAAAATCTTTTGGTAAGTTAGTGTTCAAAAGTTCTAACCATATAAAGCAGCACTGGCGATTATGAAAATAGAGGTGACCCCACGTACTAGATGGTAGCGTCCTATGTGCGGTGAAAAGGTAGATACAGGTGGGCTTTATATGGTGTGCGACGTGTGGCCATTTGAAGTGACATACTAATTACTACATCTTTCAAGAGTTATTTAAACATTATGGCAACTTAAAAAGTGTTCCAAAGTGCTGCTCATTGTGTTGGATTGTCACTGCAACCCTCTTCTCTCACTTTGCACTGATCGCACTCCACATTAATAATTTTAGCACAGCTTCCTGTATCTGTTGTTTTGCAATGCGGCACATATTGTATCTTCAGATGCCCCAAAGCTAAAGTCTAGTAGGGGGTTTAGATTGGCTACCTTGATGGCCATGCACATGACCCATCAACGACCAACCACTTTCTAGGAACTGTTCATATAGTAATGCCGGAGTTTTGAGGTCATCTTAACCTTTTCACAACCACTCCACTAAGATACCGCAGCTTTACTGTGGCGATTGCCAAATGACGTTAATAACGTCATCACAGTAGCCACATTACAAATGGCTATATCTCCTGAACCTTGGTATCTCCGGTTCTGTTGATCATCCAACACAATCCATATCATATGAAAGGACCAACGCTTCTGTTTATATGATACAATTTTGTTTTAGGTGAAGGTTTGGGGAGATAGGAAGTTTGAAGTGTGCCCCCTCCAGCCGTCAGCAGAAGTCAGAATAAAGGAGCTGCCGGAAACACTTCCTCACTTTCATTATGCAGAATCAAGTACCCTCTGCTCTGTAGCTGAACTGGGAAGAGTGATTAATAATTAAAAAAGAAAGTTGGATCCCAAATGGCCAACGTTTAGATTGGCCACCGTGGTCAACCCACCCACTCTGAAAAGTGAAGTGAAGAGCCCCCAGTTGGAACTTTGAACATGGCAGGTGCCGTTATTACTAATTCAATACGTCCATCCACAGTCGCATACCAGTTTCACCCCAAATCTACCTCTAAGGTATTGCCACGCTATGTCACCATTATGACATAACATTTGGTCCTTGTGGTAAAGTCCTTGACAAAAGAACCAGAACGCTAACCCAACAACATTTAAACCACCCTACTTAAAAATATGTACCCCAAAAATTCATGCCAATACCCCCCACTAAACACGAAATTTCTGCGAACACACAACCCACAACCAGCCTGTATGCAGACAAAATAAAAATAATCTTGAGCCTGAACATGTAGTGCCACGCTGAAAAATATAACAAGTCCCTTTTGAAAGTTGATGGTAAAAAAAATTATAGGGGTTCGACTTCCTGTGCTGAAACAGTGGTATCACTTAAGGGTTACAGTGTGTGCCCCTATTCTCCATGTGCATTCTCCATGGCCCCTTTCTTTCCTGATCATAGTCCCAATGTGGGTATCTGCACACATGTATTTCGATTTTGACAGCTCAGCCTGCGGATCATTCATATAAACCATGGGCGGAGAACCAGCCTGTATTATAAAATCCCTTTTTCTCCCTCGTTCGTGAAGTTTTGAAACGGAACGCAAATCGGTTTTTTACAAAACTTGCCCCCCACGTTTTGGCTATAATGGTTCGTCACACAGGCCAGTCCTAGAGCCTACAGATTACCGTTTGATGTTTTCCAATAAAATGCATGGTTTCATTCTAATCTTCATACGTTTCATTAATCTTCATTGAATTTTACTTTATTCAAATGGTGGGCGTCATATCCCACATCCAATGATAACAATAACAATTGAGTAATACAAAACTATTGTTATTGCACCTTTGTTCTCCCGTCTCACTTCTCCTTCTAGTTGTTTTTCCTTCATTGTGCACTGGCTGCCAGTCGAAGTCTGCAGTTTACACGATTCCCGTCAAGCTTCCTGTGTGTGTACCATGCAGTTGGTTGAACTATGTGTGTATAATTTCCTGATTTTTCATCTGTTAAGACATTTAGTTTTGAAAATTCAGCACTTCGGAAGAAAGTTTTGTTTTTATGTCCCCTCTCTTTTTGTTCCTCCTGTCTACATGAAGTATTGTTGTATAGGTGTCTCATGTACTGTTGTAGTCGAGCGGATAGCCTCTAGCTAGTGGTTAACCCAGATCTCTTTCACTGCAATGTCTATGTGGATGCAATGTGAGTCTCTTCTACTGACGGGTGGGTCGGGTAGATGGAGGGAAATTGGGTGACAGGTCATGCGGATGTGGGTGGACCGGAGATGATACGATCGTAAATGTGTACATGATAGGGGGAGGTTTGAGCGGTGGATGGGGTGGGGGTTGCAGCTTTTGGGGGTGCCTGTCGGGCTGAACCCCTCCCGGCCCTTGTATTCTAGGGGCGGGTATCCCTGATCGTGGTTGACCGGAGTTTTGTATGGTCCTCCAGTAATGTTGCAGCTTCTGAGCGACCACCTGGAATGCTAACGGTCGCCCCATGTGCTTGTGCCTTTCGGACAGGCCACTAGTAGTCAGGTTTTCTGTGAATAAGGTAGATTAACCATATATCTGTCGTGTATGGGTCGTACTTTCCCTCCCCTTTCATTTACCCACCCATACTCCAACATGTTTTCCATCCTTGTTTAGCCTTTCGGTTTGAAGCGTATATCACCTAGCTTCTTTCCATAAGGGCACTCATTGTGGACTTCTGTATTCTCCCCTCTCCTTATTATGTGGCATAGGCTAGATGGGGTCCTTCCAGCTCGTGTGATCCTAACATGTCTTCCAAATTATTGGTCCTCATTTTTTTGTGCTCGCCACGTTTTTAAGCCTAGTTCTGCAAAATGAGTTATGTTTTTTTTAATTATCTGTGGGAATTCCTGTCCATTGTAATGTGTATTCGTACGTGAGTTTTTCTATGTTTTTATCTGGCCTCGGAGTTATCAGATATCCAGGCCGCAGACTGCACTCCATCAGTTTCAATTTGTGTCACTTTGGACACAAGTCCATGTTTCAAGCTACACTCATGTAGCCTTTTCAAGCATATTGAGACAGTGTCTAAGCCGGTTAAATCCCTCGCAGTTGACATCTTATGACGTTAGTGACAAGAGAATGATGAATGTTTACATCGAGTTCAAAAAGATTGTATGTCGTCTAGTAAAGTGAATCTATAACATTGAGTGAAATACATAGTGATCATTGCAGATAATAAAAATATATATAATTATATATAGACATAAGCTTACCAGGAAAGCTAACCACCCCCGTGCCGCGACTTGTTTATAACAACATTGTAAAAGCCCATGCCACTGTTGCTTATAGACCATGCACTCAACCTTATCTTTTTTTTCGCCAGTTGCATTAGTGCCAACACTCTTTCGTGGATTTTACAATCGGGGGACCCGTGGTCGGGATCACAGCATGTAGTCGAAAGCGGGTGGTCGATTCTGGCGGTAACCCCGGCAACGCGCTTGGAGGTTAATTCGGTGGAAGGTGCCCGTGGGCATATCACATCTGGACAATATGGGGGCGTCCATGCGACATGCAGTATTACCTCAGACCAATTTGCTACTATGCGCGCAAATACACTTGGGGATTCCCTCCCCTGCATTCTGCTGGCGTACCACACCTCTTCCCTATTCCTACTATGGTCGACCCGTACACCGAGGGTAGTCTTTCGATAGCTACAGACTCTTTTGTGCAGTGCCGGATTACGAGTGCAGCCGGATCGCTAAGTCGCGAGTGCAGCCCTTAGTACCATACGTTATGTCCTTTGCCAGGGTTTGAGGTGTGGCCAACCTGTAGTTTTGTACGCTTCAATGCCGTGGCTTGTCTGGGGGTCTCATGACAACCACCGGGACCTGCGTCTGTTTACCATGTTTCCCACCTGATATGCCCGGGCATGTGGGGTGTCTATGTTCTATGGTAACTTATATTATCTATATTTTTTTTCTGCAATGGATTGTTCGTATTTTACTCAACTGTTAATATCACTATGTTACTATGCACCTATCTATTTACCTGAATGTAACCCTTATTCTCATTGTCATCTTATTGATATGATTTTCATTCCTGCGAGGGATTTCAATCGCCTTGTTTACACTTGTCTCCCTGCTTGGAAGATGGGCTACATTGAGTAGCTGAAAATGCTTTTTGTCCCACAGTAAATAAAGATTTGTAACTGTGGGTGCTGTTTCTTCTGCCTGGTATCTTGCATAACTTGAGTCGGACCTCGCTAGTGCCCCCGCAACGGATTATATTTATTCATATACACTGTGCCACCTTCATTTCTTGATTCTGCCTCTGATTAGTCCCTATGGGTCTGTATTTCGCTCAGCCAGTGTTGAGACTAGATTGCTTGTGCGTCTGGCAAAACCTCCAGGATGAACCATAACGTGAATGTTGCAAGTAAAAAAACGTCTGTCTCCGAATCTTTTTTGTAGCATCTTCCAGGCATAAGGTGTCTTTCGCAGCTGACGTGTTTGCTTATTGACAGTTGTTCGGCTAGTATGTACATAAGCTCCTAGGTATGTGGTTGAACCGATTGTTCCCCCAGAGGGGGTTGCAGTAGTGTGCCGGATCGTTACAGCCGCATGACTTGCACTACATAAGCAGGCGAGATGTTTTCCCTAAATAGCTGGACAGTGAAGACCTCCCCCTTCACATCAAATGTATCTCCCATACTTTTATTCGATTCTCCGTATTACCACGCGCTGCATTTTCAAGACTGGTTTGTCCGTGTAGGTTACGCATCTGACACAGTATCCCCACTTTTGTTGGTTATCTTAACACAGACTAATACCGAAGTTTCCGTATTAATGTCAATATCTTCTCACTCATTTCGTTGGTTTGGTTCTAAAAAACTATATGTTTTCAGGCAAAATTGCTGTTTGACCCTCCCGTCCAACTTTTGCTTCCCAACCCACTGTTCATTTTGTAACTTTCTACTGGCGGTCCAAGTGCAACATAGGCACCTCGTCATCCGGTCTCGCCACTGGCCTGTCACTACTCCTGTTGGAGCCAGCTCATCAGGGATCCATCCCAGGCCGTTTTTGTTATTTCATACCTAATCATTTAAATCATCTATTCTTTATCTTGTACAATGAGGTTCCATGGTCACTAGGCAGTGATGTCACCCCTGTTACCCCTCCCCTTCCTCCCTTGCTCAGCGTTGTGGTATGTATAGTAAGTATGCTGTCTCTTCGCTGCAGTCTGCTGACAGCGGCATCTCCTCATACACCAGCAGACACGCACATCCTTACCTGCATCGATCATGTTCTGCGTGAGAGATGGCTGCCTGGAGCTGCGTGTTCTCTCTAAACCACACACATCCACCCACAGGCTGCAGGGGGTGTGGCCACCACACCAGGAACACAATCATTATAAGCCTTACCTCATTAAGGCTGTCAGTATGCACTGGGGGTGTGTGTGCTGCGCCTCCACTCATGAATAGAGTGGGACAGCTTGCATCTGCTACTCTCAGTGGCATTCACAGGTCTTTGCTCCGCTTTATGGACTCATTGCTTAGTTTACAGGTCATGTAGGGGACAGGCAGGGCTGCAGTCAATGCTCTCTACTGGCCAGTTTATGAAAATATCTTTCAGTTTAGGGGGGTATTGCTTGGCGACGGTTCTTCTTAAACTGTGGGGAAGCTGGGGCATCCTGACGGTGCTGCCTTCACACGCTTGATTGAGAACTCACAGCTAGAGAGTCATACATTTTTGACCATGATATGGCCGTTATACTGTTGATCGGAGGTGATTAAGATACTAGGTGGTGAAGAGAGTCACGTGAAGGTAATTGTCAAGCACATCCACATCGGGTGTGGTGGAACCGCTAGCTAGTGCCAACGTACCCGGGTTGAATCCGCCTCCTCAACATTACACCCACCCCACACGCTCACCCACACCCATCCTGTAAAAAAGGCATCCACAACAGGCGCCCTACACTGAAAGGTGCGGCTATCACTTACCCCCGCCCCCAACCTCACGCTGCTCTGGTGACCAGCCCCCCCCACCACCCATCTCCCACAAGCGCCAAAACGCGTCATTTGGACGCGCCGTCCACTGTATGAATAGCCCACTTGCCGAGGGGTCAATAGAGTGAGATGGCCAGTCCAGAGCACCTTTTGCTATATCCATTTTGTGTATAAGTTCAAACGGAACCTCATTTTATTGATGGCGTTATGAACCCACGCAAGCTTCAGAATGGTATGCAATGATGCGTGATCATCATCTTGTTAATCCCGCGCTGAGTTATTTTGCTTTGAAACAACCAATTATACCATTCAGGACCTTGGGAAAGCGTGGGACAGATTCGGTTCACACATTACACATGCGCTTGGCCATTAACAATGGCTGCAGCACTAATCAACTGAGCTGGCAACTCTCACAGCGCTGGGGGATGGTGCGAGCACTTGATATCTGTCTGTCAACGCGAGGGAGAGAGCGCAGGAGATGATCCGGCATTAGCGGAACTCCTGTCTGAGTAACAGCGGCACGTCAGCACAGAGCGCCTCGCAACATAGCTTCATTATCATTGTTCTATCTGTGTGTTTCACAACAACATCAGCCACAGGATGGTACACTCATAGGATCCTGCATCAGTGTAGCTCAGCATTTCAGGTCTGTTTCTTCATATGCATCAAATCAAATGTGTAGTTCGTTAAGGTCCTGGTGCGTCCAGTGATAGCGGTCTAGTAGCACCCTTGCAAGTTAATCCTTTCCTTCCTTGGGTAGGACCTTGCAGGCCACAGTATGGCTTCTGTGGTATGGGTTCCTCTCTCTTATAGGTGCAATAGGTTGTCAGGGGACGCGCGACCTGTGCCTTCAGGCATTTATAATTCCAGTTGGGCATCCATCCAGCCCTGGTGATTTATTATAGTCGTAGCTCTGTAATTGCTGAGCACCTCCACACGCAATTTCTGCGTTTAGAGGGCTAGTTGTTCTGGCATACTGTTGGTCAGGTTGAAAGATGCTAAATATGTCACCCCTTTCCTCTTGGTCGGTGCTGTATGGTTATAAATTGCTTATAGAAGCTTTTACATTGTTAGTACTCTTTTGGGTATTTGTATTTGGCTCTTTGTCTTTGCGCAGTGTATACTAGGTCGGTGGTGTTTCCTTCTTCCAGGTCACGCCAGTGGTGTTTCTGATTATTTCTGAATAGGAAAAGTTGCGTCCTTATTGATTTGTGTATTTTCTCCTTCTTTCTAATGCCTATCATTAGTTGCTCTTGCTTCTCCATTTTGTCATGTTTTGTGGCGGAAGGTGTTCAAAAGTCTGTGTGCATTTTGTCAGGGTATGACTGTTTTTACATCAATTATTGCGCTTCTCTGTGCTGATATGCGTCGATAGTGGGTTTGGTCCGTTCCCCAACAATGGATTGTGACGTTATTTTGGTTCACAGCAACTCTTATTTGTCCACAAACGATCATTTTTACCTACATAGTTGGGAATCGCCAAATATAATCTGACCTTCCTATGCATATCTTCTAGTGAGACCGTCCCTGTGCATGATCAGAAATTATTAATTGTCTATTCTACTGTTTGGACTCTGGTTTACACCGAGGGTCTTGTTAGAATATGTCAAGGCAGAAGCAGGTTTTATACTCTCTGTGGAAAGTAATATTCCCTCTGTCCAGGTTAAAATACCTCCTACGTCTTCTAGGCCTTATTCTCTCTAGTTGCCCCAGGTTGGTTGACGTTGCCAATGTCTTCTGCCCCCCCCCCCCCTTCTAGCTGTCCTGCCTTGGATCTGTGGCTTTACATTTGATCTGTTAATTTATGATTTAATACAGCTTTTTCTACAACACAAAAATAAACCCTCATGCAACTACTCTGGCTAAATAAATATAAGTTACTGTTCTTGGAATGAATTTAGCTGCTGGACCTTTAAGGGCTAGGAAAGCTTGTACTTAAGAGTTGTTGCTAAAGTATGAGTAATCTATGAGCCGCATGTCCACATCATCAGAGCTAAGTATAGTTGTCCTGTTTAAAGGGCACTGTTCTTTGTTTATTTGGGTGCTTGATTAGCTGATAACCCTCATCACAATGTTACAAAGTCTGCTGTGAACAGGTTGTGTGAAAGGGAGCAAAGAGCAAACTTTACACACTGAAGTAGAAGCCAAAGTCTATTTAGGGAGGTATTATACACATCATTGTTGGAACATTACCATTACCTCCCTCTGCACCTAAATAAGCTTTATTATCAATGTATATTAATGCGTATGACTCATGCACACACTCCTATTCAAAATCTGTCTGTGTTCAGTAAAGAAGGATAACTAAAAAGTAGCTGATAGAAGTCTAAAGAACTTTTTGCTGCTATTTTTATATTTATCATTGGACATCTTGCACAAGAATGTTTCCTTATCCAGGGCCACAAACAACTATCCTGTGACCCATTGCTGTGGCCCATGTGTCATCGTTGTATAAGTAACAAACATGGGCAGGATTAGGACCTGGCGGGTAGAATATAAAGGGAATTGGAATAAATGTATATAATTTAACCTATTCTACCTCTTTCAAATGTGACGGCTTGCCTTTGTGTACATTTTCACTGTTTTATTTCTTGAAATAGTAGGAAATGCTACAGTTTTTACTGTTGCCACTATTTTTTTTTTTAATACAGAAAGTAATTCATAAATGATCTGCTTGCCGAATCAGTGTAGGAAAAGAAAGGGGCTGGACAAGCATTGTGGCCGCCATGTGCAGCAAGTAACAATGAGGTATTATATCCAAACGTTTGGCAGCTGGGTCTTGGCCACGCATAGTTACTGGAGTCTTTCCTTGCATTAATGGATTTCAATCACTGCACTGCTATTTAACAAGTTAGGTGTCACAGGTGGAAGACAGATGAGAGATCCCTGACTGTGGCCATCTCTTTTAATGCTGCAAACAACATTGACTTTGGTCTCTGATACTTCATACAGTTGGTACGGAAAGTATTCAGACCCCTTTAAACTTTTTCTCTTTGCAGAGTATTGGTAAGATCATAAAAAAGTGTTTTTTTGCGCATTAATGTACACTGCACACCATCTTGACAGAAAAAACTGAAATGTAGATATTTTTGATAATTTATTAAAGGGAACCTGTCACCAGGGACCTCATTTACTCTAAAGACAGGTTGCAGAAGCCCATCACATCTGCAGAGCAAATATGCCTTTTTGCCTTCTCTAAGTATTTGTATTACGTATACACAGAATATGTGTGTTTTATAACTTACCTTGCACCCTGACAATAACCTCTGTGTAGTCACAGGGGCTGGGCTTTGGTTTCAATGCATTTCAAAAAACAACACATGGCTTGTCTGTCCTGCAGACAGCTCACCTTTGTGCTCCTGTACAGCTCCTCCCTCCTGCTTCTTCACAGCAGTCATAGCTTGGTGAGCTTACATCACTGGGGAAGGGAGGAACTGTACAGAAGTACAAAGGTGGGAGCCTTGAGCTGAGCAGTCTGCAGCACAGACAAGTCACATGTTGTTTTGAAATGCATCCAAACCAAAGCCCAACCCCTGGGACTACACAGAGGATTCTGTCAGGGTGCAAAGTAAGTTATAACACACAATTATATTGTAGTGCAAATGCTTGGCATATTTGCATTGCTGCTGTCATGGGAATCTGTAACATGTCTTTAGTGAAAATATTTCTGTTTTTTCTGTCAAGATGGGGTGCAGAGTGTACATTAATGAGGAAAAACATTAATGATCTTGCCAATTGACTGCAATGAAACAAAGAGTTAAAAATGTAATACTTTCCATACCCAGATGTATTTATATGTGCATATATGTACATAGCTCTATCCAAAAAGGGACCAGTGGAGCAATAGTTCAGCTTCTAAAAGTTGCACTTTGCATAAAAAAACTCAACAAAAACTTTCAGCACATATAGGGTCACATTTGCGTTTAAAAACACAACGCTAGTGCCCTGAGACAGGCCTTGTCTCAATCGCATATGCATTTCCATGGAAACACATGCTATACAAGACACTGGGTCAATATCATTCAATATCATTCAATATCATATTGGACCATCAACCTAATGATGACCATCAATCTCTCAAAAAGTACAGAATAATTCCAAGTTATTATGCAATGAAACCATTCAGTACTTAACCCCTGTGGAGGGTGTATGAAGGGGGCTCACGGGCTGAGCCTTCTTCATACAAAGATGGGCTTTGCTGCATGTCGCAGCAAAGACCCATCGCTAACACCCACTGAACCTATTTTGGCCTATGGACACATACTGGTTGCTTTTCTCATCTGGCTTGTATGATTATCGCTGATACCTTACTGAACCATTCTTTTCAACCAGCTTTTTCACACTTTGGTTTTTTCCCAATGTCCAATGTTGTCAGTGAACACACATTGGTTCTGTAAGGTATCAGTGAAAAATAACTGAAGCCAGGAAGAGAAAACCAATGTCTGTGTCCATAAGTCAAAATGGCTTTAGTGAAAAATAACTGAAGGGGGAAAAAACACCAATGTGAATTCACCCAAAGGCTGTTGATTTATGAGACTAACTGGGGAAAAAATTACTGGGGAAGTGTCAGCCTGATTCTAGCTTAGTTACTGAATGCCTCTCAAAACTGTGCTCACTATTGAGTAGAAGCACCTTTTGAGCTAGTACAGCCATGAATCTTTATTGGAATGATGCAACAAGTCTGGCTTTGGGGATCATCTGTCATTCTTCCTTGGGGATCCTCTGCAGTTCCCTCAGGTTAGATGGTGAACATTGTTGGAGAGCCATTTTCATGTCTCTCCAGAGATGCGCAATTGGGTTTAGCAGTGCCTGGTTTTCTCCACACATACTGCATAGTATTAACACCAAACAGTCCAATCTTCATCTCATCAGACCAGAGAATCTTATTTCTCATGGTCTGGGAGTCCTTCATGTTATTTTTTGCAATCTGTATGCAGACTTTCATAAGTCTTGCACTGATGAGATTCTTCCTTTAGCACACTCTGCCATAAAACCCTGACTGGTGGAGGACTGCTGAGATTTTGTAGAACTTTCTCCAATTTCCCTACTGCATCTCTGGAGCTCAGCCACCGTGATCTTGGGGTTCTTCTCTACCTCTCTCACCAGGGCTCTTCTCCAACCATTGTTTAGTTTGGCTGGGTGGCTAGGTCAAGGAAGAGTTGTGGTAGTCCCAAACTCTTTCCATTTAAGGATTATGAAGACCACTGTGTTAGGAACCTTGAGTGCTGCAGAAATTATTTTGTAACCTTTGTCAGATCTGTGCCTTGGCACAATTCTGTCTTTTAGCTCCTTTAGCAGTTCCTTAGACCTCATCATTGTCAGGAGCTCTGACATGCACCATGAGCTGCAAGATCTTATATAGACAGGTGTGTGCCTTTCCTAGTCAAGCCCAATCAGTTTATTAAACACAGCTGGACTCCAATGAAGGGGTAGAACCATCCCGAGGAGGATTAGAAGGAAATGTACAGGGTGCTGTCACACGTCGCGTTTACTGCATGCGTTTAAAAACGCATTGCTACAGCTGAAGGGACATTGCGGTTAACGCATGCGGTTGTTAACGCATGTGTTAACATCGCGGTTAACGCATGCGTTTTGTAAACGCAAGCGTTAACAGCTGATTGATTAGGGAAATATCCCTTCAGCTGTAGCAATGCGTTTTTAAACGCAACGTGTGACAGCACCCACAGGATGTGAGTTAAATATGAGTGTTACAGCAAAGTACTTGTGACCATGTGATAGTTCAGTTTTTCTTGTTAAATAAATTAGCAAAAATATCTACATTTCTGTTTTTTCTGTCAAGATGGGGTGCAGAGTGTACATTAATGAGCAAAAACATTAATGATCTTGCCAATTGACTGCAATGAAACAAAGAGTTAAAAATTTAATACTTTCCATACCCAGATGTATTTATATGTGCATATATGTACATAGCTCTAAGCAAAAAGGGACCAGTGGAGCAATAGCTCAGCTTCTAAAAGTTGCACTTTGCATAAAAAAAACTCAACAAAAACTTTCAGCACATATAGGGTCACATTTGCGTTTAAAAACACAACGCTAGTGCCCTGAGACAAGCCTTGTCTCAATCGCATATGCATTTCCAAGGAAACACATGCTATACTAGACACCGGGGATGGTTACAAATGGCATGGATTTCACTGGACTCCTATGAGACTGGGCTAAAGCCTGCCCCTATGCGCTAGAGGCACCCATACACAAAGCATGGAGGGAACACAAAACGGTGAATGGCAAAGGAAGTCAGACAAAGACCCATCGCTAACACCCACTGAACCTATTTTGGTCTATGGACACATACTGGTTGCTTTTCTCATCTGGCTTGTATGATTATCGCTGATACCTTACTGAACCATGCTTTTCAACCGGCTTTTTCACACTTTGTTTTTTTCCCAATGTCCAATGTTGTCAGTGAACACAAAAAGGACAGGTTCTAAATTTCTTTCCACTAATCAGTGTGTAAAATAAGCATAAAAGAGCCCATTGGTTCTGTAAGGTATCAGTGAAAAATAACTGAAGCCAGGAAGAGAAAACCAATGTCTGTGTCCTTAAGCCAAAATGGCTTTAGTGAAAAATAACTGAAGGGGGAAAAAAACACCAATGTGAATTCACCCAAAGGCTGTTGATTTATGAGACTTACTGGGGAAAAAATTACTGAGGAAGTGTCAGCCTGATTCTAGCTTAGTTACTGAATGCCTCTCAAAAGTAAGCAGTTGTCGCTCTCTAGTGGTGAGAGTCTGGTGCAGAAACACTAAGTTGCTGCTTTGAATGACTGGCTGCATAGTTTTGCATTTGTCATTAAAGTTTCAGTAAAAGTCAGCCATATCACAAATGTGTTATGCTGGAAACATCCGTACAGAAGGTACTTCTGGGACTTTTATGGGAAACAATCTAGAATTTAACTTCACAGTGTCATATCCTTACTTTGGATGTCTATTTTGGCACCAGTTTTACAAAATGAAATCTTTTTGCTAAAATATAGGATAAAGACTCCCAAACTACAAAATGTTACATCCGAAGTGACTTGTCCATTGCCGTTTTCTGTTTTTGGTACAGAACCGAAGATACAGGCAGTTCAAGACACAGTTGGATGCACGCTGCAGATAATAAATTCCCTCATAGGAAGGAGTTGGATCTTGGTGACTCTGCGCATACTCCGCAATATCAGACATAAGACCAGTCCTTACCTGGCGGAGATCTCTTCTTTAGACTCTGGCAGAGCCAATAGTAAAATAAATAATAGAAAGAACGGGAAATGTGGCCACTCACCATTTAAAAAATCTTCTTTATTTCATCGTCCGTTAAAACAAGTCACATGGCACAGACCAGTCAGGATAGAGGTAGGAGCAGGGGGTTTCGACAAGGCAACAGCTGTTTCGCGCTGTTCAGCGCTTTCTCTAGCCTCATAGTAAAAGCAGTTCATTCATGCCCCTACCCCCTCTCCACCATCCCTGTTCTCTGCCTTGATAAGCCCAAAGTAGTGTTCAAGTTGGAAAATGGCCTGAACTAGCAGGGAAGGGGAGATTAATGTGCCTTCTCCGCCAGAAAACTCAGTCATGATTAAGAGCACTTGTATGTGCTAGAAACGCGTTGACGATTATACCATGCCACCTGTATTTTATCTGATGGATGCCCTGAAAATCGAATAAAGGCGATTTTAATCTGCACCTAGCTCGATCCGGAAATTTCTTTTTCGGGCACACAAAGACCTGAGGCTGTCTAGTTTCACACCAATTATTACAATGTGTGATTTGCACATTGTAATACATGATGTGGAAACCCCCCATATACTGCCTACTGTAGTGTGGCAGTTTATGGTAGGATGAATCAGACAACCTACGGTGAAAGTACCAAAAAATACAAATAAAAAAAGTAAAAAAAAATAAATAAATGAAAATTTAAATCGCTCCCCTTTCTCTAGAACTGATACACATATAAAAAACATTAACAATTATAAATATGTTTGGGTGGTTTTAATTTTTGTAAATGTATGAAAACATTATAAAATCTATATAAATTTGGTATCCCCGTGATTGCACCAACCCAAAGAATAAAGTAGGCATATAATCTGCGGTGTACAGAGAAAGCTGTAAAATCCAATCTCACAAGAAAATGGTTCAAATGCATTTTTTTACCAAATTCACTGCATTTGGAATTTTTTCCTGCTTCCCAGTACATGGCATGAAATATTACATACAATCACTATGGAGTGCAATTTGTTTTGCAGAAAACAAGCCCTCGTACAGCTTTTTACAATGAAAAATGTTATGGATTTTCGAAGGTGGGGAGTGAAAGATGGAAACACAAAAATGAAAAAGGGCCTGGTCGCTAAGGGGGGATCTATAACATGAACCCCTAAACTGAGATTACAGCATTGTATTTTTTATGTTTATTAAAAGGTTTACCTCTTTCTTTAAGTACCCAGTAGTAATGCTAATGCATTGAAGTTTTTTTTTTTGGGGGGGGGGGGGGGAGTGGAATGGTCGTCTTACTACAGTCCTGTAACTGTGAAGCCTAACAAAGTCCTCTATGGCAGAATAGTTCTGTGCTGCACATGCCATGAGGCTGACTCATATCGTGTACATTTTGTCATAACAATTGAATCAGTAAAATGTATGTCTTTTGGAAATATGTAGTGTTTAAAATGTGCTTTACTATAGTCAGAGCTTGAAATAAAACTTTGATTTCTAAATACAGTGTACTCAGAATGTAATGTCTTATGCCTTCTCTGACAAAAGGTTTTTTTTTTTACATTACAAGTTAATTAGTCTTTGACAAGTGTCAGTCTCTTCCCACACACATCTCTTAAATTTTTTACCTGGATTTTAACTATTGAGCTGCATGACAGAATTATAGACATACACTTTTCAGTTACATTACCTTGGTATGCCCTGTCTTTCACTGTAGTTAAGTGATTAGAATTAGCCACCCACATTACTGTGAATTAAAAAGTCTTTAGCCTTCTATCTGTGTCTTGGCTATCAGCAACCTGTGCATTTGAACAGGGAGCCAGGTAGGTGCCCATAAATAGTCACATGTGCCCCCAGTCCTTGTACTGGTGTCCTTAAGTTGAATATACACTGTTAAAAAATGTAGTGGTTATATTTAGAAGACACAATGTAACTCCAAGTCATTCACACTTGGAGAACACTACTTTAGTGTATGAAGGGATCTGGCAGTGTTACCAGAGCACCTCCATGCTGCACATTCACAAGCTGTTGGTGTGTAAGTAGCACTACCCCCTCCCACTGTGTGCTGAAACTTCCTCTGCTGCAGTGGGATTACATCAGGAAGAGAAAGGGGTGAGAAGGGGGGAAGGGGAGACAGTGTAACAGCCTGTGAAGCGGCAGCACAAAGGAGCTCTAGTAACACCCTCAGGGGCCCTTTAGGCTCATTAACATATTTTTAAAAGTTAATTTTAGAAGAAAGGAGTCCATGCATAACAGATTACCACAGTCACAGCGCCTGGATCTGCGTTAGTGTATCTGGTTGATCATGCTCGACTTTCATGGTAGATTTCCTTTAACTTCTTCATGCTCCGTGACAGATCTATCCGTCGCTGAGCTGAGTGACGCTCAGTGATGGTTATATTCGTCTCTGAGCTGATGCCGTCATCGGAGCTGAGTCGGCATCAGTACCGACAGAGTATCAGCTGTAACTAACACCTTACATCCCAGTGTAACACCTGCAGAGTGAGTCTTCTCCAATGAAGGGTGTTTAACTTTTAAAACTGTTCATTTCCATTACATTAATTACAATGCAGCATTCAAAAGGTTCAAATCTTCCTTAAAGCATTTTTTTTATAATTTGAGGGATGTACTTTTGAAAATGCAGTGATTCATATGGGATTCTAATAATTTATATTTTAAACCCAAAATTTAAACAGAAAATTTGTAAGTGGTCTTACGTCATATTAGAATAAAAGGACATTTAATAAATGAAGTTGAGATATGGGAAATGTTATTAAGTAACAAGTTTAACTATCGGTCTTAAAAAGCAAAATATATCAAATTTAGAACATTACAAATTTTGCAAAAAACTCGGCAAATTTAAAATTTAAATTTACCACTGCGATGAAGTACAGTGTGTCATGAAAAAATTATCTCAAAATCTTTTTGGTAAGTTAGTGTTCAAAAGTTCTAACCATATAAAGCAGCACATGTCAGATTATGAAAATAGAGGCTGAACCTCAACGTACTAGATGGTAGCGTCCGATGTGGGGTGAAGTGACATACATTAATTACTACATTCTTTCAAGAGTTATTTAAACATTTATGGCAACCTAAAAAATGTGTTCAAAGTGCTGCTCATTGTGTTGGATTGTCAATGCAACCCTCTTCTCTCACTGTTGGCACTGATCGCAACACCACAGAAGAAATTTTAGCACAGGCTTCCTGTATCTGTTGTTTGCGATGCGGCATATATTGTATCTTCAGATGACCCCAAAGCTAAAAGTCTAAGGGGTTTAGATTGGGCTACCTTGATGGCCATGCAACTGACCCACAACGACAAATCCACTTTCTAGGGAACTGTTCAAGTAGTAATGCTCGGAGTTTTGAGGTCATCTTAACCTTTTCACAACCACTCCACATAAAGATACAGCAGCTTTTACTGTGGCAGATTGCCAAAATGACGTTAATATACGTCATGACAGTAGCCACATTCAAATGGCTATATCTCCTGAACCTTGGTATCTCCGGTTCTGTTGAGCATCCATACACAATCCATATATCATATGAAAGGGGAAACTCTTCTGTTTAATATGATACAAATTTTGTTTTTAGGTGTAAGGTTCGGGAGAGATAGGAGTTTGAAGTGTGCCCCCCTCCAGCCTGTCAGCAGAAGGCAGAATATAGAAGGAGCTGCAGGAAACACTTTCACTTTTCATTATTGCAGAAGTACAAGTACCCTCTGCATCGGTAGCTGAACCTGGGGAAGAGTGATTGAATAATTAAAAAAGAAAGTTGGATCCAAATGGCCAACGTTAGAATGGCCACCGTGGTCAACACCCATCTTGAAAAGTGAAGTGAAGAGACCCCCTGTTCTGTCCTCATCATTTACCTATTAAACCTTGCCTAAGGTACTTCGGGTGTCCATGGGTTCAAATAATCGCATGTTGGGACTTTGAAAAGATGTGATTAATTTTTTAAAAATTCAAATAAAGTACACCATAAGTCACTACATAAAAGGGTATTGCCACGCCTATTACAACCTAGGTTATATATGTACATAACAATATTTGGTCCTTGTGGTAAAAGTCATTGAAAAAGAAAACAGAAACGCTAAAACCACCAAAACAATTTAAACCAATATTTAAAAATATGTACCCCAAAAATTATACCAATACAAACTAAAAAAAAGTTATCCTGCAAACAAACAAGCCCAAACACAGCCTGTAGGCAGAAAAATAAAAATAATTATGAGCCATGAAATGTAGTGCCACGCTGAAAATATAAAAAGTCCCTTTTGAAAGTTAAGGGTAAAAAAAAATTACTAATGGGGTTGGACTTCCTGGCTGAAAACAGGCGGATCACTTAAGGGTTACAAGGTGTGCCCCATTCTCCATGTGATTCTCCATGGCCACTTTCTTCCTAAAATAGCTCCACAATGTGTGGTATTGCAACCATGTATTTCTATACAGCTCAGCTGCGATATTCATATAAACCATGGGGAGGGAAACAGCCATGTATTTAAAACCACTTTTTTTTCCCCTCTCGTGAAGTTTTATTGAAATGGAAAGCAAATAGGTTATTTTAAAAAACATTGCCCACCCACAGTTTGGGCTATCCATGGTTCGTCACACAGGACAGTCAGAGCAATACAGATTACAGTTTGTGTTTTCCAATAAAATTATGGTTTCATTAATCTTCATAAGTTTCATTAATCTTCATTTGAATTTTACTATATTCAAATGGTCGGACGCAATACACCACATCCAATGATAACAAATAACAGATTAATTAAACAAACTATTGTTAACTTATAACAATTGCCCATTTTGTTCTACCGCTCACTTCTCTTCTAGTTGTTTTTCCTCCATTTGTGCACTGGCTGCCAGTCGAAGTCTGCAGTTTACACAGAGTTACCTTCAAGCTTCCTGTGTGGTACCATGCAGTATGTTGAAATTTGTGTATAATTTCCCTGATTTCTTCATCTGTAAGACATTTAGTTTTGAAAATTCAGCACTTTCAGAAGAAAGTTTTTGTTTTTATGTCCCCCCTTCTTTTTGCTTCCCTCCTGTCTACCTGAAGGTAATGTTTTACAGTGTCATTTGTGTCTGTTGTAGTCGAGAGGATAGCCTCTAGCCAGTGGTTTAACAGACTCCTTTTTCCACTAGCAATGTTATATGTGTGATGGGTCTAAATGTGAGTGTCTCTTCCTTATCCTCCCTTTTTGAACTGGGGGAAATGAAAAAGCAAGGACATTGGATTCAGGGGGACGGTATCCCTATAAGTGGTTTGAAGGAAGTTTTGTATGGTCCTCCAGTAATGTTGCACATTCTGGCAGGACCACATGGAATGATAAAGGTCTGCCCCATGTAGTGTGCATTTCGGACAGGCCACTAGTCGTTCAGGTTTCTGTGAATTAAAAGGGAGATTAAAGGCATATATCGCTGTATGGAGTAATTTCCCTCCACCTTTCATTTAACACCCATCTCCTAACTGTTTTCCATCCCTGTAGAATTCGGTTTGAAGCGTTATTCACCCTCAGCTTCTTTTCCCAATAAGGGAAACTCAATTGTGGAGCTTCTGATTCTCCCCCTCTCCTTATTATGTGGCATAGGCTAGATGGGGTCCTTCTACAGCTTTGTGATCCTAACATGTCTTCAAATTTATTGGCCCTCATTTTGCTCGCCACGTTTTGTAGCCTAGTTCTGCAAAATGATTGTAATTGTATCTATGGGAATTCCTGTCCTCTTGGTAATGTGTATTCAGTAGTGAGTTTTTCTAATGTTTTTATCCTTGCCTCTGAGTTATCAAGATATCCAGGCAGAGAAGCTGCACTCCATCAGTTTCAAATCTTTGTTCACGTGTGGACAAAAAGCAATGTTTCAGCTAACTCAATGTAGCCATTTTCAAGCATAGTGAGACAGTGTTACAAGGCGGGTTTAAATCCCCCGCAGGATATGACATCATTATGAATTAGTGACAAGAGAATGAATGAATGTTTTTACATATCAGTGTCAAAAAGATGTGCATAGTATATAAGTGAATATAAACATTTGAGTGAAATACAATATGATCCATTGCAGATAAAAAAAAAATATATATATATATATATATAAGCATAAGTTACCAGGAAGACTAACACCCCCACGTGCCGGCATATCATTGCTTGTAAACATTGTAAAAGCGCATGCCCATTGGTTGCTATGAGACCAGGCACATTTCAACAATATCATTTTTTTCTGCCATGTTGCAAGTGCCACACATTCTTTCAGTTGGATATTACAATCGGAGGGACCCAGTGTCGGGATCACAGCATGTATGGTCGAAAGCGGGTGGTCTGATTCTGGAGGTAACCCCGGCAACGCGCTTGGAGGTTAATACGAGTGGAGGTGCACCGTGGACATACCACTTCTGGACAGATCGTCAATGAGAAATAGTATTACCTCAGAGACCAATTGCTACAATATGCCCAAAATACACTTGGTATTCCCTCACCTGCATATCCTCTGACTGGCGATGCACACCTCTTTCCCTATTCCAATATGGCTGCCGACATAACAGGGGTAGTCTTTCGATAGCTACAGGAACTCTTTTGTTGACAGTGCCGAGACTAGAAGTGAGCGATCGCCAAGTCTGAGTGCAGCTGTCTAGACTCAAGCCCCTAGTACATACAGGTATGGCCTCTTGCCGAGGGTTTTTGGAGTGTGGCAAAACCTGTAGATTTATTTTCCGCTTCAATGCCGTGGCTTGTGTGGTGGTCTCATAGCAATCACCAGACATGCGCTTTTACAATGTTTACAAACAATTATATGCCGGCATGTGTGGGTGTATGTCTTCCTGGTAACTTATATTTATATATTTTTTTTTTATCTGCAATGGATTGTATTGTATTTTACTCAACTGTTAATATACACTTATGTACTATGCACATCTTTTTTACACTGATATGTAAAACCATTCATTCTCTTGTCACTAATTGATAATGATTTCATATCCTGCGAGGATTTAAATCCGCCTTGTAACACTGTCTCACTATGCTTGGAGATGGCTACATTGAGTTAGCTGAAACAATGCTTTTTGTCCACACGTAAATAAAGATTTGAAACTGATGGAGTGCTGTTTCTCTGCCTGGATATCTTGATAAACCTTGAGTCGGACCTCGCTAGCTTGCTCCCGCAACGGATTATAATCTTATTCATATACACTGTGCCACCCTTCATTTCTTGATTCTTGCCTCTGAGTTATGTCCCTAGGGGTCTGTATTTCGCTCATCCTCCAGTTTGAGAATAGATTGCTTGTGCGTCCTGGCAAAAACTAAGGATGAGACCATAACGGTGAATGTTTAGAAGTAAAAAAACGTGTCTCCGAATCTTTTTTGTAGCATCTTCCAAGTCATAATGGTGTCTCTTATGAGCTTGAAGTGTTTTGCTTGATTGGCATGTTGGCTAGGCTAGTATGTAATAAGGCTCCTAGGCTATGTGGTTGAACCATTGCTCCCCCAAGGCGGGTTTTAGAGTAGTGTGACGAGTCGTACAGCCAGCCAATGACTTGCCTACATAAGCAGGCGAAGATGTTTTCCCTAATAGCTGGAAAGTTAAGACCTCCCCCCTTCACATCAATATGTATTCCCAAATACTTTATATTAGATTCCGCTATTACCACCGCTAGCATTTTCAGACTGGTTTGTCGTGTAGGGCTTACCGCATCTAGACACAGTAGCCCACTTTTTGTTGGGTTTATCTTAAAAACAGACATAATACCGAAGTCCTGTATTAATGCAAATATCTTTCTCACCATTTCTGTTGGTTTGGTTATAAAAACTAGTATGTTTTCAGCAAAAATTGCTGTTTTGACCCTACCCGTCCAAATTTTGATTCCCAAGCCCACTGTTTCATTTTGTAACTTTCTAGCTGGCGGCTCCAAGGCCAAAATAAAGGACACCTGTCATCAGGTCTCTGCCACTAGTCCTGTCACTACTCCCTGTTGGAGCAGCTCACAAGGATCCCATCCCAGCCTTTATCTAGTTATTTCATACATTAATCATTATAAAATCATCTATTCTTTATTATGTAAATGAGGCTGGTCACATGGTCAGAGGCAGTGATGTCACCCCTGTTACCCCTCCCCTCTCCTCCCCCTGCTCATGTCTGTGTGTAATGTATAGTAAAGTATTGCTGGTATCTGCGCTGCATCTGCTGACATGCTGCATCCTCCTAATACACAGAGACACAGACATCAGCTACACATGAATCTGACATGTTCTGCTGTAACATGGCTGCCTGGAGCTGCTGTATCTCTCCTAAACACACACACATGCACACACAGGCTGCAGGGGGCGTGGCCACCAGCACCAGGAAGCACATCATTATACAGCCTCACATCATTATACAGGCTGTCAGTCATGCACTGGGGGTGTGGCTGTGCCTCCCACTCATGAATAGAGTGGACAGCTTGAATATGCTAATGCTTCATTGGACATTTCACAGGTCATTTGCATACAGCTTTAGGACCTCATTGCTTAGGTTTACAGGCATGTAGAGGGACAATGAAGGGATAGAGGCAATGCTCTCTAATGGCAGTTTATGAAAATATATTTAGTTTAGGGGGGTTATTTTGCATGACGGGTTCTCTTTAAACAATAGTGGGGAAAGTGGGCATCCTTGACAGGTGCCCTTACACAGCTTGAATTGAGCAGACCTAAAGCCTAGAGAGTATACATTTTTGCCATAGGATTGGCGTATACTGTTGATAGGAAGGTGTGGAAGCGTAATTGCAAACCAAATTTGGTAACTACTTGATACAACCAGTGAATGTTATTAAAAGCTTTTTCCGCGTCTAGGGCTATCATTGCCCTCCAATCAGCTGCCGCTGGTTGGAACCTCACCTCATCTAAGGCTGCCAAAACTTGCCGCATGTTGGAAACCGCAGCCCGTCCCTGTATGAATCCCACTTGCGATGGGTCAATTAGATGTGGCATAATGGTCGAGAACCTTTTCGCTATAAATTTTGTGATAAGTTTAAAGGAAACCTACCATTTTATTGATGCGTTATGAAACAAACCTAGCTTGAGAATGGTGTTGCTACACTGATGCAGGATCATATCTGAGCTGAGTGATTTTGCTGAAAAAAACAATTATACCATTCAGGACCTTGGGAAAGCTGGGACAGACTGGCTTACACATTACACAGGAGCTTGGAATTACAAATGGCTGCTAAGTAAAGCATGACTAGTCAAGCACTAATCAACCTGAGCTGGATCACTCATCCACAGCAGCTGGGGGATGGTGCAGCAATTGATTGTTCTGTCTGGCAGGAAGAGGACTGCAGGAGATGATCATGCAATTAGAGGGAAACTCTCCTGCTATGAGAAGCGGCAAAGTAAGCACCAGAGCAGCCATAGAAGCCACATAGCTTCATTATCATAATGTTATATCTGTGTTTTCAGCAAAACCACTTAGCACAGGGATTAACCAAGATATGATCCTGCATCAGTGTAGCTACAGCATTCTCAAGGTATGTTTGCTTCATAATGCATCAAATCAAATGGTAGGTTTCCTTTAAGGTCCTGGTTGATCAATGATATCGGTCTGTAAGACCCTGGCAGAGTTTAATCCTTTCCTTCCTTGGGTAGGACTCTGATAAAGGCCAAGTTGTCCTGCTGTGGTATGGGTTCCTCTCTCATTATAGAATTGAAATATGTCGTCAGGGGAGGCGCGACCTGTGCCTTCAGGCATTTATAAAATTCAGTTGGGAATCCATCCAGCCCTGGTGATTTATTATAGTTCAGCTCTGTAATTGCTGAGCACCTCCTCCACAGCAATGTCTGCGTTTAGAGAGGCTAGTTGTTTTGTGGATACTGTTGGTAAGGTTAAAGACGCTAAATATGTCACCCCTTTCCTGCTTGTGTCTAGGCTGCTGTATGAGTATAATGCTTCATAGAAGCTTTTAAATATTGTTAGTATCTCTTTTGGGTCAGTTTGTATTTGCCCCTTTGGTCTTTGAGTGTCATAATGTGGCTCGGTGGTCGTTTCGCCAGTAGGTGTTCTGATTTATTTCCGAATAGGAAAAGGTCTGCGTCCTATATTGATTTGTGAAATTTCTCCTTCTGTTCTAATGCCCTATCATTAGTTGCTCTTGCTTCTTTCCATTTTGTCATGTTTTGTGCGGAAAGGTTGCCTAAATAGTCTGTGTATGCTTTTTTGTAGGGTATGACTTGTTTCTTTAAATTAATTAATTGCAGCTACCTGTGCTGATATGCGGTCGCATAGTGTGGCTTTGGCGCTTCCCAATAAATTGGTGGATTAGTGCTGTTATTTTGGTTATAGAACTCTTAGGCTACATTCACACTAACGTATGGGGGACGTATATACGGCCGCCGTATATACGGCTGATATACGTCCCCCATACACTTCTATGGGCGCACTTATGGGCGCACCACACGTGCGGCACCGTACCGTTCCGTACCCGGGAAAAAGATAGGACATGTCCTATCTTTTCCCGTAATACGGCGCCGTGCGCCATAGGTTGCTATGGAGAGGGGCAGGGGTGAGCTGCGCTCACCTCCTCCTCCTCTCCCCGTACACTGCTGTTGCCTGCTACGGTACGGTACGGGCGGGCAACGGCAGTGTGAATATAGCCTTATTCTGTACAAACGCATCATCTTTAGCTAAATAAGTTGGGAAGCGCCAAATATAATCTGAACCTTTCCTATGCATATCTTCTAGTGAGACTGTCACTGTGGCATGATCAGAAATTATTAATTGTTCTATTTCTACTGTTTGGACTCTGGTTTACACCGAGGGTCTTGTTAGAATATAGTCGGGAGCAGGTTTGATGAACTGCTCTGTGGAAAGTATATTCCCTACTGTCCAGGTTAAAATACCTCCATACGTCTTCTAGGCCTTATTCATCTCTTAGTTGCCACAGGTTTGTTGACGCTGCAATGTCTTCTGCGCCGCTCCCCACCCCCACCCCACCCCCTCTAGATCGGTCCTGCCTTGGATCTATGACTTGATTAAAGTCCCTTACCAGAATTTTGTGTGGGTGTGGCTAGCAGTTGATCTCTTAATTTTATGTAAAAGGGGCGTTGCTCCCGATTCGGAGCATATATGTTGTACATGCTATAGATGTCTGCTGGTGTGTCTAACATGACCTGGAGAATCCGACCCCTGTTGTCTATGGTGTGGGAGAAAACTTGTATGCGTGCTTGCTTGGCTATCAGCATCCCTTCTTCTCCCCTCCTACTAGATGACGCCGCCCCTAAAACTTTTGTTACCCAGTAACGCTACATACGCTTCAGATCTGCCGCTTCTTGGTCGGTCTCTTGAAGGAAGGCCAAATCTACTCTTAGTCTCTTTAGGTGTTTAAGAACTGATGATCGCTTCTGTGGTGTTCTAAGGCCTTTTATGTTCCAGGTCACTATTATCATATTGGTATCCTATTAATATTGGGTAAACTCCGTCGGTTTGTTTAATTTCTTAAGTCGTACCACCGACAATTACCCGTGATGAGGTGTGGAGTTGATGAGGCGAGCAAATAAACACACTTAACAAAACTAACAATAAAACTGTCATGCTTATAACATGGTTTACATACTAGGATGTTAAATTCATTTCCTAACCCTTGACTTATATCTAGACCCATGCGGAGCATCTCTTTAGTGGACTTCTCTGCATACCGAGCATGGGCGGATAAATCTTGGCACATCGTTACACGTTATATATGTCTCCACCCTCTACATTCGCTCGCACCTTTCCTTGACCACGAAGGCTTTTGTTACCGTGTACATTGATATTCTATTATAGTCCCATCGTACAAGTTTAAATACACAGGCACATACATGTAACATAGGCGTTATTGTCCTGTGAAATTGTTTTATACCTTATATACTCGAGTATAAGCCTAGTTTTTCAGCACAAAAAATGTGCTGAAAAACCCAAACTCGGCTTATACTCGAGTCAAAAAAATAAATATATCTAAACTCACCTTTCCGGTGACCCCTGTATATCTTCTGTGCGATCTGTCTGGCAGCGGCGGCAGGCTATATACACTGGGGCAGGGTCTGGCAGGCTATATACACTGCTGTGCTCACTATTGAGTAGAAGCACCTTTTGAGCTAGTACAGCCATAAATCTTTATTGGAATGATGCAACAAGTCTGGTTTAGCAGTGCCTGGTTTTCTCCACACATACTGCATAGTATTAACACCAAACAGTCCAATCTTCATCTCATCAGACCAGAGAATCTTATTTCTCATGGTCTGAGAGTCCTTCATGTTATTTTTTGCAATCTGTATGCAGACTTTCATAAGTCTTGCACTGATGAGATTCTTCCTTTAGCACACTCTGCCATAAAACCCTGACTGGTGGAGGACTGCTGAGATTTTGTAGAACTTTCTCCAATTTCCCTACTGCATCTCTGGAGCTCAGCCACCGTGATCTTGGGGTTCTTCTCTACCTCTCTCACCAGGGCTCTTCTCCAACCATTGTTTAGTTTGGCTGGGTGGCTAGGTCAAGGAAGAGTTGTGGTAGTCCCAAACTCTTTCCATTTAAGGATTATGGAGACCACTGTGTTAGGAACCTTGAGTGCTGCAGAAATTATTTTGTAACCTTTGTCAGATCTGTGCCTTGGCACAATTCTGTCTTTTAGCTCCTTTAGCAGTTCCTTAGACCTCATCATTGTCAGGAGCTGTGACATGCACCATGAGCTGCAAGATCTTATATAGACAGGTGTGTGCCTTTCCTAGTCAAGCCCAATCAGTTTATTAAACACAGCTGGACTCCAATGAAGGGGTAGAACCATCCCGAGGAGGATTAGAAGGAAATGTACAGGGTGCTGTCACACGTCGCGTTTACTGCATGCGTTTAAAAACGCATTGCTACAGCTGAAGGGACATTGCGGTTAACGCATGCGGTTGTTAACGCATGTGTTAACATCGCGGTTAACGCATGCGTTTTGTAAACGCAAGCGTTAACAGCTGATTGATTAGGGAAATATCCCTTCAGCTGTAGCAATGCGTTTTTAAACGCAACGTGTGACAGCACCCACAGGATGTGAGTTAAATATGAGTGTTACAGCAAAGTACTTGTGACCATGTGATAGTTCAGTTTTTCTTGTTAAATAAATTAGCAAAAATATCTACATTTCTGTTTTTTCTGTCAAGATGGGGTGCAGAGTGTACATTAATGAGCAAAAACATTAATGATCTTGCCAATTGACTGCAATGAAACAAAGAGTTAAAAATTTAATACTTTCCATACCCAGATGTATTTATATGTGCATATATGTACATAGCTCTAAGCAAAAAGGGACCAGTGGAGCAATAGCTCAGCTTCTAAAAGTTGCACTTTGCATAAAAAAAACTCAACAAAAACTTTCAGCACATATAGGGTCACATTTGCGTTTAAAAACACAACGCTAGTGCCCTGAGACAAGCCTTGTCTCAATCGCATATGCATTTCCAAGGAAACACATGCTATACTAGACACCGGGGATGGTTACAAATGGCATGGATTTCACTGGACTCCTATGAGACTGGGCTAAAGCCTGCCCCTATGCGCTAGAGGCACCCATACACAAAGCATGGAGGGAACACAAAACGGTGAATGGCAAAGGAAGTCAGACAAAGACCCATCGCTAACACCCACTGAACCTATTTTGGTCTATGGACACATACTGGTTGCTTTTCTCATCTGGCTTGTATGATTATCGCTGATACCTTACTGAACCATGCTTTTCAACCGGCTTTTTCACACTTTGTTTTTTTCCCAATGTCCAATGTTGTCAGTGAACACAAAAAGGACAGGTTCTAAATTTCTTTCCACTAATCAGTGTGTAAAATAAGCATAAAAGAGCCCATTGGTTCTGTAAGGTATCAGTGAAAAATAACTGAAGCCAGGAAGAGAAAACCAATGTCTGTGTCCTTAAGCCAAAATGGCTTTAGTGAAAAATAACTGAAGGGGGAAAAAAACACCAATGTGAATTCACCCAAAGGCTGTTGATTTATGAGACTTACTGGGGAAAAAATTACTGAGGAAGTGTCAGCCTGATTCTAGCTTAGTTACTGAATGCCTCTCAAAAGTAAGCAGTTGTCGCTCTCTAGTGGTGAGAGTCTGGTGCAGAAACACTAAGTTGCTGCTTTGAATGACTGGCTGCATAGTTTTGCATTTGTCATTAAAGTTTCAGTAAAAGTCAGCCATATCACAAATGTGTTATGCTGGAAACATCCGTACAGAAGGTACTTCTGGGACTTTTATGGGAAACAATCTAGAATTTAACTTCACAGTATCATATCCTTACTTTGGATGTCTATTTTGGCACCAGTTTTACAAAATGAAATCTTTTTGCTAAAATATAGGATAAAGACTCCCAAACTACAAAATGTTACATCCGAAGTGACTTGTCCATTGCCGTTTTCAGTTTTTGGTACAGAACCGAAGATACAGGCAGTTCAAGACACAGTTGGATGCACGCTGCAGATAATAAATTCCCTCATAGGAAGGAGTTGGATCTTGGTGACTCTGCGCATTCTCCGCAATATCAGACATAAGACCAGTCCTTATCTGGCGGAGCCAATAGTAAAATAAATAATAGAAAGAACGAGAAACGCGGCCACTCACCATTTAAAAAATCTTCTTTATTTCATCGTCCGTTAAAACAAGTCACATGGCACAGACCAGTCAGGATAGAGGTAGGAGCAGGGGGTTTCGACAAGGCAACAGCCGTTTCACGCTGTTCAGCGCTTTCTCTAGCCTCATAGTAAAAGCAGTTCATTCATGCCCCTACCCCCTCTCCACCATCCCTGTTCTCTGCCTTGATAAGCCCAAAGTAGTGTTCAAGTTGGAAAATGGCCTGAACTAGCAGGAAAGGGAAGATTAATGTGCCTTCTCCGCCAGAAAACTGCCCCAATGTCTTTGATTTACTGTAACTTACATGCTGTTCCGTAATATTACATTGTGTCATTTAACCCCTTAATGCGTGTGATGTAAGCGTCGTCTTCTGGTGTTTGGAGAGTGCTCACAGGCTGTGCCCTCTATAGCCCAGGAGCGTTTGCTGCATATTGCAGCAAACACCCACTGGTAACACCCGCAAAGTTGTCCAGCGGCATTAAAAAGCTGCAGCGCGTGGGCGCTGCTATGTTGGCTTGGAACAATGCTCCCTGTGATGTCATCAGGGAATGGCGATCCATTGCTATGACAGCCTCGGGCACACAAAGACCTGAGGCTGTCTAGTTTCACACCATTTATTACAATGTGTGATTTGCACATTGTAATACATGATGTGGAAACCCCCCATATACTGCCTACTGTAGTGTGGCAGTTTATGGTAGGATGAATCAGACAACCTACGGTGAAAGTACCAAAAAATACAAATAAAAAAAGTAAAAAAAAAATAAATGAAAATTTAAATCGCTCCCCTTTCTCTAGAACTGATACGCATATAAAAACATTAACAATTATAAATATGTTTGGGTGGTTTTAATTTTTGTAAATGTATGAAAACATTATAAAATCTATATAAATTTGGTATCCCCGTGATTGCACCAACCCAAAGAATAAAGTAGGCATATAATCTGCGGTGTACAGAGAAAGCTGTAAAATCCAATCTCACAAGAAAATGGTTCAAATGCATTTTTTTACCAAATTCACTGCATTTGGAATTTTTTCCTGCTTCCCAGTACATGGCATGAAATATTACATACAATCACTATGGAGTGCAATTTGTTTTGCAGAAAACAAGCCCTCATACAGCTTTTTACAATGAAAAATGTTATGGATTTTCGAAGGTGGGGAGTGAAAGATGGAAACACAAAAATGAAAAAGGGCCTGGTCGCTAAGGGGGGATCTATAACATGAACCCCTAAACTGAGATTACAGCATTGTATTTTTTATGTTTATTAAAAGGTTTACCTCTTTCTTTAAGTACCCAGTAGTAATGCTAATGCATTGAAGTTTTTTTTTTTGGGGGGGGGGGGGGGAGTGGAATGGTCGTCTTACTACAGTCCTGTAACTGTGAAGCCTAACAAAGTCCTCTATGGCAGAATAGTTCTGTGCTGCACATGCCATGAGGCTGACTCATATCGTGTACATTTTGTCATAACAATTGAATCAGTAAAATGTATGTCTTTTGGAAATATGTAGTGTTTAAAATGTGCTTTACTATAGTCAGAGCTTGAAATAAAACTTTGATTTCTAAATATGCCTTCTCTGACAAAAGGTTTTTTTTTTTTACATTACAAGTTAATTAGTCTTTGACAAGTGTCAGTCTCTTCCCACACGCATCTCTTAAATTTTTTACCTGGATTTTAACTCTTGAGCTGCATGACAGAATTATAGACATACACTTTTCAGTTACATTACCTTGGTATGCCCTGTCTTTCACTGTAGTTAAGTGATTAGAATTAGCCACCCACATTACTGTGAATTAAAAAGTCTTTAGCCTTCTATCTGTGTCTTGGCTATCAGCAACCTGTGCATTTGAACAGGGAACCAGGTAGGTGCCCATAAATAGTCACATGTGCCTCCAGTCCTTGTACTGGTGTCCTTAAGTTGAATATACACTGTTAAAAATACAGTGGTTATATTTAGAAGACACAATGTAACTCCAAGTCATTCACACTTGGAGAACACTACTTTAGTGTATGAAGGGATCTGGCAGTGTTACCAGAGCACCTCCATGCTGCACATTCACAAGCTGTTGGTGTGTAAGTAGCACTACCCCCTCCCACTGTGTGCTGAAACTTCCTCTGCTGCAGTGGGATTACATCAGGAACAGAAAGGGGTGAGAAGGGGGGAAGGGGAGACAGTGTAACAGCCTGTGAAGCGGCAGCACAAAGGAGCTCTAGTAACACCCTAAGGGGCCCTTTAGGCTCATTAACATATTTTTTAAAGTTAATTTTAGAAGCAAGGAGTCCGTGCATAACAGATTACCTCAGTCACAGCGCCTGGATCTGAGTTAATGTATCTGGTTGATCATGCTCGACTTTCATGGTAGATTTCCTTTAACTTCTTCATGCTTAGTGACAGATCTATCCGTCGCAGAGCTGAGTGACGCTCAGTGATGGTTATATTCGTCTCTGAGCTGATGCCGTCATCAGAGCTGAGTCAGCATCAGTACCGACAGAGTATCCGCTGTAACTAACACCTTAGATCCCAGTGTAACACCTGCAGAGAGAGTCTTCTCCAATGAAGGGTGTTTTAAAACTGTTAATTTCCATTACATTAATTACAATGCAGCATTCAAAAGGTTCAAATCTTCCTTAAAGCATTTTTTTAATAATTTGAGGGATGTACTTTTGAAAATGCAGTGATTCATATGGGATTCTAATTTATATTTATAATAATTTATATTTTAAACCCAAAATTTAAACAGAAAATTTGTAAGTGGTCTTACGTCATATTAGAATAAAAGGACATTTAATAAATGAAGTTGAGATATGGGAAATGTTATTAAGTAACAAGTTTAACTATCGGTCTTAAAAAGCAAAATATATCAAATTTTGAAAATTACAAATTTTGCAAAAAACTCGGCAAATTTAAATTTTAAATTTACCACTGCGATGAAGTACAGTGTGTCATGAAAAAATTATCTCAAAATCTTTTTGGTAAGTTAGTGTTCAAAAGTTCTAACCATATAAAGCAGCACATGTCAGATTATGAAAATAGAGGCTGAACCTCAACGTACTAGATGGTAGCGTCCTATGTGCGGTGAAAAGGTAGTATACAGGGTGGGCCATTTATATGGGTGTTGACGACGGTGGCCATTTTGAAGTGACATACATTAATTACTACATTCTTTCAAGAGTTATTTAAACATTTATGGCAACTTAAAAAATGTGTTCAAAGTGCTGCTCATTGTGTTGGATTGTCAATGCAACCCTCTTCTCTCACTCTTGACACTGATCGCAACTCCACAGAAGAAATTTTAGCACAGGCTTCCTGTATCTGTTGTTTGCAATGCTGCACATATTGTATCTTCAGATGACCCCAAAGCTAAAAGTCTAAGGGGGTTAGATTGGGCTACCTTGATGGCCATGCAACTGACCCACAACGACCAATCCACTTTCTAGGGAACTGTTCATGTAGTAATGCTCGGAGTTTTGAGGTCATCTTAACCTTTTCACAACCACTCCACATAAAGATACAGCAGCTTTTACTGTGGCAGATTGCCAAAATGACGTTAATATACGTCATAACAGTAGCCACATTCAAATGGCTATATCTCCTGAACCTTGGTATCTCCGGTTCTGTTGAGCATCCATACACAATCCATATATCATATGAAAGGGAAACTCTTCTGTTTAATATGATACAAATTTTGTTTTTAGGTGTAAGGTTTGGGAGAGATAGGAGTTTGAAGTGTGCCCCCCTCCAGCCTGTCAGCAGAAGGCAGAATATAGAAGGAGCTGCAGGAAACACTTTCACTTTTCATTATTGCAGAAGTACAAGTACCCTCTGCATCTGTAGCTGAACCTGGGGAAGAGTGATTGAATAATTAAAAAAGAAAGTTGGATCCAAATGGCCAACGTTAGAATGGCCACCGTGGTCAACACCCATCTTGAAAAGTGAAGTGAAGAGACCCATGTTGGGACTTTGAAAAGATGTGATTAATTTTTAATAAATTCAAATAAAGTACACCAAAAGTCACTGCATAAAAGGGTATTGCCACGCCTATTACAACCTAGGTTATATATGTACATAACAATATTTGGTCCTTGTGGTAAAAGTCATTGAAAAAGAAAACAGAAACGCTAAAACCACCAAAACAATTTAAACCAATATTTAAAAATATGTACCCCAAAAATTATGCCAATACAAACTAAAAAAAAAGTTATCCTGCGAACAAACAAGCCCAAACACAGCCTGTAGGCAGAAAAATAAAAATAATTATGAGCCATGAAATGTAGTGCCACGCTGAAAATATAAAAAGTCCCTTTTGAAAGTTGAGGGTAAAAAAAAATTACTAATGGGGTTCGACTTCCTGGCTGAAAACAGGTGGATCACTTAAGGGTTACAAGGTGTGCCCCATTCTCCATGTGATTCTCCATGGCCACTTTCTTCCTAAAATAGCTCCACAATGTGTGGTATTGCAACCATGTATTTCTATACAGCTCAGCTGCGATATTCATATAAACCATGGGGAGGGAAACAGCCATGTATTTAAAACCACTTTTTTTTCCCCTCTCGTGAAGTTTTATTGAAACGGAAAGCAAATAGGTTATTTTACAAAACATTGCCCACCCACAGTTTGGGCTATACATGGTTCGTCACACAGGACAGTCAGAGCAATACAGATTACAGTTTGTGTTTTCCAATAAAATTATGGTTTCATTAATCTTCATAAGTTTCATTAATCTTCATTTGAATTTTACTTTATTCAAATGGTTGGACGCAATACACCACATCCAATGATAACAAATAACAGATTAATTAAACAAACTATTGTTAACTTATAACAATTGCCCATTTTGTTCTACCGCTCACTTCTCTTCTAGTTGTTTTTCCTCCATTTGTGCACTGGCTGCCAGTCGAAGTCTGCAGTTTACACAGAGTTCCCTTCAAGCTTCCTGTGTGGTACCATGCAGTATGTTGAAATTTGTGTATAATTTCCCTGATTTCTTCATCTGTAAGACATTTAGTTTTGAAAATTCAGCACTTTCGGAAGAAAGTTTTTGTTTTTATGTCCCCCCTTCTTTTTGCTTCCCTCCTGTCTACCTGAAGGTAATGTTTTACAGTGTCATTTGTGTCTGTTGTAGTCGAGAGGATAGCCTCTAGCCAGTGGTTTAACAGACTCCTTTTTCCACTAGCAATGTTATATGTGTGATGGGTCTAAATGTGAGTGTCTCTTCCTTATCCTCCCTTTTTGAACTGAGGGAATGAAAAAGCAAGGACATTGGATTCAGGGGGACGGTATCCCTATAAGTGGTTTGAAGGAAGTTTTGTATGGTCCTCCAGTAATGTTGCACATTCTGGCAGGACCACATGGAATGATAAAGGTCTGCCCCATGTAGTGTGCATTTCGGACAGGCCACTAGTCGTTCAGGTTTCTGTGAATTAAAAGGTAGATTAAAGCCATATATCGCTGTATGGAGTAATTTCCCTCCACCTTTCATTTAACACCCATCTCCTAACTGTTTTCCATCCTTGTAGCATTCGGTTTGAAGCGTTATTCACCCTCAGCTTCTTTTCCCAATAAGGGAAACTCAATTGTGGAGCTTCTGATTCTCCCCCTCTCCTTATTATGTGGCATAGGCTAGATGGGGTCCTTCTACAGCTTTGTGATCCTAACATGTCTTCAAATTTATTGGTCCTCATTTTGCTCGCCACGTTTTGTAGCCTAGTTCTGCAAAATGATTGTAATTGTATCTGTGGGAATTCCTGTCCTCTTGGTAATGTGTATTCAGTAGTGAGTTTTTCTAATGTTTTTATCCTTGCCTCTGAGTTATCAAGATATCCAGGCAGAGAAGCTGCACTCCATCAGTTTCAAATCTTTGTTCACTTGTGGACAAAAAGCAATGTTTCAGCTAACTCAATGTAGCCATTTTCAAGCATAGTGAGACAGTGTTACAAGGCAGGTTTAAATCCCTCGCAGGATATGACATCATTATGAATTAGTGACAAGAGAATGAATGAATGTTTTACATATCAGTGTCAAAAAGATGTGCATAGTATATAAGTGAATATAAACATTTGAGTGAAATACAATATGATCCATTGCAGATAAAAAAAATATATATATATATATATAAGCATAAGTTACCAGGAAGACTAACACCCCCACGTGCCGGCATATCATTGTTTATAAACATTGTAAAAGCCCATGCCCACTGGTTGCTATGAGACCAGGCACATTTCAACACTATCTTTTTTTTCTGCCATGTTGCAAGTGCCACACATTCTTTCAGTTGGATATTACAATCGGAGGGACCCAGTGTCGGGATCACAGCATGTATGGTCGAAAGCGGGTGGTCTGATTCTGGAGGTAACCCCGGCAACGCGCTTGGAGGTTAATTCGAGTGGAGGTGCACCGTGGGCATATCACTTCTGGACAGATCGTCAATGAGAAATAGTATTACCTCAGAGACCAATTGCTACAATATGCCCAAAATACACTTGGGATTCCCTCACCTGCATATCCTCTGACTGGCGATACACACCTCTTTCCCTATTCCAATATGGCCGCCGACATAACAGGGGTAGTCTTTCGATAGCTACAGGAACTCTTTTGTTGACAGTGCCGAGACTAGAAGTGAGCGATCGCTAAGTCCGAGTGCAGCCCTTAGTACATACAGTTATGGCCTCTTGCCAAGGGTTTTTGGAGTGTGGCAAAACCTGTAGATTTATTTTACGCTTCAATGCCGTGGCTTGCGTGGTGGTCTCATAGCAACCACCGGACATGCGCTTTTACAATGTTTACAAACAATGATATGCCGGCATGTGTGGGTGTATGTCTTCCTGGTAACTTATATTTATATATTTTTTTTTATCTGCAATGGATTGTATTGTATTTTACTCAACTGTTAATGTACACTTATGTACTATGCACATCTTTTTTACACTGTTATGTAAAACCATTCATTCTCATAAAGATACGCACGGACACGATATATGTAGGCATACCACATGGGGGGGGGGGTCAGGATCGTCTCAGCTTATATGCGGATGATCTTCTTCTGTTTATTTCACACCCTGACTCCTCCTTACCCAGAGCTATAGAACTGATAGACACATTCGGAGGGTATTCAGGGTTACGCATAAATTGGGGTAAATCATGCCTTATGTTTTTGAATAATGTGAGAGCAGAGAAATCTCCGCCCCAGATTTAGGACCTAGCAGTAGTAGACAAATTTAAATATTTAGGCATTATAATTACTAGACAACCCTCATTGACCTTGGAGGCCAATGTTAATCCGTTACTGGGTCTGTTTCGGGATAAATTTAAGGTCTGGTCGTCACTGCCCCTTTCTGTAGCAGGTAGAATTAACCTGGTAAAAATGGTGATACTCCCTAAAGCATTATACGTGCTACAACATGTATTCTATCCGATTCCCAAGGTATTTTTTAAAAACCTAGACTCTATGATTATCCCGTTTATTTGGGGCTCATCACGTTCCAAGCTCCAATATGCCAAGCTGCAACGTCCCAAAACACTTTGGGGTATGGCATTACCGGATTTATACCTATATTATTTAGCAGGTCAGCTTAAATACCTCTCTGGATGGCTATCTCCTGGACCTCCCTCACTTCCGGAGCGTATATTAGCAGAATATCTGGACATTAAATGTCTCTGGCCTGTATTGCATGAGGGAGCAGGACGTATGAAAGAATTGTTACCAATACATAAAGTAGCCAGAACGACATGGAAAGAAGCGAAATCCTTATGTCCTTTTAACAAGATCCCAGCTGAAACACCTCTGTGGTACAATAATGGCATGCCCCAGCTTCAACAATTACCTGATGCTGATATGTGGCACACCTTAGGCCTTCGTACGATAGGCGATGTTTTTAGAGAGAATGTATTTGTATCTTATACCCAGCTAGAGTCCCAATTTCAACTGCAGCGATCACATTTCTATAAATTCCTTCAACTGAGACACACTTTTCAATCCCAGTTCCCAGAGCCCAGACCAGCTGTATCATCTTACCCTCTGATAGGGGTTGTGAAATCTCAGGGTCCCGGAGGAATAATATCCCCAATTTACTCCTTTCTTATTAATGCTAAGATGCATAGAACACCCCTAAAAGTTATAGCCTCCTGGTCTGCACTTATTCCGGAAATTAATGAGGAAATAGTGTCAGAAATACTGGAGTCACACCTGTATGTAACAAATTAACACAACTATATATATAGTCCACCAAAGCTATCTGACGCCCCTTCGCTTATATAAAATGGGGAGGCTAAAGTCTCCGGCATGTCTAAGATGCTCTACTTCTACAGCAAATTTTTGGCATATGATCTGGACATGTAGTTACGTTTCCTCATCTTGGACAGATGTTGTCGAAACTCTTTCCAAAGTACTATGTAAACCGCTGCCTGTCACCCCATTAATATGCCTATTCGGCCTTCTAGATGAGGAAATATGGACTCACTACGAGCAAATTGTAATCAGGGAAACCTGTTTCATGGCTAGAAAAGCTGTTGCGCTACGCTGGATGGGGGATATACCTCCCTCTTGCTCACAGTGGAAGAAACTGGACAATCAAGTTATTTCTTACAATAAAATAGTATATAAAAACAGGGGACGCCCGGAGAAATTTAATAAAGTTTGGGGTGCTTGGTGTGACTCCTCTCTGACAGCCTATACTGTATCTGAAATGCGACAAAACCTGAGATAGAATGGATAGTCCAAGTGTGGATATTGATGAGACCTGGAGGGATATACTAAATGCAAATTGGGCAAAATAAACTTGCACCCACCAGACCAATACACACAAAAGAAAACAACCACAAAGGCATGTTAGGTTAATTTGGTTAATTTATTGGTTATGTTTTTCTGTGATTATTGAGAACTAATGCTCTGTACAGATTCATGTCTTCATGTCTACTAGACACGGTAGACCAGCGCAAGAGTGTGACTGTATAAATTACTTCTCTGTAAATTGCATAATATGTTTGACTATATATATGTACACAATATGATGATATTCAAATGGTCTTATTGTAATAATCTGTACAGCTGTACATATTTTTCAATAAACAGTTTAAAAAAAAAAAAAACATTCATTCTCTTGTCACTAATTGATAATGATTTCATATCCTGCGAGGATTTAAACCCGCCTTGTAACACTGTCTCACTATGCTTGAAGATGGCTACATTGAGTTAGCTGAAACATTGCTTTTTGTCCACACATAAATAAAGATTTGAAACTGATGGAGTGCCGCTTCTCTGCCTGGATATCTTGATAACCCTTGAGTTGGACCTCGCTAGCTTGCTCCCGCAACGGATTATAATCCTATTCATATACACTGTGCCACCCTTCATTTCTTGATTCTTGCCTCTGAGTTATGTCCTAGGGTCTGTATTTCGCTCATCCTCCAGTTTGAGAATAGAGTGCTTGTGCGTCCTGGCAAAAACTAAGGATGAGGCCATAACGGTGAATGTTTAGAAGCAAAAAACGCGTCTCCGAATCTTTTTTGTAGCATCTTCCAAGTCATAATGGTGTCTCTTATGAGCTTGAAGTGTTTTGCTTGATTAGCATGTTGGTTAGGCTAGTATGTAATAAGGCTCCTAGGCTATGTGGTTGAACCATTGCTCCCCCGAGGCGGGTTTTAGAGTAGTGTGACGAGTCGTACAGCCAGTCAATGACTTGCCTGCATAAGCAGGCGAAGATGTTTTCCCTAATAACTGGAAAGTTAAGACCTCCCCCCTTCACATCAATATGTATTCCCAAATACTTTATATTAGATTCCACTATTACCACCCCTAGCGTTTTCAGACTGGTTTGTCCCGTACGGCTGACCGCATCTAGACACAGTAGCCCACTTTTTGTTGGGTTTATCTTAAAACCAGACACGATACCGAAGTCCTGTATTAATGCAAATATCTTTCTCACCATTTCTGTTGGTTTTGTTATAAAAACTTGTATGTTTTCAGCAAAAATCGCTGTTTTGACCCTACACGTCCAAATTTTGATTCCCAAGCCCACTGTTTCATTTTGTAACTTTCTAGCTGGCGGCTCCAAGGCCAAATTAAACAATAGTGGGGAAAGTGGGTATCCTTGACAGGTGCCCTTACACAGCATTGAGCAGACCTAAAGCCTAGAGAGTAGACTTTGCCGTAGGATTGGCGTATACTGTTGATAGGAAGTTGCGGAAGCGTAATTGCAAACCAAATTTGGTAACTACTTGATACAACCAGTGGATGTTATTAAAAGCTTTTTCCGCGTCTAGGGCTATCATTGCCCTCCAATCAGCTGCCGCTGGTTGGAACCTCACCTCATCTAAGGCTGCCAAAACTTGCCGCATGTTGGAAACCGCAGCCCGTCCCTGTATGAATCCCACTTGCGATGGGTCAATTAGATGTGGCATAATGGTCGAGAACCTTTTCGCTATAAATTTTGTGATAAGTTTAAAGGAAACCTACCATTTTATTTGATGCGTTATGAAACAACGCAAGCTTCAGAATGGTATTGCTACACTGATGCAGGATCATATCTTGTTTAATCCCTGAGCTGAGTGATTTTGCTGAAAAAAACAATTATACCATTCAGGACCTTGGGAAAGCTGGGACAGACTGGCTTACACATTACACATGAGCTTGGAATTACAAATGGCTGCAGCACTAATCAACCTGAGCTGGATCACTCATCCACAGCAGCTGGGGGATGGTGCAGCAATTGATTATTCTGTCTGTCAGGAAGAGAACTGCAGGAGATGATCATGCAATTAGAGGGAAACTCTCCTGCTATGAGAAGCGGCAAAGTCAGCACCAGAGCAGCCATAGAAGCCACATAGCTTCATTATCATAATGTTATATCTGTGTTTTCAGCAAAACCACTTAGCACAGGGATTAACCAAGATATGATCCTGCATCAGTGTAGCTACAGCATTCTCAAGGTATGTTTGCTTCATAATGCATCAAATCAAATGGTAGGTTTCCTTTTAAGGTCCTGGTTGATCAGTGATATCGGTCTGTAAGACCCTGGCAGAGTTTAATCCTTTCCTTCCTTGGGTAGGACTCTGATAAAGGCCAAGTTGGCCTGCTGTGGTATGGGTTCCTCTCTCATTATAGAGTTGAAATATGTCGTCAGGGGAGGCGCGACCTGTGCCTTCAGGCATTTATAAAATTCAGTTGGGAATCCATCCAGCCCTGGTGATTTATTATAGTTCAGCTCTGTAATTGCTGAGCACCTCCTCCACAGCAATGTCTGCGTTTAGAGAGGCTAGTTGTTCTGTGGATACTGTTGGTAAGGTTAAAGATGCTAAATATGTCACCCCTTTCCTGCTTGTGTCTAGGCTGCTGTATGAGTATAATGCTTCATAGAAGCTTTTAAATATTGTTAGTATCTCTTTTGGGTCAGTTTGTATTTGCCCCTTTGGTCTTTGAGTGTCATAATGTGGCTCGGTGGTCGTTTCCCTTATTCCAGGTACGCCAGTAGGTGTTCTGATTTATTTCTGAATAGGAAAAGGTCTGCGTCCTATATTGATTTGTGTATTTTCTCCTTCTGTTCTAATGCCCTATCATTAGTTGCTCTTGCTTCTTTCCATTTTGTCATGTTTTGTGCGGAAGGGTTGCCTAAATAGTCTGTGTATGCATTTTTGTAGGGTATGACTTGTTTCTTTAAATTAATTAATTGCAGCTACCTGTGCTGATATGCGGTCGCATAGTGTGGCTTTGGCCGCTTCCCAATAAATTGCTGGATTAGTGCTGTTATTTTGGTTACAGAACTCTTATTCTGTACAAACGCATCATCTTTAGCTAAATAAGTTGGGAAGCGCCAAATATAATCTGAACCTTTCCTATGCATATCTTCTAGTGAGACCGTCACTGTGGCATGATCAGAAATTATTAATTGTTCTATTTCTACTGTTTGGACTCTGGTTTACACCGAGGGTCTTGTTAGAATATAGTCAAGGCAGGAGCAGGTTTGATGAACTGCTCTGTGGAAAGTATATTCCCTACTGTCCAGGTTAAAATACCTCCATACGTCTTCTAGGCCTTATTCATCTCTTAGTTGCCACAGGTTTGTTGACGTTGCAATGTCTTCTCCCCCCCCCCCCCCTTCTAGATCTGTCCTGCCTTGGATCTTGTGGCTAGCAGTTGATCTGTTAATTTTATGTAAAAGGGGAGTTGCTCCCGATTTGGAGCATATATGTTGTACATGCTATAGATGTCTGCTGGTGTGTCTAACATGACCTGGAGAATCCGACCCCTGTTGTCTATGGTGTGGGAGAAAACTTGTATGCGTGCTTGCTTGGCTATCAGCATCACTTCTTCTCCCCTCCTACTTGTTGACGCCGCCCCTTTGTTACCCAGTAACGCTACATACGTCTCAGATCTGCCACTTCTAGGTGGGTCTCTTGAAGGAAGGCCAAATCTACTCTTAGTCTCTTTAGGTGTTTAAGAACTGATGATCGCTTCTGTGGTTTTCTAAGGCCTTTTATGTTCCAGGTCACTATTATCATATTGGTATCCTATTAATATTGGGTAAACTCCGTCGGTTTGTTTAATTTCTTAAGTTGTACCACCGGCAATTACCCGTGATGAGGTGTGGAGTTGATGAGGCGAGCAAATAAACACACTTAACAAAACTAACAATAAAACTGTCATCCTTATAACATGGTTTACATACTAGGATGTTAAATTCATTTCCTAACCCTTGACTTATATCTAGACCCATGTGGAGCATCTCTTTAGTGGACTTCTCTGCATACCCAGCATGGGCGGATAAATCTTGGCACATCGTTACACGTTATATATGTCTCCACCCTCTATATTCGCTCGCACCTTTCCTTGACCACGAAGGCTTTTTGTTACCTTGTATATTGATATTCTATTATAGTCCCATCGTACAAGTTTAAATACACAGGCACATACATGTAACATAGGCGTTATTGTCCTGTGAAATTGTTTTATATATTGCAGGTACAATTTGCATGTAGTTCGTGTGTGTGAAGGTTCCTACTACATGGCTTTGGATTGCTATCTGGTCCTCTTCGGTTGGTGTCTCCTCCTTTTCTCTCTGAAGACCCTAGTCTTTGTCTTTGCGTGTGTTCTCCTTTTTGTTCTCTAGCTGTCTCTGTCTCGTTGACTCCTGCGTGCCTGGACTGCTGCATGGACGTTCCTCGTCAGGTTTAGAGTCCCTCCAGGTCTGTAGGCTCTCTAGCGTGGACTCTGCGTCTTTTGGGTCCACAAAGTGCGGGGAAAGCCATCCGGATGTGTCACCTTCAGCATAGCTGGATTTACGTTTGTATAATTCTGTGCAAATGACACTGAATGCCCGTTGTTTTCTAGTGAGATCTGCTGAGTAATCAGAGAAAATTAGGATTGCAGTGTTTTTAATGTGCAGTGGGCTCCTCATTGGGGCAAAGATTGTGGGCAAAGATTGTATGCAGCATGTTTCCTTTTACCATCTTTGGCAGGCCCACAATTCTCAGGTTACTGCGTCTGGACCATCAACCTTTTCTGTGAGTCTAGCATTGTCAGCTAGGAAATCTTTAATTTTTGCCATTGTTCCTGCCAGGTAATCCTCTAACGCGGAGATACTTTGTTCTGCGTCCTCTCTCCTGTTTGTATTTGCAGATATGTCAGCTTGTAATGTTCTCAAGGACTTATTTATTTATAGTTGTGGCCACAGCCTCTTGAATTCACGGGGTAATTTTCTTTGCCACCTCTTTAGCCAGACGTTTATAATTGATCTGGGGTGCTTGGCTTCTTGAAAAGCCTGCGTCTGAGTAAACCCCTCCTCCCCTAATATCTCCTCTTGTTCTCCCTGGCGGCCAGTCGGCAGCACTTTGGCCATGCAGCAGTCTGCAGCTCTCGGCGGTCAGGTCGGCTTTTTCCCCTTTACACACCTCCGCTGCTGCCGGTGAGCAGTTCGGGGAGGCTGGTGTCTGCCTCCCTGTCAGCCAGGCGGCTATGATTGCAGGCGCCGGTGTCAGAGGATTGGGTTTGGGTAACTGCCACCGATCTCTGCTCTCTGTCCAGTTTGTTCACTTCTTGCAGCTAAGCATGCGCTCTTCTTTAGAGTTTCCATTGTTGCATAGTTTACTATGATATTCTAGATGAAGATCCTCATCTACTGTTTGTGTAATTGTTTACTTTTATCAGATGCACAACATAAGTCCTCCAAAGTGTTATCAGATTTTCCCTTTGTGGGAAAACATTTTGTTTTCTTCTAAACAGCTTTGTCTTTTATTTTGACTTGCAGGTTAAGCTGCCCTTTCCAATTGATCAAATCACAGATCTTCCACGCAATGATTTCCAGATGATGATAAAAATGCACAAGTTGACCTCAGAACAGTTGGAATTTATTCATGACGTTCGTCGACGAAGTAAAAACAGAATAGCTGCACAACGCTGTCGCAAGAGAAAACTCGACTGTATACAGAATTTAGAATGTGAAATACATAAGCTGGTGAGTACTTGATACCTGCCACCAGGGCAGTTTCTAGGTAATTTACTCTATAGGGCGAATCTCAAAAACAGCAACAGCATTCAGCATTTACATTGACAATCCCTTTAATAATGACATGCACAGTGTCTTTCAAATAATTATATAGTTCCTGCCATAAATTACTATAATAGTGCAAAAGAACATGAATACATCACCAGAATACAGAAATAAAGCCCCTGGACAGGGCTCAATACATAAATACAGCAACAAGCAATGTATAGAAACACAACACCAGGACCAGGGTTCCTTTACACGTATATACAGTATCCCAAATGATTTTACATATTTACACAGCCCTCTAATTCACATATCTATACAGTATCCTCCATAATGAATACAACATTAGCTGGGAAATTAGACTTTATAAATGTCATTTTTTTTTTAATTTTCCAGCCTGTATTTTCTTATTATAGATCTTGTGGGAACTTCTACAAGTTGTACAATAAAATTACCCCAATAAAGTTCATAAAATTTCTCCTCTGCACAGATGAACAATCCTGAACCCAATATATATGTGAGAAGTTAAAGTCTCCCATGATCACTACTCTGCCCTTCTTTGCAGCCTGCTCCTTTTGTTTATATGAGGTGACCCTCTATTTCCTTAGTGATATTGGGTGGTCGAAAGATTGCTCCAAAAAAATTTTCTCAAAGCTCTTCTGGCTTTGAATCCGAACCCACAAAGTTTCAGCCTCCTCACACTCTTCATTGACCACTGTCTCATTTAAACTCACTTTCAAGTCTCTTCTGACATACACTTCTGACATCTCTTCAGACATACACCCCCTCCTCTCTTATTTGCCCTGTCCTTTTGAAAGAGTGTAAAACATTGAAGACTAACACCGCAATCATGTGATGCATCTAGCCATGTCTCTGCTACACCACCTACATCTAACTGTTTCTCTATTGCCAGGGCCTCAAGCTTACCCATTTTGCCTGCAATACTTCTGCCATTTGTGAACATACAGTTTTAATTTTTCACATACAGGCCGTCCCCCAGTTACGTACAGCATAGGTTCTGTAGGTTTGTTCTTAAATTGAATTTGTATGTAAGTTGGAACCGTATTCTTTATAATTGTAACCTCAGTAAAAAAAATGTTGGTCTCTGTGTCAATAGGAGCTTCATTACAGACACATTTGATAACTGTTATAGCGCTTTATAGTAGCCTAAGGCTAAAGTACTGTAAATTACCAACATCCAGAGGTTCGTTTGTAACTAGGAGTTGTCTGTAAGCCAGGTGTTCTTAAGGAGGGGACAGCCTGTATATTTCTTCAAATTTTATTTATATTATAACTGCCAAATATATCTTCACTATTGGTTCGTAAGTAATTTCCCCCCTTTGCCGTACATTGCTCAACTCTTCCAACATAACCTGTCCTCCCTCCACAATCCCAGTTTAAATACTCCGCCACCCCTGCTAGGATCTTTTCCCTCAGAACAGCAGCCCCCCTTCCATTTAGGTGCAGGCTATTTGCGGAAAACAGCTTGTACCTTAATGAAAAATCAGCCATGTGCTCTAAGAACCCAAATCCCTTTGCTCTACACTAAGATTTGAGCCATGTATCTAATTGCCTGAGCTCAGCTACCTTCTCTGTGTAGCACACAGCACAGGTAATATTCCAGAAAATACTACCTCTGAGCCTAGTTCTTTAAGCCCTTAAGGACCAGGCCCTTTTTCGTTTTTGCGTTTTTATTTTTCACTCCCCACCTTCAAAAATCTATAACTTTTTTATTTTTCCATGTGCAGAGCTGTGTGATGGCTTATTTTCTGCGTAACAAATTGCACCTCGTAGTGATGGTATTAAATATTCCATGCCGTGTACTGGGAAGCGGGAAAAAAATTCTAAATGCATTGAAAATGATGAAAAACACATTTGCGCCCGTGAGCCCTCTTCATACACCCCCATGCGCAGCAAGACGTAAGGGTACGTCTTATTGCCCTATGGGGTTAAAATTATTCTTAAAGCTCCTCCACCTGTCATTTAAAACAGTGATGGAGCTACTCAATAGGTAATAATGCAATACAATGGGTTCTAAGATTGTGCTCAGAGACCATATTGGGTATGCAAGACCAAAAAATTGGGAATAAAAATGTAACCAGAGCACTTCTACTTCTATCCCGCTTATGGCTTGCTCAGTGAGCAGCACACCCCTCTCAAGATTGTTAATTACTCACAGTCGTGGAATATCTTTCTCCAGATCTCTAACACGAGCTTCCAGATGAAAAATATGGGCACATCTGTTGCAGTGCTATTCACTCTGGAACTCCTACTCCAGCAGTAAACACATATGAGTGTGCACTGGAGCATCCCACCATATCCTAGTTACAAACTTAAAAGAGTATTAAATCAAGAGATATAAAATATATATTACTTACAGTTCTGTGAACTCCTCCTATTTTGAACTTCACTTCTTTTAACTCCTGGTGGCTCACAAGCCACTTGAATCATAAGAAAAATTAGCAAGCTCTGTGTCCACATCAGCCATAGTTTGGTCTGGGGAGGTTTGCAGCGTCAGTCATAGTCTGGTCCTGGGGAGTTCGGTGGCATCATCCATAGTCTGGGCCAGCACCCAGCCAACCCGGGCAAGACACTGGTACAATTGATCACCATCCGGATCGATCGCTTTTCTGCCTCTATGCTGCGCTGGTCAGGAGCGCAGCATAGAGGCAGAATCTAAAACTCACCTGTCCCGGTTCCCACGATGCGGCGCTCCGCAGGGTATGCGACAGCTCTGAAGCCGGCGCACATGATGACGTCATCGGATCACGTGTTCCGGCTTCAGAGCCGGCGCGTACGGGAGGCCCAGGCCGAAGACAGCGGCAGGCGCTGCTTTGGGGGAACCAGGAAAGGTAAATTATTTTTTCTTTTCCGGAGGGGACAGACCATTTCTCTGTTCTCATCCTTTTTGGCTGTTGTTTTGGTCATATTTTGTCATTTGCACCTTGAGGATCTACCAACTATCTTCTGGTAGTTTGAATTACCTAATATGTCTCTCCCAGACTGGGACACACCTTCTACAGATTCACTCTCCCAGATGCCAGAGGGCCAACAAGCCTGCTCTAACTGACCTTTTACTACCATTAGCTTTATTTCGTTGTTCTCTGTCTATCTATGGTAACTATGCGAACACTTGCTAAATACTTGTTCTACATTTGTATTTCTTGGTCCATTGTCCGTCTCCTTGAATCAACTTTAATGCCTAACATTTGATCCTAGCTGCTATAAGGTGCATAGGGATGCATTTTGATTGGTCATACATTCTGCCCCTACACTGGTGTGTTAAGGAGCTACCCTCTATCTCCCTCTGCAGTCGTCAGCTTTATTCTCTTGTTATCCTTCCCCTAACATAAGAGCTTTCTATTTCTTTCAGTTCATTTCTATATGACCACAGACAAACACTCCATCATCTCCTGTTAGCACTTTGCCCTTTGTGATAGATCCCTTTCATGTGATCCTTGACCTGATCCCCCAACAGGTGAAGCTGAGGTTATCCATCGCAGGATCTGAGTTGCAAAGTCCTGACACTGAACTGTCTCAGTTTTTGCTGATGGATTTTATATTCTTGTAAATTATTGTTGCAATGACTCACTCTCAACTAGACTACTGTAATTCCATACTAAACTCCCTCCTTTAGAATCTATTATTAACGCAGCAGCCAGGCTTCTCTTTCAGACCAAACGCTACACAGATGCCTCCAGTTTGTGCCAGTCACTACACTGGGTAGTTTAGCAACATCACCTTCCTACTATAGAATATTAGTAGATGGAGAAGAGCCCAATCAAACTTAGCCTGAATAATGTTCCTAACCAGGCCCAAAAGACACACAAGGAGCAAACGCCTAGGAGACCCAGACGCTCATTAATGAAGAAATGAATGTCTTTCTAACAATCCAGAATGGATGGGCATTTCCAAACCATGTGGATGAAGGTAAGGGTGCCATCTCCAGTGCCTTTTCTTGTACACAAATCTGAGGGGAGTCTCCGTATTTGACACAGATGCAAAGGGGGCAGATATACTTGGTGCAACAATTTCACCTGTATGAACTGGTCCCATGCACTGATGGTCGTTGAGCGCCAGTTATGTGTAATTTCTTTAAGGTGATAGTTCTCTAGTTCAGGGATATCTCGTTACCATATATGAAAGGTTTTCGCAGTAAGTGCTCAATCTTCAGGTTCTTCCTAGTGCGTGACCCAAAGGCAGATATCTGTAGAAGGCAGTAGGAGGACAGGAACATAATAGTTAATATAGTTCTGGCATGGCAGTTTGGTCTCATTGATCACGAGAACAGGCGCTCAGATGGGGTCCCAGGTACCTCTGTCGGACCCCTTGTCACTCCCTGAGATGATTGGAGTAAACAACTTGCCAGTTGACCTTTAGCCCGGAATAACTCCTGAATTAATTTACCACTGAGAGTAAGGATTCAAGTGTAAGGCTCAGGTCATCTAGGTATACTAGCAGATTATTTGCATACAGAGACAATTTTTCAGTAATACCAGCAATATGCCACACCTCAATCGCTGTGCTACTATTGATCAGAGCAGTTAGAGGCTCCAGCACTAGAGCAAAAAGCAAGGGAGAGAGTGGGAAACCTTGCCTAGTCCCCTACACCAGCTGAAAAGAATCAGAGAGGTACCCATTATTTGCGGCAAATCAGGAGGAGGTACATGCGGCTTGGCGTAAGATGCCCCGTCCGAGGCTCCTCCCCCATCGCACGAGGCTCTCCGCCGTTCCAACCTTCTATACGCTGGTGCCTGCATGATATGCAGGCTAGAGACGATTAGGCCCAGCGTCAGGATGATGGCAGCTGCTTGGCGCCGCATCAAGCCAGAAACCAAGCCGTACTGAGGACTGGAAGGCGGGTAAGTGGAGTTCCTGGACAGCGACACGCTTGGAAGACGCAGGGTTGTCGATATAGTGGCACTGCTCAGTCAGGGCAGATACTTGTGCTACGGAGACCCTAGCGGACACTGGACACAGTGGAGGACTGGACACAGGCCACAGAACCAGCGTTAGCAGTGATTTGGATGCAGAGTCGTGCAATGGAAGGGTGAGGCGCTTTATGCTGCTGGTAAACACGGTCCTTTATTTTGGTATTGTGTGGCATGCTGGGGCAACGGGCCCATGTCCACAGAGTGATTGCTTTCCTTGTGGAGGCAGCCTGTGAACGGTGTATGGTGAATGGTGCTTCCGGCCCTTGAGGAATAGCATGTACTGCTCTAACCAGGCTGTCAACTGTTGTCGGTATTTCCAGGTTCGACTGTCTCTAAGTGGTGAAGTGCTGTCGGATACCCCGGAGTGGGAACACAGAGTTTCTTTGCTGGCTTAAACCTACTAACAGTTTAGCCTGTTGGAATTTGGTTTTCCAAGGCATAGTTGTACACCATCTTGGACTTTTTTCATTATAAATTATTACAATGGATGCTCTTTGGCTGAGATAAGCAATACTAAAAACAGGATTAACGTATTTGTATCATTATTGAGTATGGGACTGTAGCATTAGATAATTTTCACAGTGAAAGTTTAAGCTGGGCAATGAAGTGTCATCTTGCTATATTAACAGATTGAAGGCTATTAACAAAAAGACTTTTGGTGGGGCTGGAAAATCGTGGTCGCCAAGTATAGTTGAATTTATATATTTTCTAACTGAACAAATACTGTCCCAGTTAAAATCAGCCAAATGGGACTCACCCACTGCCTTGTACATAAATTGGGGTTCATTTGCTTATATTGTGCCCACACGCATACGTATTAAGATTAATGGTGAGAGTGCAGCTCTTTTACACCAGTAAAAGTGTGATACTGTAGAAAAAAGGGCATTAGACTGGTTGTAATTATTTACATATACTAAAGGTACACACGTGACTTTCTTGCATAGCAAGGATAAACCCACATTAAGCTTCTAATACTTGACACAGGACACAGTGGGTACTCAGTGTTTTCCCCCATGTTTTGTGTTGAAGGTGCCCATCGAGTCCTAGGGAAAAGATCAATTCCAGGGGACTATCCCTGATCGATAATATGCTAAATTTTGCCATAAAAGGATAGGGACACGATAATCAGGGAACTCTGTAATAACAAGGGTGCCTTGATTGACGGGAACAAAATATCTGCTTACCCTGACTTCTCAAAACAAACAATGATGAAAAGAAGGGGCTTCTATGAATGAAAAAAAAAACATTATTACAAGCAGGAATTACTTATTCTTTATTTTCCCCCGCCCGATTAAGGGTAATATATGAAGATAAATCTCTTTTTTTTGATAATGCAGAAGAGGGAATGAGGTGGGCAGTATAAGGTTAGACTAGGATGGTGTATTGGGATGGAAGGGGGGGGGGGGGGCAGAGGGACTACCTATGGTCAATGTACCACAATAGGATCTGGGTACATTAATGTGGGAGTGGGGATGGAAGCCTGAAGGGGGGAGTGGGGTGTTCTTTTTTTCAAATCAGATAAGCCAGGCAAACTTCTCTCTGAGATCATCCAGGAACAAGGAAAGAACAAGAGGATAGAACAGATTCAGGACACCCTGGGAACTATAGTAATAGAGGAACAGATTAGACACGGCTTCGAGAGACACTTTTTAGACCTATATAGGTCCCGAATTTAGGTTGCATCAGTGGATATTAATAGATATCTTATAGGGGTAAATATTCCTGGATTATCAGAGGACCAGAAGAGGGAACTGGAATCCCCATTGACAGTTGAAGAGCTGAGGCTGTGAGCGTCACAAAGGGTAACACTAGTCCAGGATCTGATGGCTTCCCTTTTGAAATTTATCGAAGATATGGAGATGTCCTCTTGCCCATATTATTGGAAGTTTTGAAGACAGGGAGACAGTGGCGTAACTAGACGAGGCTGGGCCCCATTGCAGATTTCTGCATGGGGCCCCCCTTCTACTTAAAAAAATATATGAATTCAGGTGGTCCCCTAATTAAGGACACCCGACTTACAGACAACCCATAGTTACAGACAGACCCCTCTGATCTCTAGTGAAGCTTTCTGAATGCTTTACTATAATCCTAGATTGCAATGATCAGCTGTAAGGTGTCTGTAATGAAGCTTTATTGATAATTCTTGGTCCCATTACAGCAAAAAATGTTTAAACTCCAATTGTCACTGGGGCCAAAATTGTTTTTTTCTGGATCTACAATTATAAAATATACAGTTTCGACTTACATACAAATTCAACTTAAGAACAAACCTCCGGACCCTATCTTGTACGTAACCCGGGGACTGCCTGTATATTTGTAACATTACGCACATTTATATATCACACTAAAAATACATACATTTATATACTTATACACACACTTAAAGCTCTACACTCTCTCTCTCTCTCTTTATATATATATATATACCCATACCTATGTTATATCCACACACACAAAGTATATACACATCAATACATTTACACATACAGTAAATACACATTATATAAAAACATTATGTATAGCACATATACATTATAAATACAGAGGCAGATCTATCATACTTCGGTGCTCCTGCCATGCCCCTTGTCTCGTGGGATACATCAAGAGGTCCTCCGTTCTTCACAAGACCTTCAGCTCCACTGTATTACCATCCTCCGTTCTTCACAAGACCTTCAGCTCCACTGTATTACCATCCTCCGTTCTCACAACCGCATCCAGGACTTCTCCCGTGCATCTCCCATACTCTGGAGTTCTGTACCAAAATGTGTCAGACTGTCCCCCACCTTCCAAACCTTCATACGTAACCTGAAAACTTATCTGTTCAGGATCACCTACAATGCATAATAAAGCTACATTCACAATGCCGTTGCCTGCCATAACATAGCACGACAGTGCCGCAGAGAGGAGGAGAGCATCGCTCACCACTGCCCCTCTCCATAGGAACATATGGCGCACTGCGCCATACTCCATCGAGAGATACAGAGTACGGAGCGGTACCTGTGCGGCATTGAACTGCTCCCGTAATGCGCCGTGAGGCCATAGAAGTGTATATATACATCCCCCATACGTTCGTGTGAATGTAGCCTGCTCTGTACTGCACTGCTTCTTCACCTCATTTCTCCATCTCCCCTCCCACAGGCAGGGTCCTCCTTACACTTGTCTCTTGATCACTGTAGTTTTGTATTTGTACTTGAATTTGTTCTTGTCTTAATGTAATGTATGTGAACACCATATCACTTGTACCATGGAATTAATGGCGCTCTATAAATAATAATGATAACAAAGAAAACACTTTATTTTCTAAAAAATAAATGAATTATAAAAATAAATAAATAATATTGTTTAATGTTCTAGGGCAGTGATGGGCAACCTTTTGAGCTAGGTGTGTCAAAATTCGCCAAATAAACGAGCATAACTCGGGTGCTGTGTCACCTTTAGGAAAAACCTAATTTTGTGATAACATGTGCAGCAGCGGCCTCCCCTTATTAATAACATGTCCAGCAGCGGCCTCCCCTTATTAATAACATGTCCAGCTGCAGCCTCCCTTTACTACTAAAATACCCCTAGCGGCCTCCCTTTACTACTAAAATACCCCTAGCGGCCTCCCTTTACTACTACAATACCCCTAGCGGCCTCCCTTTGCTATTAAAATACCCCTAGCGGCCTCCCTTTACTACTAAAATACCCCTAGCGGCCTCCCTTTACTACTAAAATACCCCTAGCGGCCTCCCTTTACTACTAAAATACCCCTAGCGGCCTCCCTTTACTAATAAAATACCCCTAGCGGCCTCCCTTTACTACTAAAATACCCCTAGCGGCCTCCCTTTACTACTAAATTACCCCTAGCACCCTCCCTTTACTACTAAAATACCCCTAGCACCCTCCCTTTACTACTAAAATATCCCTAGCGCCCTCCCTTTAAATATAATATAATAATAAACTTACATACTTACCCAGTGATGTCTTCTTCCCTGTAGCTTTACTGCAGGCGGCTCGGCTCCTCCAGGTTGCACCGCGTGCCTCGGGTCACGTGACTGACGTGACCTGACGTCAGGTCGCCTCAGTCACGTGACGAGCAGCGCGCATTGCAGTCTGGAGGAGCCGGAGGAGTTGCAGAAGGTGGGCGGACCAACGCGGCGCCGGACAGGTAAGCAGGGGGCAGAAACACAGGGACGGGGGCGGGACATTACCACAGGGGCAGCACATTACACAGGGACATTAACACATGGGGAGCACATTGCACAGGGACAGAAACACAAGGACGGGGGCCAGTGGCGTAACTAGACGAGGCTGGGCCCCATTGCAGATTTCTGCATGGGGCCCCCCTTCTACTTAAAAAAATATATGAATATATTTGTAAAATTACGCACATTTATATATCACACTAAAAATACATACATTTATATACTTATACACACACTTAAAGCTCTACACTCTCTCTCTCTCTCTTTATATATATATATATACCCATACCTATGTTATATCCACACACACAAAGTATATACACATCAATACATTTACACATACAGTAAATACACATTATATAAAAACGTTATGTATAGCACATATACATTATAAATACAGAGGCAGATCTATCATACGTTGGTTTCTACTGCCATGCCCCTTGTCTCGTGGGATACATCAAGAGGTTTAGGTCTCTTGATGTATCTGGCCGGTGGTGAAGCAGGTGGGCAAAACTAAGCCCTGTGCCCCACCACCTCCATTGGCCACCATGCGCCTCGGTGCCCCCTCCACAACATGTGGCATATTCACAATTTTAATAGCAAATTCTTGCATTGCGCAAGAATTTGTGATTATGTTACTGCTTCTACGCCAGAAAACTGGCATAGAAGCTATTATAAATCTTCCCCATATAGTATATATACATAATATATTTAGACATACAAACCCTCTATATATATTCACATTATATTTATTACTGTCTGTGGGTGTGTATATATACATACAGTAATAAACACACCATATACACACATACAGCATATATAGTATATGCACGCATACGTATCTGCACACCATGCATCATATACACACACATACAGCATAAACAGACATACATACAGTATATATATATATATATAAGATATAGATATAATATATATTAAAAAAACACAACAACATTACACACATACATATAGTATATACAACCCCATGCATCATATACCAAACATAGACAGCAGATTACAGACATTACATACAGTATCTCTATATAATATATATATATGTATATAATAGATACACACAACATACACACATACATATAGTATATACACACCATACATCATATACACACACATACAGCATAAACAGACATACATACATACAGTATATACACACCATACACACATACATATATTATATACACACACCATACACACGCACAGTGGCGTAACTACCGCCGTAGCAGCCATAGCGGTTGCTATGGGGCCCATGAGGTCCATGGGCCCGTGCTCCCGGGCCCAGACTGTGGTGCATCTTCATTTCAAAGATCCACCGGAGTGCGGGATCGGGTCTCCGCGCCGCCGCATAAATAAATTGGGTCTCCGTGTTGAACAGCAGAGAAGGCACAGATCCGACGGGGCAGTCCGGACACTGGAATGCGTGCAGACCCCTCTCCTCCTCCCCACGGTACACCCTCTCGCGATACCCACTGTTTCCCCACATTTCCTGCTCAGCAGCAGTGAGGCTGGGCTGCTGCCTACCGTAGCGTCTACACACAGCGTGCAGCACGGGCCGACCGGAGAACTGGGTCTGAGGAGAAGACTGACTAGGCCCCAGAAGAAGGAAGATCCCGAGCACAAGCAATCATCGGCCGATCGGTCAGGAGGCTGCAGAGAAGATTATTATATATATATAAGGTGTGTGTGTGGTTGGGGTGTGTGTGCTGTGTGTGTGGGTGTGTGTATGCTGTAAATGCTGTGTATGGTTATATATTATCTATATCTATGTGTTGTATGTTCTGTATGTATTGTCTGTATATGGTGTGCATATGATGTATGGTTGTGTAGTTACACTAGGGTAGGTGTGTTATGGTGGGTATATTACTGTCGGATGGCTGATATGAGTTAGGTGTGTGTAGATGATGGATATGGTGTGTATATACGTTGCGTGTGTATATGGTGTGTGTGTATAATATTGTATGGGTGTTATGGTGGGTCTATACTGTATGTAGTATGTCTGTTATGCTGTAGTGTGTGTATATGATGCATGGGGACTGGATAGAATAGTTAGGGGTATGGTTGTATGTGGTGTGGGTGTGTTGTATTATATATAGATATACTGTATGTATGTCTGTTATGCTGTATGGGTGTGTATATGATGCATGGGTGTAATACTATCTGTATGTTGTGTTGTTGTGGGTGTGTATATAGTATATTATATATATATTTTTTTACTGTATGTATTGTCTGTTTATGCTGTATGTGTGTGTATATGCAGCCATGCAGTGTTTGCAGATACGTATATGCGTGCATATTACTATATGTATGTGTATTTTGTATGGTGTATATGGTGTGTTTATTACTGTATGTACTATATACACACCCACAGACAGTTAATAAATATAATGTGAATATAATAGCGGGTTTGTATGTCTAATATATTATGTATATATACTAATAGGGGGAAGATTTATAAAGCTTCATGCCAGTTTTCTGCGTGAAGCAGAAACATTGAATCACAAATCTTGCGCAATGCATGAATTTGCTATTAAAAGTGAATATGCACATGTTGTGGAGAGGGGGCACCAGGCGACATGGGGGCCAATGGAGTGGTGGGGCACCAGGGCTTCCCCACACAGGCCAAGGCTCAGCTCTGGTCTCGGCTTGCTATTCACTGTGTTCCACACATCTACACAACAGGTAGGGAACCACCCTCCTTCTCCTGACACAGGGGGCCTTTAATAGGGCTGCAAGCCATGGCCTGGAAACGGGGAGCAGCACATCCCAACCAGCACTGTGAATGCTCCAGAAAAAAACCCGTCCCGGATCAGCTGATTTGCGCTATGCTAAAATAAAAAAGGTAGTGCCAAGAACGCCCGCTGACACCAGCAATAAAGGTTTTTTACCTCACCGAGGCCCAGGCACCACTTGGTGACCAAGAAATCTACCATCCACCACAACACATTGTGCCTTAAAAATAACCCCCACCCCCCTTGCCCAAACACAGGGGGGTCTGGGCACATCAGCCAGCATGCAATAAACAATAGACAGCGGCATCGCGTGACCTTGTAATTTTCAGGCCTATGCTCCACTGTAAAATAAAGTCTTGCAAAGCCAAGAACCCACGGGTCACAAGGGCATTGGTACCTTTTTTTCTACCTTAGCCATTTCGGAGGAGCGTGGTATATCACCAGCCTGAACTTTCGAACCAGGAGGGTAAGTACTGGACGAATCTGGGCCCACTTGAGGCCAAGCATTTCTCTCATTATTGAATAGGTACGTTCCGCTGGGGACAGCTTTCTATGAGATAGCACACCGGATGTTCCTCCCCATTTACCCCACCTGCGGAAATTACAGCCCCTGGCCTACTCTGATGCGTCTGTTTGCCACCACAAACTCACAAGAAAAAATCAGGGGCTATAAAACTGGGTTACAGAGAGCAACCTTAAGTTCTGGAAAGCCCCTCAGCTCTGGGGACCAATGTCATGGCCATATTTTTTTACCTTTGTAAGGTCGGTAAGGGTGGTATGCTATTTCAGCAAAGTTTCGGGATAAATCTCCTATCTAAATATCAACATACCGAGAAATGCCCTCACTTGTTCTTGTAGTGGGCGGGGCCAGTCCTGGATGGCTTTACCTTATTTATCGGGGGCTTAATCCACCTCTCCCACGAAATAGCCAAGTATCTGGCTTCTTCCATCCAAATGGCGCACTTACGTTGATTTATAGTTAAAACAGGCCTGTCTAAGCGCAATTCAGGACTGCTTGGATTTTACAAGATGACTCTCCCAATTACCGGCTAAAGATCACTATGTCATCCAAGTAAGCGGTGAATATATCGGTGAGGTCTTAGACCCGATCCATAGCCTTGGGAAGGTGGCTGGGGGGCCCACCCCCCTGTTAACCGAAAATGCATCCGGACATACTGGAAGGATCCCTCAGGGGTGGAAAAAGGCTGCATTCTCCCTGGCTTCCTAGATTAATGGAATTTGCCAAACCCTTGGTGAGTTAAGGTAGTGATTATACCGGGCTGCGTCCTGCTTCAATAAGCTCATCTACCCGGGGGTGGCATGGGGTATTAATCAACTTTTGACACCTCATTTAAATTTCGATAATCATTACAGAATAGCCACTATCATTGGGCTTTGGGACTAGCACTATGGATGGGACCACCTACTTTTAGATTACTCAATGACCCTAGTTTCAGCTTCTGTGCCCTTCCTGTGATGACTGCCCTCCTGGCCTCTGGATCCGATTGGTTTTAGGTTCACTCTCACATGAGGCTCAGTAAACTATCTTGTGTTCAATTACATTGTTACCTGGTGTTATGTGAACAGATCTCTATTTTTCTCCACAATGTGTATGCACTGGTGTTCTTGAGCAGGAGGAACAGGGTCTCTGCTACTTCACATTCTCCTGTATGACCTCTGCTTGGGTCACAAGGGAAGAGGCCTCCTGGGGAATATCTATGTTTACAGGGCATTAAGCAAGTTATAAGGATAGACCTGATAGGGTTCTTCTGCCTGGCGATTTACTCGCTAGCTTAACTTTGCCCACCATCTGCCAACCTCATAAGGCCCTTGCCACACTGGCCAAGAATTGGCTCCCACCGTACGGTACAACACCCAAAACTCGATCCCCCGGGATAACCTAACAGCGTCTAAGACGAGCCGATCTGTTATAGACCTCTAGCCTGGCTTATTGAGCCTGCAGGAGATGTCCTTGACCAATGAGGACTGACCCTGAGCTATCGATCCTGTTGTGAATTGTGGAAAATGTTAAGACATTCTGATAGAGGTTGTAACCTAGCTCTCCTATGTCTCTTTTGCTCTGTCTGAAAGGACCTCGTGAGAGTGTCGGGCATACAACAGTATCAAATGGAAGAGGAGAAACCCAATGTAGGAGCGCTTGCGTTGCAGGGACCCTCCCTAAGAAAACAACAAGGAAGGTAAAAAGGTAATCCCCCGAGTCCCCGACCATCTTTCTGAACTACCTTCTGTTAACATAGCCTCAAGGTCTTGTTTGAAACTCCACCAACCCATCTGTATGGGGGGTGGTAAAACAGAGGTGCGTCAGTTGAGTAAAACCTTCAGTACCTTCAGCGATCCTGCATGACCCTGGACCTGAATGGAGTCCCTTGGTCAGTCAGAATCTCCTTAGGCACGCCATGTTCTAGAACATATTCTGAAAACAATTCTCCGGGATACCTGGGAGAGGCCCTTTCTCAGGGGATAACGGCTCGGGATACTGGAGCATAATTCCCCTAGCATAGTATAGATTGGTGACCCTAGCCGATTTTACAGAGGCCCTACCAAACCATGGCAACCCTCTCAAAGGGTACTTCGAAATCGGCAATGGATTAGGGGGTGCGAAAAAAAGACCCCTCCAGGTCTAGAGCCTGTGTTGCCACATGGTCACTGCTGTTGTCATCTGACTAATATATATATATATATATATACTTACCAGAAGATGTATCTTCTCTGCAGCCTCCTGACCGATCGGCCGATGATTGCTTGTGCTCGGGATCTTCCTTCTTCTGGGGCCTAGTCAGTCTGCTCCTCAGTCCCAGTTCTCCGGTCGGCCCGTGCTGCGCGCTGTGTGTAGACGCCACGGTAGGCAGCAGCCCGACCTCACTGCTGCTGAGCAGGAAATGTGGGGAAACAGTGGGTATCGCGAGAGGCCGTACCGTGGGGAGGAGGAGAGGGGTCTGCGCGCATTCCAGTGTCCGGACTGCCCCGTCGGATCTGTGCCTTCTCTGCTGCTCAACGCGGAGACCCAATTTATTTATGCGGCGGCGCGGAGACCCAGTCTGGGCCCGGGAGCACAGGTCCATGGACCTCACGGGCCCCGTAGCAACCGCCACGACTGCTATGGCGGTAGTTACGCCACTACAGGGAGAGATAAAGAGATTCTGCTGGGTTCAATGAGGGAAGCAATAGTTATTTTAATACCAAAGAAAAACAAGAACCCTTTGGAATCCGATTCGTATAGACCCATCTCATTGCTAAATACGGACATTAACCCCTTAATGACCGCCCTATCGGGTTTCTACAGCGGTCATTAAGGGTACTACTTCTGACGCAACACCTTTCTACGGCGGCGCGTCAGAAGAAGATTTAGGGACATTGGGTCAGTATAGTGCCAGTGTCGGGCTGTGATATCACAGCCCGTCCCCAGCACTAACACCCGGGATCAGAAAAACTCCGATCCCAGGTGTTTAACCCCTTACACGCCGTGGTCAAGCATGACCGCGGCGTGTAAGCGTGTCCCATGTGGATCGGACCCCCCTCCCCGGTGTGCTTACCGGGGGATTCGATCCCTCCTGCCGCTGTCCCCGGGTCCGACGAGTGACCCAAGGATTCCGACTCCTCTTCTCGACGGGTTCTGCCTTCCTGGCAGGACCCGGCTGTAAGTAACTGAGCATGCTCACGTACTTACACTGTAAGTAACTGAGCATGCTCACGTACTTACACTGTACACTGCAATACAGTACTGTACACTGCAATACGGATGATCACTTGTTCAAGCCAAAAGATGGAAAATATAAAAAAAAAGTTACACATATAATGCAAATAAAATATATAAAACACAAAAAAATGTACAAATCTTTGATCCTATGCTCGGCTGTGCGCCCATACAGCAGTTTACCACCACATATGGGGTATCGGTACACTCGGGAGAAATTGGGCATCAAACATTGTAGAGCATTTTATCATTTAATTTATTGTGAAACTGTCAGTTTTGGCCTAAATGAATGTATTTCCCAAAAAATTCAAAAGTTTCTAAATCGCAGGTCCATATTGTTTTAACCCATGTGAAACACTTAAAGGATTAATAGACTCAATAGAAGTTGTTTTACAAACGTTGAGTGGTGAACTTTTTTATAGTGGGGTAATTTATGGGGTTTTATTATTATTTAGGCCTTTCAAATTCACTTGAAAGCCGAGTTGTCCCTCAAAATGTGAGTTTTGGCAATTTTCATGAAAATGAGAAAAATCGCACCCAAAGTTCTGCGCTTCATAACATCCTAGAAAAATGACAGTTCGCATAAAATATCATCCCAACATAAAGAAGACATTCCGTAAATGTTATCAAGCTTTTTGGGTAGTTTTACTTCCTGTCTGGAAAGCAGAACATTTCAAACTTGGAAAGTGAAAATTTGGCAAAAGTTTGTAAAAATTCTTCACTTTCCAAGTTTGAACTGTACCACAATAGGATCTGGGTACATTAATGTGGGAGTGGGGAGGGAAGCCTGAAGGGGGGAGTGGGGTGTTCTTTTTTTTTTTCTCCTCGATTATGTAAAATATGTTCCCTATAGTTACAGGCGTATATTATTCAATATCATACAACCATATCTACCGGCCATAGTATGCCTGATCGAAACGCATTTGAGCAAAGAAACGGTGGAGAAGGTTAGGAAAAAGCGCGCAAGTGCTGAATACCATTCAGTTTTTTTATCCTTCTTGAGGGGAGTTAGTGTATATATACACAAAAATGTTGAATGCAAGATATATTCCTCAGAGCTGGACGTAGATGGTAGATTCATATTTTTACATGGTATTTTTACACATTTTTCAAAGTGTCGTATGTACACTTATTTTTGTGTACATCAACAAAATGGAGGTATAATTTACAAACTGTAATTTTTTTTTTAAACAGTACATTCATTTTGACCAATGGAATTTTGGAACTGCAACGTGAAATCAGCTGAGATTGGGACAGTGTGGGAGGCGTTAAAGGGATGCATACGAGGGTGGAGGCACAGGGAAATTAGTAAAACAAAAAGTGCTTTTAAGAAAAGGGAAGAGGATTTGAAGAGAAACATTCAAGGGTTAAGACAACTGTACAATAACACCCCCACGACAACAAGCAGCCAACGACTACACAAGAGGAAAAAAGAATATATAGACTATCTGGAACACAAAGCACAACAGGGGATTTTCTTTCTGGGTCAGAGTCACTTTTGCAAATCAGATAAGCCAGGCAAACTTCTCTCTGAGATCATCCAGGAACAAGGAAAGAACAAGTGGATAGAACAGATTCAGGACACCCTGGGAACTATAGTAATAGAGGAACAGATTAGACACGGCTTCGAGAGACACTTTTTAGACCTATATAGGTCCCGAATTTAGGTAGCATCAGAGGATATTAATAGATCTCTTATAGGGGTAAATATTCCTGGATTATCAGAGGACCAGAAGAGGGAACTGGAATCCCCATTGACAGTTGAAGAGATGAACTTTTGAGGGGTGAACTTTTTTATAGTGGGGCTTTATTATTATTTAGGCCTTTCAAATTCACTTGAAAGCTGAGTTGTCCCTCAAAATGTGAGTTTTGGCAATTTTCATAAAAATGAGAAAAATCGCACCCAAAGTTCTGCGCTTCATAACATCCTAGAAAAATGACAGTTCGCATAAAATATCATCCCAACATAAAGAAGACATTCAGTAAATGTTATCAAGCTTTTTGGGTAGTTTTACTTCCTGTCTGGAAAGCAGAACATTTCAAACTTGGAAAGTGAAGAATTTTTACAAACTTTTGCCAAATTTTCACTTTTTTTCAGAACGAAACGCAAAACGTATCACTTAAATTTTACAACTAACATGAATACAATGTGTCACGAGAAAACATTCTCAAAATCACCTGGATATGTTAAAGCGTTCCGAAGTTATAACCAATTATCGTGAGACATGTCAGATTTGAAAAATCGACTCTGGTCATTGAGCTGAAAACTAGTGTCGTGATAAGGGGTTAAGATCCTTGCAAAAACTATAGCTCTCAGACTACAGAAAGTGATTGTCATCTCTAAAGAAACACGTTCAGTCATCATTGCACTGCACAAAACTGGCCTACCAGGGAAGAGTATCACAGCTAGAAAGATTCCACCTCAGTCAACAATCTATCGCATTATCAAGGAATTTAAAGAGAAAGGTTCCATTGTTGCCAAAAAGGCTCCAGGGCGCCCAAGAAAGACCACCAAGCACCAGGACCATCTCTTAAAAGTGTTTCAGCTTCAGCATTGGGCTAAAAGCAGCGCAGAGCTTGCTCAGGAATGGCAGCAGGCAGATGTGAGGTGAAGACTCTTGGAGCAAGGCCTGGTGTCAAGGAGGGCAGCAAAGAAGCCACTTCTCTCCAGAAAAAACATCAGGGACAGACTGATATTCTGCAAAAGGTACAGAGAGTGGACTGCTGAGGACTGGGGTAAAGTCATTTCCTCTGATGAATCCCCTTTCCGATTGTTTGGAACATCTGGAAAACAGCTTGTTCGGAGAAGACAAGGTGAGTAATACCACCAGTCTTGTCTCATGTCAACTGTAAAGCATCCTGCAACCATTCATGTGTGGGGTTGCTTCTCAGCCAAAGGAATCAGCTCTCTCACAGTCTTGCCTAAAAACACCCCATGATACAAGAATGGTACCAGAATGTCCCAACAGAGCAACTTCTCCCAACAGTCCAATAGCAGTTTGGTGATCAACAATGCCTTTATACAATGATGGGAGCACCTTGCCATAAAGCAAAGGTTGATACTAAATGGCTCAGGGAACAAACATAGAGATTTTGGGTCCATGGCCTGGAAACCCCCAGATCTTAATCCCATTGAGAACTTGTGGTCAATCAAGCAGACGGTGGACAACAAAAAACAACACAATTGTGACAAAAATGCAAGCATTGATTGTGCAAGAATGGACTGCTATCAGTCAGGATTTGGTCCAGAAGTTGATTGAGAGAATGTCAGGGAGAATTGCAGAGGTCCTGAAGAAGGGTCAACACTGCAAATATTGACTTGCTGCATTAACTCATTCTAACTGTCAATAAAAGCTTTTGTTACTCATAATATGATTGCACTTGTATTTCTGTATGTGATAAAAAAACATCTGACAAACACGCATAAAAAACAGAGGGCAACAGATCATGTGAAAATATAATATTTGTGTCATTTTCAAAACTTTTGGCCATGACTGTGGATCAGAGTGGGTTTATGCCGGGGAGGTCAACAGTTAACAACTTTGATAGATTGTTCATGAATATGCAGATGAGCAAGCCGGGGGGGGGGGGGGGGACAACCACTCCATCCTTTCCTTGGATGCCTCCAAGCCCTTTGACAGGGTGGAGTGGTCGTTCCTGTGGACTGCAATGGATAAGTTTGGTTTCAGCAAGGAATTTCTGTCCCGGGCAAGGATAGATGTCAATGGGAAATGGTCAGAACAAATCAGGTTGGGGAGAAGTGTAAGACAGGGGTATATTGCACACAGATGATATTTTGTTATGTTTGAAGAACTTAGAAAGCTCAATACCCAAATAATGCAAGTAGCCCAGGATTTTGGAGAAAAATCCGGATTGGAAAATAATTGAAGAAAAACTGTGCTACTACCTCTAGAAGACTGGGGGACGAATAATATAATAACATCCCAATCAGAGCTGGAATTACTGGTCTCAAAATTACACCTAGGATAGAGGACTTTAACAAACTGAGAGGGAAAGTGTCAGTCGAACTACCACTGTCTAGATAATGATAATACTCCCACAGTCAGCCTTCCCCGTATGGATTCATGATAAAATTTTTTCGATTAATAGAGGGGCTGATAAACGAGTTAATTTGGGATAAAACTAGACTCCCTATATAAGAAATATAAAGAAGGTGGTCTTACTATTCCTAACTTCATATTGTATTTTTTGGCTGCCAGAATATTTGAGTAGATGGAAAGATTCAGTGGTGATGAATAACATGATAAGTAAGGTAAAGGGGCTTGATCAATGGATGAACAGATGGGAATTGGAAGGTTGAAAAAAATACCACTGCGTAATATGCTTAATGAGACATGGAGGACACCTAGGAAAATAGGGGAAATAGACAGAGCCATAGAAAGCACCCCACTATGGTATATTATACATATTAGGGAATTTTGGAAAATGGGGGACAGTGGGAACTTTTAGCTCTCACTGGGAATTACAGGGGTCTCACAAATGTTTAGAAATGGAAAATTAATTCCTTTTTTGGAATTGCAAAGACACCACGTGGTGGGAAACAAATATTATTTGTACTATATACAGATTAGGGATGCATTTAGATGATCCACAAACAAAACACAATTCATGATTGTGCAAGGCACAATGATAGACAAAATCTGGATTAACTGGAAGGGTAGATACACTATATCTAAAGTTTACAACATGCTACACGCAGAGAATGCACAGAATAAGAAGTTTAAGGCACAAGGACATTGGGAATTAGAAGTTGGAACAATGACACGCGAACACTGGAACAGGGTGTTTTGTGATATTAAGCTCTCATCAATTAGCATGAACCAGAGGATGGTGTACTTTAATTACCTACACCAACTATATTATACCCTTCGGAAGATTGCGAGGATGGGCAAGCAAGCACAAACACTCTGCAGGAGATGTGGGACAATTGAAGCAGGGTTTTACGATATGGTATGGAGTTGTCCTAAGATTAGGCCTTTTTGGGAAGGGGTTCATCACAGAATGGAAACACCGTTGGGAATTTCAATAGAGGAAACAGCAAAGGTATTGATTCTTATTGCGCTTAGTTGCGACATGTGTCAAGGGTCTGAGGACATATCATATTGAAGCTATATGCCGATTCTCTTTGTTAACAAAGGTTCTTATTGCAAGAAACTGGAAGAATGTACTACCTCCAACAATAAACCAATGGGAGACACTATGTAGGAAAGTTGAAAAATACTAGAAAACATACTACACTTTAGCGCAACTATGACCGAATGGTAAAAGATCTGGGCAGCCCAACTGATGCAAGGTTCATAGTGTATCGAGGCCGTTAAAAAAAGAAAAGAAAAAGGAAAGAAAATTTTTTATTTTTTTTTATTTCTTTCGGCTTGTGGTGGGATGGGAGGGACAAGGGGTGAGGGTCATGAATAAGTATGACTACTACAAGATATTGTGGTACAGACTATGGCGGCACAACTTAATCAGTTCTGCTGAAGGTTGTTTGAAGTGTCACAAGTGTCAACGTTAAATATTTGAAAACTGAAACAGCAATTGTATCACTATATCTGCTGCCACATGACCATGTTATATTTTGATATGTAACCTAATGCACATTGTATAATGTATAATATATAATGTGGTGTATTATGTAAAGAAAAAATAGAACATTTATAAAATTAAAAAAAAGAAAAAGAGAGGTACCCATTGTCCTATATCCGCGCCCTACGGTAGAGAATCTGGAGCCACTCTCTAGAGAGTACCTCCCACAAAAATCTCCACTCAACCGAGTCAAATATTTTTTCATTATTCAGGGAAGCATTAACCCTCTGTCCTGTCATGGAGTATCTCCTCAATATCAATGCATTTTCCTGGCATAAAGCCAGACTGTTCCACAGAAATAACAGACGGAACCTTAGCCAATATCTTTGCGTCCAGACTTATCAAAGATATTGAATGGTATGAACTACACAAGTAAGGGAGTTTTCCCTGACTGTGTATTACCACAATAGTGGCTTCATAGAGGATATTAGGCAACTCATCATGTTTAAAAGACGCAAGCAGTCTGAGGCTAATCTCCACTACCTGCCATAGTATTTAAAAAGGTTTGAGTGGCATCAAGTGAGAAGTCCACCTTAAAGCATGAAGTCCAGAATAAAATGAAACAAACTGAGCACATACACCAGTTGGTTCCGTCACAGAAGAGCCTGACAAGTCAGCTTCGACTCCTGATAAATATGCAAATTCCCCCCTCCTTTATAGCCATCAGCAAACATATGTTGTCTCTGGCTTAGCAGTTTTTTTGGAGGTCTTTTACTGCCTATATATTTCCAACCAAGTTTCTCTGGTAGCATCACACTGGGTTAATTGGTAAGCCTGCTTTGCCTCGAACAGGTCAGTTTTGAGCTTAGTACGAGTGAGCCACAACTATACGAGCAGCAATCACTCCAATAAGCATAGCTTTCTATGCATCCCACTCTGTTAATGGGTTAGAGGAGCCCACAATATGAGCCCAGTTTCAGTCAGTCTGTTGCTGGCAGCTAACTTTCACCGGTCTGACGTCTAACCAGTAGGGAGTTAATCTCCACGGTCACTCGGGAATGCTGAGGTGCTGTGAAAACAACACAAGATTTGAGGTGTGACCCAAGATACCACCGGGTTGATATCACACTTTAGCAATTTATGTCAGGAGATATAAGCTTGCAACATGCCAGGTCAATCCTGGATAGAGACTGAGTCGCAGGGGAATAACGTGAAAACTGGGAAACTTCCTGGTGTCGCCATCTCCACACATCAAATACAGGGCCTGAGCCCAGAGCATTAGTGATTTATCATGACTGGGAGGAGGATGGAGATGATCACGTAGCAGGTCTAGATTAGGGTTAAAATCACAAAAAATGATCTATGGAGTCTGGGGGTACAGTGCTATTTTAACCAACATCCTCAACACTTATATCTTAAAGGCTAGGGGAATATAAACCCCTGCAATCACATAGGAGATACCATGTATTGAAACATGGAAAACCACTAAGTTCCTCGAGGGATCTAGGCAGGCCCGGCTCCAGCACCCGGCATACCTGGGCAAGTGCCGGGAACCAGAGAGCTGCTGGGGGCCCACACACGCTGTGCACATATTCAATCTTTACTTCCTGTGATTGAGCTGTGTCCTGCACCGTTCCTCCCCCACTCGGACAAACACATACAGCACAGGCAGAGGCTACAGAGCTGCCTGTGTGGTGCAGCACATTATGGGTTAAACCCCCCCCCCTTCCCCCTATCACCTCTTCACACTGAGCTGCAGTAAAGCAGAAGTCTGGCAGCTCAGAGATCGGGACGAAGAGGTGGAGGAGGAGGAGAAGCCTGAAGACTCCTCTATGTGATACCAGGGCTGCTGCACACACCACATGGCATGTGACATGTATGGATGTGTATTATTCATCCATACAGTGAGTGTATTGTATGTGTGATGTGTTTGCCTGCATGTGTATCTGTATCTGTTTGCATGTATCTGTCAGTGTGTGTGTGTTTGCCTCCATGCTTGTCTATATTTATGCATGTCTCTGTAGCTGTCTGCCTGTATATATGTCTTGCTGCATGTGTGGATGTATGAATGATATTAATCACACGCTGTGCACATATTCAATCTTTACTTCCTGTGATTGAGCTGTGTTCTGCACCGTTCCTCCCCCACTCGGACAAACACACACAGCACAGGCAGAGGCTACAGAGCTGCCTGTGTGGTGCAGCACATTATGGGTTAAACCCCCCCTCCTTCCCCCTATCACCTCTTCACACTGAGCTGCAGTAAAGCAGAAGTCTGGCAGCTCAGAGATCGGGACGAAGAGGTGGTGGAGGAGGAGAAGCCTGAAGACTCCTCTATGTGATACCAGGGCTGCTGCACACACCACATGGCATGTGACATGTATGGATGTGTATTATTCATCCATACAGTGAGTGTATTGTATGTGTGATGTGTTTGCCTGCATGTGTATCTGTATCTGTTTGCATGTATCTGTCTGTCAGTGTGTGTGTGTTTGCCTCCATGCTTGTCTATATTTATGCATGTCTCTGTAGCTGTCTGCCTGTATATATGTCTTGCTGCATGTGTGGATGTATGAATGATATTAATCATCTCAAATGTACATGAGAAGCAGAGAGGGTTCTGTGTAAGCAGTGAACACCGTGACGGCTGCAGAACCTCATCAATACACACCTGAGTCTGCTGCGAAAACTTATAATACACCACCTGGCGTGGGTTGGGAGCTGTCCATAATACACACAGCCTTAGAACCTCTAGCTGCTGCGGAAGACGTTCTTATAACATACCACTGAGCTGCTGGCGTGGGAACGTCTCACAGGGTAACACACCTGAGGCTGAGCTGGGATACTTATAATGAGCAAGACACACGCTGAAGGGGCTGCCCTCAGCGGAAAGCAGACGATCATACATACCAAACATAACAAAAAAATACTAACAAAAATACAAGAAAAAAAAAAAAAACAGGAACCCACGGTCATAATACAAAACAACATACAACAATAAAAGATAAACACAAAAGCCCTGATCTGCTAGCCTGACTCTGAAACACCTGAGCTTGCATCACTGCGTAAAAGACTCATAAGACAGAACAAAGAACAACAAACACAAACAAAGAAAACACAATAAAACACGCAAGGAGGTGGGACAGAAGAAAGAGAGGCAAGCGAACCAGCACTATAATACAATCAATAATTGACCAAGGTATACAACAAATTACAAAAAACAAGACACGCATGTGAAATCGATCCTTATACAATGACATACAAAATACCCCGCAGAAAAACACACAACCTGAGCTGCTTCAAGCTGTCTGCTGCAGCTGCTGCGAAACGCTCAATAATACACACCTCAGCCGAGCTGCTGCGCAACCTTATAAACACCCTGGAGCTACCTGATGAGCTAATGAGATCTCTGCTGTGGAACTTAACTTCTACTACAAACCAAACAATAACAAAACAACACACCTGAGCTGCTGCCGAAAACCTCTTGATAACGTATTATGAGGTTCTGCAGCAGCTGAAGTGTGTATTATGAGGTTCTGAAGCAGCTGAAGTGTGTATTATGAGGTTCTGCAGCAGCTGAAGTGTGTATTATGAGGTTCTGCAGCAGCTGAGGTGTGTATTATGAGGTTCTGCAGCAGCTGAGTTGAAGTTTCAGTTTTATTACTTGGCAGAGTGGAGGGGCACACATTTTTATGTTCGCCCTGTTGGTTAAATGACCTCAAAACTGCCCTGACCGTGACACGCTGTTTGGGATGATAAAATGAAGAATATTTCAGGGAACAGGAGACAGTTTTTTAGTTTTTGAATTTTTAATGTTTGCATGTGAGTTCACTGAAAAGGGGCCCACTGAGGCACTGTCGCCCAGGGGCCTACTGAAACCTGGAGCCGGCCCTGGATCTAGGTGTAGCTGAAAGGGGAGAGATTTACTGACTAGTATCAAAACCCCACTTGCATGGGTCGAGGAAACATGTGACCAATTCATGGTTTCTTCTGACAGCTCAGGTGTCTCTCATAAAAAATGATTATGTTTGGGTTATGGGTTTTGGCTCTCTTAACCTTACATTTCAGGACACTATTTTACATCTGGCCGTGGTGAATAAGAGAAGAAGGCTGCAAAGGACGGAACAGCTCCCACTCATCAAGCCTCAACAACACATCCACCATCCAAACATACACAGGACCACAACCACACATACATCTTACACAGTACCCGGACCCCAAAAAAACACCCAACCACACCTTCCCAAGCCACCCCAACCCATTCTGGACTAGGTACCCTAAACCTTACAGGAGGTGAATCTAACTACACCATGCAATACAAGACTTTACAATTCCTTAGGAAGAAGAGCCTCTAAACAGTAGAGCTGCAACTATATAAATCCCTGTTATATACTACTCACTACTTTAGAATGAGACTGCAAGAAAGTGGTCCAAGTAAGTATCAAGACGTTCCCTCTGTAGAAATGGATCTACAGACCATGAAAATATAAAATGCAACTGAACTGACCAGGTATCCCTTCCATACCCCCTACCATCCTCAAGCACCACTGTATAACCGCTACAGAAAAAAAAAAACCTTGGATTAGGAGTGGAACAATGCTTTCAAGGTTGCTGAGGCCTGTGATCAATCCAATTTACAGCTTCTTTAGGCAAGGTGAAGAAATGTCCCCATCTTGAACACAATCCATGATCACAGGGACAGCCATGTACAGTTGAGAATTGCCTTCTCCAACACTGGCCTTCAGCCATAGTCTGGGTAGGAGGATAATCTGGAATTCTCACCTTTACAGTGAGTTGCTGCTAGAATACAGTCCCTGTCCTTGCAGATTAGGAGCTTCAAAATAAATGGCCATGGAAGACCTCAGAGGACATGGACAAGTAGGAATGCACAAAGCACTGCAAAAGAGATATCTGAGTAAATAAGTCCTCAATAAGCCCCTCTGCTCTTTCTGGAAGCTCCAAGATCTGTACATTGTTTCTGCGATTACAGTTCTCAAAGTCCTGCATGAGCAGGTGGAGGATTTTATCTTATCACACCAAGGTCTGCATCAATTACTGACTGATTTTCAGCTATATATCCAAGGAGTGGCAAATATAGCAGAGCACAGATCTGGATAAGAGGACCTCACGCTAACAGTAATAACAGCAGCTGGCTGTGAAAGAAGATGTCTCATCAAGTGCCTGATTGTGGGTAGCAACTCTTTTCATGGGCAGCAGGATTTGTCTTGGGCCAAAGACTTCCAATACCTGTCTCCCACACAATCAGCAGGAGCTGGCTGAACCACAGAGAGGGGTGCACTCGCCAGCGTCCGTCACATAGAGAACAGGAGGTGAACCAATATAGTGGTACCCTATCACAAAGCCCCAGACAGCACACAGGAGTGAACACTGCAGACCACACTAGGAGGATTGGAATGTCCCGCAGTGCAGGGGGTCACACTCACAGAGGCAACACACAAGACTTCCGATGCGTGGAGGAGGTAAGCTGGCTATCCAAACCACACCAAACAAGGCTACAAGTGGAAGAGGAGACCTGGATTGAGGAACCCGGAGTTGGAGGGTAGCAGGGAGATCCCATGCACCCAGTAAGCTGGATGGCAGCAGGAAGGTCAGGACAAAGCAGGATTAATCAGGAGCTCTCAAGCTACATGTCTCACTACATTGGCAGAAGACCATGCTCCCCCTTTTACATTGACTTTTGACAAGTTCTCGCCATACTTCTTAGGTAAGATACCCCGCCCCCTACTCCCCTACTTAGCCTTACCCTTTTCTGTTCCTAGTCCACCTCAAGAAACCTCCAACTCCCGTACCTCACCCTTTGGGTACCTGCAGTGGTCGATTAAGTGTCTCATGGGCTATGGGCTGTACACACAACAAGGACCACTCCAGCATCCAAACCAACATGTGACCGGATGTTAGACTCTATATACTCTATATCTGTGGTGGCGAACCTATGGCACAGGTGCCAGAGGTGGGACTCGTAGCCATTTCTGTGGGCACTCAGACCATCACCCCAGGACAGAGTTCACCAAATAGGACCAAATCCACCAAGTCCCAGGCAACTTAAGAAATGCTGCTCTCAGCGCTATTTTAAAGCAACACTTCATTGGCTGTTAGGAACTGCGGAAAAGTGAGAAGGTGTTGACAGAAATGCAATATTTTTGGAGGTCCTCCTGCTGGACAAACCATTTTTCCTCTACAGAGAGACCCTAGAGAGAAGATACAACAAGAGTCTGAACTTGCTCTCCTTCTTTCAACTGTATTGTTGGCCTCAGCCGCTACAATTGGAAGAAGTGGAAGAACAGGTAACAGTAAGTTACTGCTTAAAATGGCACGTTGGCACTTCACGGTAAATAAGTGGATTTTGGTTGTAGTTTGGGCACTCGGTCTCCAAAAGGTTCGCCATCACTGCTCCATATCCTTAATCTTCTACAGTTCATAAAATTAATTTAATGATGAACTGCAAATGTGCTTTTATAACTCATATATTTAGGAAAGCCAATCTGATTCCCTAACTTAATTAAACCATCCACCCCGACTACCATCTGGACTGCTACCCCTGGCTGGCCCAGTCTCTGTGCACCCTGCAGCTGAACTCCCCCTCATACTGTAAATGCTTGCATTTAAGCCAAGGCTACTAATTTTGACACAAAAAACCTGCGAAAAGCTATTGACTTGAGTATAAGCCCTAGGGTAGGAAATGCAGCTGTTACTCTAACAAAATGTCCAGCAGCCCCACCTTATTAATGAATAATGAATTGTCCACAGCAGAGCCCCCCTTTTATTTAATGTCCACAGCAGACCCACTTATTTATCGCAAAGTGCCAACACAGAAATTTTAATTTGTGATTATACTCCCTCTCTGTCACAGTTTTCATTGATACCAGCAACCCTGAGGACACTAATAAAGCGAAAATAGTCCAGGTAGTCCTGTCACTTTAAATAGCTCTGTGCCACAGCAAGTCCTGGAATGTCTGGGACTGCAGGAAGATACATGGAGTCTGCTCTGGTGATGGCCTGAGTGCCCACAGAAAGGGCTCTGAGTGCCACCTCTGGCACCATGCCATAGGTTAGCCATCACTGCTCTAGGGTCTCTCTGTAGAGGAAAATGGTTGTCAGCAGGAGGACCCTCCAAAAATATTGCAAGTTGTCCAACACCTTCTCACTTTTCCACAGTTCCTAACAGCCAATGAAGTGTTGCTTTAAGGACCTACCACCACGAATCTACCTATAAAGGTAGATCGGGTGGTAGGTGGTGTATGGGACGTGAGGATAAGCCCTTTTTGAGCTTATCCTCAGGTTCCCCGCTAGCGTAGCATAAACTTTATTGCCTGATAAGTAAATTTTTTAAGCGGCTACGGGGGCGTGGAGTAGCCCAGACCCGAGGCTACACGGGCGGCTACTCCACGCCCCAGTAAGCCGCTTTCAACTCCTCGGCCTCGTTCCGAGATCGCGCATCCTCGGGCCTCCGAGCGCAGGCCCGAGGATGCGCGATCTCGGAACGAGGCCGGTAGTTACCTGTCGCATGCGCAGGAACTCCGGCTTCTCGGACGAGGGCGCGCAGTGCCAGAGCTGCGCGCCGAAGATCACGCAGGGTAGGCGGGGAAAGGCGGCTACTGGGGCTGGAGTAGCCGCGCCTGTAGCCTCGTGTCCGGCTACTCACGCCCCATAGCCGCTTAATAAAATTTACATATCAAGGCAATAAAGTTTATGCTACGCTAGCGGGAAGTGAGGATTAGCTCTAAAGGGCTATCCTCACGTCCCATACATTCCAACCTACCACCCGATCTACCTTTATAGTAGATTCGTGGTGGTAGGTCCCTTTAAAATAGCGCTGAGAGCAGCTTTCTTAAGTTGCCTGGGACTTGGTGGATTTGGTCCTATTTGGTGACTCTGTCCTGGGGTGATTGTCTGAGTGCAACCAAATGGCTGAGGCCCACCTCTGGCACCTGTGCCATAGGTTCACCACCACAGATATAGAGTATATAGAGTCTAACATCCGGTCACATGTTGGTTGGATGCTGGTAGTGGTCTCCAGTTGTGTGTACAGGCCCATGGCCCTGAGAACACTTAATCGACCACTGCAGGTACCCAAAGGGTGAGGTACGGGAGTTGGAGGTTTCTTAGGTGACTAGGAACAGAAAAGGTAAGGCTAAGTAGGGTAGTAGGGGGCGGGGTATCTTACTAGGTAAGTATGGTGAGAACTTGTCAAAAGTCAATTGTAAAAGGGGGGCATGGTCTTCTGCAATGTAGTGAGACATGTAGCTGAGAGCCCTGATTAATCCTGCTTTGTCCTGACCTTCTGCTGCCATCCAGCTTACTGGTCATGGATCTCCCTGCTACCCCCCAACTCCGGTTTCCTCAATCCAGGATCTCCTCTCCACTTGTAGCCTTGTTTGTGTGTTTGGATAGCCAGCTTACCTCTCCACGCATCGGAAGTCTTGTGTGTTGCCTCTGTGAGTGTGACCCCCTCACTGCGGGACATTCCAATCCTCCTAGTGTGGTCTGCAGTGTTCACCCTGTGTGCTGTCTGGGGCTTTGATAGGGACCATATTGGTTCACACTCCTGTTCTCTATGTACGGACGCTGGCAGTGCACCCTCTCTGTGGTTCAGCTCTCCTGCTGATTGTGTTGTGGAGAACAGTTTGGAAGTCTTTGCCTAAGACAAATCCTGCTTGCCCATGAAAAGAGTTGCTCACACACAATCAGCAGCTTGATGAGACATCCTCTTTCACAGTCCAGCTGCTGTTATTACTATTAGCGTGAGGTCCTCTATCCAGATCTGTGCTCTGCTAACTTTGCCGCTCCTTGGATATATAGCTGAAATCAGTCAGCAATTGATGCAGACCTTGGGTGTGATAAGATAAAGTCCATGCACCGCAGGTGGAGGGAGATGTTGAGAACTGTAATCGCAGAAACAATGTACAGATCTTGGAGCTTCAAAGAGCAGAGGGCTTATTGAGGACTTATTTACTCAGATATCTCTTTTGCAGTGCTTTTTACATTCCTACTTGTTCCATGGTCCTCTGAGTCTCCATGGCATTTTTTTGAAGCTCCTAATCTGCCAAGGAAGAGGACTGTATTCTAGCAGCAACTCCTGTAAGGTGAGAATTCCAGATTATCCTCCTACCCAAGACTATGGCTGAAGGCCAGTGTTGACGAAGGGCATTCTCAACTGTACATGGCTGTCCCTGTGATCATGGATTGGTGTTCAAGATGGGGACATTCTTCACCTTGCCTAAAGAAGCTGTAAATTGGATTGATCACAGGCCTCAGACACCTTGAAAGCTTGTTCCCCTCCTAATCCAGGTTTTTTTTTTTCTGTAGCGGTTATACAGTGGTGCTTGAGGATGGTAGGGGGTATGGAAGGGATACTGGTCATTTGTTGCATTTCCATATTTCATGGTCGTAGATCCATTCTTCAGAGGGAACGTCTTGGATACTTACTTTGACCACTTCTGCAGTCTCATATCTAAAGTAGTGAGAATATATAACAGGGATTTATATAGTTGGCAGCTCTACTGTTTAGAGGCTCTTCTTCCTAAGGAATGTAAAGTCTTGTACTTGCATGGTGTGTTAGATTCACCTCCTGTAAGTTTAGGGGACCTAGTCCGAAATGGGTTGGGGTGGCTTGGGAAAGGTGTGGTTGGGTGTTTTTGGGGTCCGGGTACTGTGTAAGATGTATGTGGTTTGTGTCCTGTGTATGTTGGATGGTGGATGTGTTGTTGAGGCTGATGAGTGGGGGAGCTGTTCGTCCTTTGCAGCCTTCTTCTCTATTCACCACGGCCAATGTACAATAGTGTCCTGAAATGTAAGGTTAGAGAGCCAAACCCATACCCGACATAATCATTTTTTATGAGAGACACTGAGCTGTCAGAAGAAACCATGAATTGGTCACATGTTTCCTCGACCCTGCAAGTGGGTTTTGATACTAGTCAGTAAATCTCCCCCTTTCAGCTACACCTAATACCAGGGCCGGTCCAGGTTTCAGTAGGCCCCTGGGCGAAGTGCCTCAGTGGGCCCCTTTTCAGTGAACTCACGTGCAAGCATTAAAAATTCAAAAAAAAATAAAAAACTGTCTCCTGTTCCCTGAAATATTCTCATTTATCATCCCAAACAGCCGTGTCACTCAGGCAGGGCAGTTTTGAGGTCTTAACCACAGGCGAACATAAAAATGTGTGCCCTCCTCCACTCTGCCAAGTAATAAAACTGAAACTTCAACTCAGCTGCTGCAGAACCTCCTAATAACACACTCAGCTGCTGCAGAAACCTCATAATACACACCCTCAGCTGCTGCAGAGAACCTCATATACACACTCTCAGCTGCTGCAGAACCTCATAATACACACTTCAGCTGCTCTAGCACTAACCTCATAATACACCACCTAGCTGCTGCATAAGAACCTCATAATACACACCTGACGGCTGCAGAACCTATAATACACACCTGATCTGACTTCGAAAACTTATAATACCAACCTGGCTTGCTGGTACTATACCGGGCGTGAGCTGGGATTCATAATCCCACACTTAGCTGCTGCGGGGAAGACAGAACTTCTTATAAACCAACACACTGAGCTGCTGGGTGGGAACTTCACAGGGTGAATACACACCTGAGGCTGGGCTGGCGATACCTTATAATGAGCAAGACACACGCTGAAGGGGCTGCCCTCAGCGGAAAGCAGACGATCATACATACCAAACATAACAAAAAAATACTAACAAAAATACAAGAAAAAAAAAAAAAACAGGAACCCACGGTCATAATACAAAACAACATACAACAATAAAAGATAAACACAAAAGCCCTGATCTGCTAGCCTGACTCTGAAACACCTGAGCTTGCATCACTGCGTAAAAGACTCATAAGACAGAACAAAGAACAACAAACACAAACAAAGAAAACACAATAAAACACGCAAGGAGGTGGGACAGAAGAAAGAGAGGCAAGCGAACCAGCACTATAATACAATCAATAATTGACCAAGGTATACAACAAATTACAAAAAACAAGACACGCATGTGAAATCGATCCTTATACAATGACATACAAAATACCCCGCAGAAAAACACACAACCTGAGCTGCTTCAAGCTGTCTGCTGCAGCTGCTGCGAAACGCTCAATAATACACACCTCAGCCGAGCTGCTGCGCAACCTTATAAACACCCTGGAGCTACCTGATGAGCTAATGAGATCTCTGCTGTGGAACTTAACTTCTACTACAAACCAAACAATAACAAAACAACACACCTGAGCTGCTGCCGAAAACCTCTTGATAACTATGTTGTAGTTTGGGCACTCGGCCTCTAAAAGGTTCGCCATCACTGCCCTAGAGAGAAGATACAACAAGAGTCTGAACTTGCTCTCCTTCTTTCAACTGTATTGTGGGCCTCAGCCGCTACAATTGGAAGAAGTGGAAGAACAGGTAACAGCAAGTTACTGCTTAAAATGGCACGTTGGCACTTCACGGTAAATAAGTGGATTTTGGTTGTAGTTTGGGCACTCGGTCTCCAAAAGGTTCGCCATCACTGCTCTATATCCTTAATCTTCTACAGTTCATAAAATTAATTTAATGATGAACTGCAAATGTGCTTTTATAACCCATATATTTAGGAAAGCCAATCCGATTCCCTAACTTCATTAAACCATCCACCCCGACTACCATCTGGACTGCTACCCCTGGCTGGCCCAGTCTCTGTGCACCCTGCAGCTAACTCCCCCTCATACTGTAAATACTTGCATTTAAGCCAAGGCTACTAATTTTGACACAAAAAACCTGCGAAAAGCTATTGACTTGAGTATAAGCCCTAGGGTAGGAAATGCAGCCGTTACTCTAACAAAATGTCCAGCAGCCCCACCTTATTAATGAATTGTCCACAGCAGAGCCCCCCTTTTATTTAATGTCCACAGCAGAGCACCCCTTTACAGAAATGTCCACAGCAGAGCCCTCTTTCCAAGAAATATACACAGCAGAGCCCCGCTTTAAAGTCCAAAGTAGAGCCCCCTTTAAAGGAATGTCCAAAATAGAGCCCTCTTTAACAAAATGTCTTAGTTTAACTAAATGTCCACCCCTGATGCCCCCTTTTATAAAAAATGTCCACAGCTGGGCCACCCCCTTTACATAAATATCCACTGCAGAGATCCCCCCCATTAATTAATAAAAAACTCTGTACTCACCTTCAGCCCACAGCTCTGTCTTCTCCTAGACTTAAGACTAATGGCAGATCTTCATATAGGGCCCGGGTATGTCTTCTTTTTGTGGAAGGAATAGAGGATTTGTGAACGATTCTCTGGGCTGTTGAGTCCCTTCGCATTGAATTTGGGAATGCTGACTGTGGACAACATTTTAGCTATTATGTTGTGAGAAATGTGAGGGTGCACATCCAGATATCCAATGGCTGATCTTCATATAGGCGGTATGGTCGGGTGCTCGGGGGATCCGACGGGCCCAAACGCCAATAACGCTTATATGAAGATCTGCCATTGGGTATCTGGATGTACATCCCTCCCAACATAACGACATAACAGCTAAAAATGTTTTCCGCAGTCACCATTGCCCAATTCAAGGCAAAGGGACTCAAACGCCCAGAGAAGCGTTCACAAATCCTATTTTCCTTCCACAAAAAGACAACACACATCTTGCGTGTACCAAAAACACATACCCCCATAACTAGGAATAAATACTAACGCGCATACATGCATAAATCCAAGTGGTAAATCACATTTTCTTTCACAATTTATTGACCCAAAACTTGAGCCATCTAACAGATTCCATCTGATAAGATGTAAAAATTACAATATTCTTCTCACTATTGATAATGTTTATGCCCCTAAATACATACAGCACCCCAGTAATAAATATATATGTAGCCCTGAATAATAAACACATTCAACTCCCCAGTAATATATACATCGTCCCCATAATATATAAAGCCCCGTAATGAATACATATACAGTCCCCAGTTATAAATATATTCAGTTTCCCAGTAAAACATATATACACACCCAGAGTAATACATATATACAAAAAAATATATCTTGGATATACTTGTTTTATAAAACAAGTAGGAGAATCCATTCGGCCCGGGGCAGAGGAAAGCTTCACTTCCTTTAACATCAATAAGATTTCTTCCGGGAAAAAAGGTTCTTCCAGAATCGCAACATTCTCAGCAGATGAGGGGGGGGGGCAAGATAATTTTGAAAAAAAAGGGTTCTGCCTTAGCAGTTTCAAAAAACAGGTGGAATAAAACTTCATAAGAACTGCCTGAGGGGATTGAGATGGGAGGCCATTGACAGCCTAAGTTTGTATATAGCAATATAGCGTTCCCAAGGTGTGGGCTTCCAAGCAAGGCACCTGGCTTGTACCCTTGACAAAAAATGATGTTTTGACCAACGTTAACTTTGTTCAGCTCTGGTAGAAACCTATAAGTTCAGTTCCTGTCAAAGGCCATCTATCTGCTTCCTCAAATTTAAAGAAGGGTCATCCTTATGTCGATCTAACACATTTTTCAACTTCTCCTTTTTCTGAGCAGTCTGTGCTTGTCTAGCTTTTTTAATTCTTAATTCTTTATTCTTTAAGCTCAATAAACCTACCGCAAAGTATAGATTTATGCATCACCCAGTTAACTGCAAGGGTTATGTCATCTGGTGCCCTGTCCATAAAATTAAATTCTAAGCTCTTGTTCAATTTCCTTGCAAATGCTTTGGTCAGAGAGTAGTGAATTGTTCATTCTCCATCTGAAGCCCTCTGGTTTATGCCAGGTGCTATAAAAAAAGAATAAGAATCGGATCATGATCATTTACCCCTTCAGGACTAAGCCATTTCAGGGGTTTAGGACCACGCTGATTTTTTAAATTTGCCCTGTGTCATTATAGGAGGTTATACATTTGTAATGCGTTAACACATCCATAATATTTAAAGATTGTTTACTCATTACACATTGTACTTCAAATGAACCCTTTCACGACCCGTGACATAATAGCTTGTCACGGGTTGGCTGCGGGTGCATGGAGAGGGCTCACGGGCTGAGCCCTCTCCATAGCCGGTTAGTCTTTGCTGCATTTTGCAGCAGAGACTTACCGGTAACGCCGGGTGTTAACCCGCACATCGCCACCGCCATTTTGTTGGGGCTCCGTTGCCACGACAGCCTCAGGTCTTCCGAAGACCCAAGGCTGTCTCGTTTCAATCCATTGATTACAATGTGCGATTTGCACATTGTAATGAATGAGGAGGAAACTCCCCATATACTGCCATACAGTAGTATGACAGTATATGGTAGGATCAATCGGACAACCTAGGGTTAAAGTCTGAAAAATAGTAAAAGTAAAAATTAAAAAAAAAAACCTTTCCCTAGAACTGATACAAATATAAATAGTACAAATCACAAACACATTAGGTATCGCCGCATCCAAAAATGCCCATTCTATCAAAATATAATAACTTTTTCACTTCATTTAACCCCGTAAAAGGAAAGTAGCACCCAAAGTTGAAAATGGCACTTTTTGCCATTTCGAAAAATATTTAAAAAAAAACAATAAAAAGTGATCAAAAGGTTGTCCTAAAAATAGTAGCATTGAAAACTTCATCAAAAGTTGCAAAAAATTACACCACCCACAGCTTTGTACACCAATGTATGAAAAAGTTATTAGCGCCAGAAGATTGCAAAATAAAAATTTTCTACACAAGTTTTTAATTTTTTGAAATGTATGAAAACATAAAACCTATGTAAATTTGGTATCCTCGTGATCGCACTGACCCAAAGAATAAAGTAGACATGTCATTTGTGGCGCACAGCGAAAGCTGTAAATTCCAAGCCCACAATAAAACTTCTCAAATGCTTTTTTTAAACCAATTTCACTGCATTTTGAATTTTTTTCCCGCTTCCCAGTACACGGCATGGAAAAATAAATACCATCACTATGAAGGAAGAAAACAAGCCGTCACAGAGCTCTTTACATTTCACATAGTACATCTAGAAGTATCACCAAACATTTTAGTTTGGAAAGGGTACACGGAATCATAACAATTTTTCATATCTAATCACTTACATATGCGCATTCCCCCAGTATCTTAACGAGGGGGAGTAATACAATACATATGATCTCCATCTTATACCTTATAGCTATCGCCCTCCCTTCCTTCTCACCCCCTCCCACTTCCCAGCAGGAAAAAAAAAAGGGGGAAAGGCCTGCACTATTTCTTAGTGCCAAATCAAATCAATCAAATAGTGCCTTATATTCAACTAAACCAAAAACAGCGGTTTTCACTGATGGCATACATTCCAAACCCAAAATTCCAGATATATATTCAAAGAATTCCCTCCAAAATTAAACCATCACCAAACACTCACAAATAACATACAGGAAGCCAGCCTCTATCTTGTTACATTTATAGCAACTTGAATCCTCCCTGACTTTCATTCGAAATAATAAAGCGGGAGTATAATAAATTCTATACACCATAATAAACTATCACCCTAAAATTCCAATTAGGTGGGCAACGCTTCATGTTCCTATATATGCTCCCCCATTCCTTACTATCAAGTGCCCCAGTCTCCAGCTCCTATTTTGCTCTAGACCAGTGACAAAATTTATTTGAGTACTCTTTCACAATAAATTTATATATTTTAGATACTAGGAAACTCCACTCCACCCTGTCGAATGCCTTAACCGCATCCAGAGACAGGATGGAGCGGAGGTGCATGCTCAGACAGTTTGCAGTCAGACCCGGAAGGGGTCTGACTGCCAGGAAAACCGGGCAGCTCCGGGGCACATGCCAGTCCTCGGAGCTGCCCAGAAGTGGATTGGATCCCCCGCTAAGCGGCACGGGGGATCCGATCCACAGCGCAAACACCCTTACCAGCCGCGGTCATGCTTGACCACGGCGTGTAAGGGGTTAACACACGCGATCGGAGCCGGTGCCAGAAGCAGGACGTACCTAGTCCCGGTGACGTACTATAACGTCCTGGTGCGCCTAGGGGTTAATATAGATATAGGACAGAATGAGCCTACTTCCAACAGATCTTTTCCTTTCTTTGGAATCAACGTAATATTGGCTTCTGCCATAGTCCTTGAAACAGATCCAAAAACAAACCCTTCCCTAAATGTATCTAACAAACAAGGTAAAAGCTCTTTATTGTTTTTTTATAAAAACTAAAAGGGAGCCCGTCGGGACCTGGGGTAGAGTCCCTGGTACATGAATTAAATGCTTCTGAGTCCAGGAGATTTTTCTGGGCTTGTGATATTGACGGAATTTATACCTTCCCCAAGAAGTTGTCAATTTTAGTCCCTTACATAACAGTTTGAGACCTCTGGCCGGATCTTCAAACTCCGGGCACCGATGTTCAGGTCACGCTGAAGGCCAGAGCCGGAAATGGCCGGAAGGGGTGGAGCAAGCAGCTCTGACGAGCAACTCACATAATGCCATCACATGTCGTCCCATACCTTTTGTGTTTAGTTATGAAAAAGATCTAAATTTAACAAAAGTTTCTAAAAATTATTCATTTTCAAAGTTGTACATTTTTTGCTTTTCAGGCAGACAGTCATAGCACCCAAGTAACTTTATAACTAACATTTCCCAAATGCCTGCTTTATATTGGCATGGATTTTTATGCATACTCTTTCTTTTCTAGGATGTTGGGAGGTTCAGAATTTTAAGTGGAATTTTTCTCATTTTTATAAAAATCACCAATAGCCGTATTTAGAGGCACCTTCTCAGCTTTAAGTGACTTTGAGAGGCTTAAATAACAGTAAAACCCTGTAAATCATGCCATTTTAGAAACTACAACCTCAATGTACAAAAAATCTAGTGTGTTAACCCTTTAGATGTTTCATAGGGGTGAAAACAAAATGGAGGTATAATTTACAAACTAATTTTTTTTAAAACAGTACATTAATTTTGACCAAAAATTAAACCATCACAAAGTATTAAATGTGAAAATGTAATATTTTTTTACATAATAGTTTTTTTTTTGCATTTTTTTTTTTTTTTTTTACTGTGTTCACCATACAGGTTCAGGGACAATTTTATTTCATTACGTGCTGCCGATACTCAATATGCTGTGTTTTTTTGGGTGATTTTACTTTTTTATTTTGTATTTGATTTTTATATGGGGACTTTTATACTTTAAACAATTTTTAAACTTTTTTTTTACGGTTTTATTTTGTCCCAGAGTGGGACATGAACATGTTCAATGTAATATACTGCAATAATAATGTATTGCAGCGTATTACATAGTCAGCCTATACATTCTGCAAAAGCTGACATTAGCACTGTTAAATTGACTAGAGCTAGAACTACATCTATACATTTGGTAAGTTTTTTCATTTGAAACCACAGTCCTTTTTGGATTAGTAGTATCTCTATTGCACAATGGTTTGTGCATTTTAAACAGTTACAGTCCCTTTTGTGTCTAGACTACTTATACATATTTGCACTATTTTATTAGCTTATTTTAACTATATAAATTAACTTTAGTATAAATGGTGACTAAAATATTTATCGCCCAGGTTCAAAAGCTGTAACTCTATGATGAAGAGTTACTTCAAAGTGTGGGAGGCAGTTGAATCATCCAGCTGTGAATCCTGCTGGCTCTCATCTCAAAAAATTTTGCTGAGGGGCTCTGCTGAAGCGGGTTTTTGGGGAATCCATCTCACTCGCTGACCGCAGGGTCTCTGGGCAGTAGGGTGGTTAAACTCACCTGAGCTTGTGGAGTGTGAGGCGCTGCTTTGTGTGAGAAGCCTGCTCTGTCACTCGGTTCGAAGAAGAATGGGACCCCTGATGATCAGTGTAAAATTCCAGAGTGTGGGGTGGGACTCTAAGCAGGCACTTCATTATTCCTCTGTGCTAAGAGATGCTGTGTGCTGACAATGTGCTTAGGAGTATCAGGGTACAGTTTTATCTACAATTTAGATTCTGATCATTCTACTAGTATCCGACACTTAGAAGAACATAGATGAGACACATCAGAGATGACAGATGTTGAGATCCATGAGATGGATATAACACACAATGACACTCAGCTCTGCTACCTCTCCTATAACATACACAGTCAGCTCTGCTATATGCCTCCCTCCACCTCCCCTGGATAAAGACCTTATCTGGCTGTAGCTAGTACAGTAAGTCTCTGCACACTGCTGTGGCTGAGCTGGTCTTGTATTGCGGGGGGGGGGGGGGGGGGAGGCAGAGAGCACACTGCAGCTCTGCAGTTATAAAGTATAGTCAGTTGTAGAGCATTAAAGATTAACAACTACCATACTGTGTGGAAAGTGTCCACATAGTAGAGATTGGGGAGATTATGCTGCAGATGAGTCTATGATGTGGCTTGAGGTGCAGAGAGAGACATCAGAAGTTCTGCAGAACCACAGACTGAGATGGAGAGCCTTGGAGGGAACAAGGAGTTCAAGTTTCAGGTGTAAGCAAGCTACAGTCTCACAGACATAAGTAGCAAATTCAGGGAAGAAAACTACTGTAGGAACAGTACAAATGACAATAGCAAAGAAAGTGCTGGATAAAGGTAAAGTAATAGGCAAAGTTGTTTTCGATTTGTAAAAAGAACCAAAAAAAACAAAACTGTGTTTAAAGCTCACTGCCTACGAATGAGTTTGATCTAAGAACTTTGCATGATGCAAACAAACTTAGCATGTCAGATTAGTTAGTACTTAGACCAAACTCGCTCGTGGGAAACGGGCTCAACAGTGTGAAAAATCCTTTAACTTCTATTTTGAATTGTAAATTGGGAGGATTCCAAAGAATAATTATATTTTAACTCCAGTAAACAAAGGTTATACTAGTTTGATCGTTAACCCCTTAACGCTCTGCGCCGTAGCTGTACGGCGCAGAGGTGCGGGAGTGTATTTAGAGGGCTTACAGGCTGAGCTCTCTTCATAAACAGATGGTTGCGCAATATGAAACAAACCCCATCTTTGATCCGATTGTTGATTCCCAGAAACGTCATGGGGGGGGGGGGGGGAAGCGATTGGTTGCCATGACAGCCTCGGGTCTTCTTCAAACTGCATGGTTTCCACAGATCGCAAAATAGCACCCAAATGTCCGAAATGTGACTTTTACACAAATTCTAGGACATAAACATATAATCTCTCTAGAAAAGAAAAACAAAACGATAGCAAAAACTTTCACATTTTTTCTTTTTAAATGTTTTCAGGTAACACATAGCTTTATACAAAATACAAAAGGTGTAGGTCTTTACATTTACAGAAAAAAGTTTTATCTATACAAAAACTTACAGTAACAAATTTAAGTTAAATGCACATTTATAAAAAGCTGTAACACAAGTAAAGGCATGGTAGAGAGGAAAAAAAAAAATAAATATAGAACTCTGAATGAAAATGTAATACAAATTCTGAACTCCTCAATATCTAAACTAGTCCTCAGTTTAGACATAACTTATTTACTGATGGTGTGAACCATAGATCAATCCATTAAATTAAAAATAGTAAAAATGTTAAGAGAAAATCTAACATCAAAATGAAACCTGATAAACCAGGGACACTTACTCATAGATCCAGGCACCATGACTGTGATAATCTTCTTATATTTGTTATATATGACGTCACGGGGAGAGACGATCCTTTGCAAGATGGCGGCGCCGGCAGCTTTGCGGCCGTTACCGGTAAGTCTTTGCGGTGATATGAAGCAAAGACTTAGCGGCTATGGAGAAGGCTCAGCCCGCGGCCGATCCGTGACGTGCTATTACGTCATCGGTCATGAAAGCGTTAATCCTGGCACAAACTCTTCAAAGAGGACCTTTTACCATGTTCATCAACAAACTCACAACATGCTTGATGAGGGGTCATTCCAATGATTTTAATATGCTAATTAGATCATCAACTGTCAGATGGGGATTCTGTTCAAGCCCTGGTTTACCACATATCAGAAATTCTAATTAGCATAGTTGTTGCTGAAAGGACAAGTCAGATTGCTTGTGAACATTAGGGGATAAAAATGTAAACTGCACTGTAAATGGAGGTTATTACCCCATTAAGAGTAGAAAGAATGATAGTTGGGGGGTGTTAATAGTTTGTTATAACCAAGTCATTTTCATCAAGAAAACATTTCACACATTTAGAAACATAATGCAAATGCAGGAAGAGGATCATTTTTACACAACTTTTTAATGGATCTATACAAACTATACAATTGAGCAGATTGTCATCGGAGGACATTAAGCTATATCTTGTACAATGGAAATATATATTACATGAAATGTTTAGATTCTTAGCTGCTGGAATCTTTGCTCTTCTTAAACAACTTCATTAACTGCCGGAAGCGTTCTTCTACCTGAATATATGAAAGGTAGCAGATTTAGATAATAGAAAATGTGTAGCTAAATAGCAATAACAGTTACAGCCAGTGCATTTGTACATACTTTATCATAAAGGGCAAAGTGTATTTCTAAAGCGGAATCCGACAATAATTTGCGATTCACAAGAGTTCTACAAGCTGCATAAAGCAAATGAAAAAACACTGTACTTCCAAAACAAATTTTGAATGTAACCTACTGGTGCCTGTCACTTGGAATGTAAACTGACAGAGTGGTGCCCTCCAATGCACATTTATGTAGAATATCATAAATGGGACCCACTTTCAGACACCATTTACTACTCTAATGGAGTTATATACTATAATCTACACAAACTAGCTACCACAGAACACAACAATTCTTTGAAAACCCAGAGGGGGTGGACAGAGTTGCCAGTTGGGACATCACTTCCAGGTTTTAGCACTGACAGCTAAAAGTAGTACAGGTGGTGATATGGGTCAGGGCACAAACTTGAACTGGATTAGGGTAAGTACACACTTTATTTTTTGGTGCCCTTTGTCCCGATTTTAGGGTTTCTGGAAAACCCCTTTCAGAATGATGAATTATAACAGTATGTCATATAGTGGTGATTATACTACTATAATCATACATACTGTATACACATACATTTAAATACAACACATAAAATAATTTTAAAAATGCCAACAAAGCAGCAAATGGAACCATTCAACAGAAATTGACTAAATAACATTTTCACCAGTATGTTGTAAAGCAGCTGATCATGTTTCTATCATGGCCCAGTATGGTGGAATTATCCATAAAATGAACTCTGAAGCAATATGAAAATTGGTTGTATAAAGGTAAGAAGGTGGAGTAAGGCTTTCCCCTCCTCTGTTTCAGCCATTATTGTCATCATGCAGACTACAAGAAAACAGGTTAGTGATGCAATTACAGAGAAGAAGGCATTCCAAAGTGAGGACAACTTGACATCAGTGTTAAACTCTCCATCTCTATGACATTATACAACCAATTTACACATTTCCACATTGATTTTCTGGATCATGCCACCACATTGGGTCATGAAAAAGCCATAAACTGGAAGGGGTTTAGCTTTTTGACAAAGTACTGATAATGGTTTATTAGGTTAACATGTGCTGACAGATTCCCTTATTAAAAGGTCAGCTGGATACACACCTGATGTGGATATTTATTCATAGCTGAAGATAAAAACAGAAATGTCTTTTTAGTTGGACCTAGCTTTTGACATTCTAGGAGAATTGAACGGTCTTCATCCCTGTAACAAATAAATAAATAAATAAAATAATCAAGTTGATTCAATAGCAAAGTAATGACATCTTAATATACCATGGTTGCTTCATGTGATTAAACTTTTACTGTGCAAAAGGAGGAGGGAGAAAGTAAAAGGAGATTTGAATCAAACAAGTTGAAAAAGGTTCACAAGGAAAGGACTTTGGTTAAGGAATCCAAAAATTGTAAATATGTTCATATAATACTAGCATTGTGCTACACTGACTGATACATAACATCTTAACCCTTTAAGGATGGGGAATTTTTGGGATGGTTTTAAATGTAACTGGTAATGGTAAAGTTTTGGTTTTTTTCACAGCAAAATTTTGGTCAGTGAAAACTTACTTAAATGGGTGTTCCCATTTCAGCAAAAAATGTTATTGTTTGTGTAATGGAATAGTTCCTGTCCTTCTATAGAAAGTTTCTGTTTTTACTTCCAGTGGACAGAAATCTGACCATGGTCACACAGGTGCACAACTCGTTATAGCACACCGCTCTGATATTAATGAGCCGCGCACCTGTGTGACCATGGTCAGATTTCTGTCGACTACAACACCTGCTTGACAACTTATGAATAACCAAAACATAATTTCTGACAATTTTTTTTTTTTTTTAACAGATACGCCACAACATAGAGAAAATGAGATGTGAATTGTGCCATATTCTGATGGGCTTTATTTTAAGGCTCTCTGTGTGTGGTCGAGATAACACTTCCCCTTTATTCTTTGGCTCAGTATGATCGCAGTGATACCAAATTATGACTGAACACAAACAAGTAAAAATGTTGCATAAACCCCCCAAAACAGAAAACATTCCTTGCATTGCCATTTTCCAACACCCATAACTTTTTTATACTTCAGTGTATGGAGCTGTGTGTCCTTAAGGCATCCTTGTTTGTGGGATGGGATAATGTATTTAATGTCCCTGGTTTATCATGCTTGATTTTGATGGTAGATTTCCTTTAAAGTACTCCATAGCAAATTTATGAAACAAATTAGAAATAAATACATATATGCACAAATAGAAAAAGAAACATTTACCTTGTCCAAGAAACAACAACTTCTCCTTTCTTTTTGATGACATTCTTTGCAGACAAACTACTTGGTGAAACTTTGGAAGAATGGATGTTTATATCAGTTCGTTTTTGTTTCTTTCCAATTGACCTCTCTAAGTCCAAGTTTTTGCTTTCATTGCTTTTATCCTCATCTGGAGAAGAGAACTTTTGACGTTTGGATAATGGTTTTGCATCTACAGAAGTTCTTTTCTTTTTCTTTGAATTTAAGTCCACCGTCTTCACATCAGAAGTTTTTATAGGTCGTATATCAGTAGGTGGATCAAGAATGCAGGTTTCTTCAACACAATTAGGAACACTCTTTACACTATCTATTTCAGTGTGTTCTGTAATATCTGCAGTTAGTTTTTTTTCAGCTTGGATTTCTAAATGTTGACTTCTATTAGGGGGCAATTTAAAAACAAATTCATCATCTGGGCCTGGTGGTTGGATTCCGTTGTGTGGATTTACATCAACTATAGAATTCTCTGGGACGTTTTCTAAATGCAAGTGATCTGGGTGGACAAGCATGCCAGCGGTATGGGTTTCTATCTTTGTCTCCAGCCTGGTTTCCAATCCCATTTCATCATCTTTCACAATTTGTAAAGATTCCCGTACTGTATTATCAGCCCCTTCTGGTGTGCGATCACAAACTGGAGAGCTTGATGACACAGCACGTCTTATTTTAACAATAAAGTGGTCATTAGATTTTTCCATTATAACCGCCTGCATGGGTTCACTTGGATGGTACTGAAAGTTGCCGGATTCACAAAGGTCTTCTAAGGAGCCAATGCTTGAGTTATCAGATTCTAAAGTTAAATGTATATCTTCTTCAGTTGCATCTTCTTCATCTAGCAAAGACCCCTGACAACACTTAACATCAGCTTCAGAAACAGGCTCTGTATCACATCTCAGAAAACTGAGATGTGAATCTGATTTCAAAGGAGATGGAACAGTTAAAGACACTGCAAGATCTTCTATAAGAACTGATGAATAGGACTTGGTACGATCCTCACAACCATTTACAATTTTGCTAGAAGAGACAGTTGTAGGAATCTCTAGCAAGCAATTTTCATCAAAGACATCAGGATTTAATACAGACTCAAGCCTAGGGAAAGTTTGCATGTGTGGAGGAGAGATGGAAGACCAAAATGCTGATTTTATTGGAGTTTTTTCTCCAGGCGTTAAACCTACACTGTCAAATGTTTGACTTGAAACTTTTTCAGGAGTTCCTAAAATCCACATGCTTTCAGTCAATGTTTTAGGTGGCAAATCATCAGAAATGTGCAGCAAGCTCTTAAAAATGTCCCCCATGTGATCGTCACTTACTAAATCAAAGGATAAACCAGAAGTATTTAGTTTACTTATGGGAGATGGTTCATCTACTGTAGATGTCCTGGCAGGTGACAGGTTGGAAGGTATGGATGTTAAGTTGACGGTACTGGATGGTAGGTCATCCTTCTCAGAGGAAAGACTAGTTCTTGTTGATGCCTTGACAAGCTTTTGTACACTATTACCATGATCATTTTGAGTTTTAGGACTGGATACTCTAGCTGGACTATGCAGTCTTACGCAGGGCACGGATCCTAGTGAAGGTAAACATACTTTATCTGTACATTTGTTTTTCTTTTCAGATTGAGTATTTGTACAAGATGTTGTACCTTTTTCCATTTCAGCCTTGTCGCAAAGATTTAAAATCACCGTTTTAAGGGTATCAAACAAAGCATCAAGTTGCTCCTCTACAAATTTCCAAAGTCTTTTCTTCATATCAAAGAGATGTTGTTCAAATATTCTGTCCACAATCCCATTCTTTTTCAGTGTTTTTAGTCTGGTTTCAATTTGCCTACAAAGTTTTTTTTGCAATCTTTCTGGTGAGGAACACAAACTGGACCAGTCCAAACTTCTTACCAGAGTAATAAAATATAAAGTTGCTGCTTCAATTATTCGATGGAACTGGGAAAGTGGAAACTGAATCTTAAATTTCATGTATTTTTTTCTTATGTGTTTTCTGATAATTCGTAACATTTGTAAAACATCTTGTATAGTTGACGGTGTAACAATTTTTAAAATTCCATCAAGGCAAGAATCCACACTTACCCTTTTTCTATTAGTTGCATTTGCTGATAATTTTGGTTGTGTGTCAATTTTAGCTTGATGTTTAGTTACAGATCTTCCTGGTGGCACAGTTTTGGGGGTTAGTTCAGAAGGTGTAAGTAGTTCATTGTCCTGAACAGACTGACTTTTATTTACATCTGTGCCTTGATCAGGGACTATTATGCTGTGGTTATTTATGGTTTGAAGGGTTTGTTTACATAATTGTTCATCGTCACTCAAAATCTCCCCTTCCTCTACTTCATCAGAATTCATTGCAGTATTTTTACAGCAAAAGTCTGACTTATCTGGTTGATAGTTTTCCTTGTTTAATTCTTCAGTTTCTGATAAAAAGGTGGACTTGGTACTGGTCTCTGGTAGTAATTCTAAAATATAAATTGAACAAATGTTAGCAAATTATAAACACTGCACTGGCCACAGGTATCAACTCCTGAATAACAAATAATTTTGTGTAAAAGAAAAAAAAAAAAAAAAAAAAAAAAAACACATTTGCTGCTATACCATCTTGGAACAAACACCAAAGTTAGTCAAAATTACAGTATTCTTACAGGTAAATTATGATTACTCTGCTCTGGCACCTGGTCTGTTCACTTACACTTGTCTGGGCAGGTAGTGTTGTAGCTACAGGAGCCCTGCAACCAATCAGTGGCACCGAGTGGACCCTCTTGAAGTGAAAACAGTGATTTCAATAGGTCTTTTAGATGTAACTGACCGGGGGAATCCTATTTTATATATTAAAAATATAATAACATCTTTAAGCCAACACTTGGGCCCATCAGTAGCCCCAGATGTTACTGCACAATGATGCCAGTAATACAGCACTAGCAACACTCACTCGGCGCTGAAGGTGAAAGCCGTCCATTGACATTTAAATTATTTTTTATATTGGCCATCTACTCTGGCTAGAAGAGAGTCTGCTTAATAATGACACACTCTTACATGTTGTGCATCACTTTATATATTTGTTATAAAAGAATGGGAAAACCTTTCTAAACTATATTTTATGTAGTGAATGAGAAGATTTTCAGCCTAAAAACTAACACTATTAAGATGTGTCCGTTATATTTTATTTTCATAACTCCTATTTAAGTTAATATAAAAAATAAATAAATAAAGTACAGCTTGCTCTGCTACACTATTTCTGTAACTCTTAACTCACAGAAACTGCATATCAGGTCTGTGTTTTGTAGTGTTTGCAGCCATGGTCAATTCAGAATGGTTAAGAGAGGGCTAATTTCAGCTCAGCCCTGAGCAGCAAAGATGAAAATACTCTTATCGGCATTCATGAAAACGAGCAATACAGAATTCAGAGAATAAACCAAGTGAAGTGATATTCTATAAAACAAGCAGTTTACACAGTTGTGAACACCACACTATTTAACCATATATAAAACTCATACTTTGATTTGGTGGAAGAGCCTAAATCTGAATTTACACTAGTAACAATGTAATACAATAAAATAAAAATGATGAGCTTTCCATTCGATTTGCTAAGATATAAGGGCATGCAGCATTTAAAAGTTAGCAGCTTATTCTGTATAACGATAAGCAACGTGACTCCTAATGATTACCCTGGCTTCGCTAGAAGAATAGGCTTTAGCAATAAATCAAAGTATAAACTTTAGTTTAGAGTGAATAGAAAAAGGAAAACCTAATAACGTGCATTAGTCATGCAAGCATGCAAAACTACAACTATTTTATTAAAAAGAAAAAAGGTAAACAAAAAAAGGTATGAACTACAGTTGTGAATACCTTTATTTAATATGCTCACTACTGAACCCTTAGCTGCCCGTTCAAGTGTATGCAGAGCTTTAGGCCGGGGTGGGCTTTTCAGTGGGCTGAGGACATCTGGAATATGTCTTAGAAAGTTTAAGTCAATAGAGCCTTCATCATGGAAGCAATGCTTACTCTCACTTATTCCCTTTGGGCTTACATTAACAAAGTCAGTAACTGGTGATTCACATATACCTTTTGGGATTTCAGTTTCATTTGATTTCAGTTCGATTGCTTTGGCATCTGTATCTTCCCTTTGCTCCAAGACACTGCCATCATCATGTGTTTGCTCAGCAGGCATAGACTCATTAAGAACATCAGAAGTAGGACTACCACTGCATCTGTCAATTTCTATAAATGAATCGAGATCAAAAACATCTGAAACATCTGCAACACTGTGTGTGGCCATCTCATCTGAGTTCACTGTATTCAAAGCAGTTGACAGAACAGGCCTATTTTCTACTGTTACATTTGCCAGTAGCACATTGTTCTCATCAATAACTGCATTCGGCAGCGGTTCATTTGAACACGCTTTTGTGTCTTCAACAGGTCCATTATGAGATTCTAATTTGGAATCCTCTATATTTAAAACTTTACTTGTGTTATGATCCATCAATACAGGTTCACTGTCCCTCAGGTTAGTCTTTGGACAATGGAGAGAGTCAGCATTGTTTTCAACAACAGAAAGCTGGGAAGAATCTCGAGCCTTCTCATTTTCCATGTTTGATTCACTAGTGAACATTTGAGGTGCATCAGTAGGTGTTTTTTTTGCAGGAGAAAGTGTTAAATTAAGAGTCTCCATAAAAGACAGTTTTAAGTCTTTTTGGATGTTGTCCACTTTAGCTTTTTCACCATTTCTATTTTTCTCACTTACTTTACAATGATTGCTTTTATCTCTGTTTGATGACTGATGCCTGTCTCTCTCTTTTTTTTCGTGCCCTTTATCATTTCGGTCTCGTCTGCTTCTTTCTTGTTCATCTCTAGATCTTTTCTTTTCATCTCTTCTATCACGATCAGATCTGTCAGTTTTATTTTCTCGATTCAACTTGTTTCTCATAGAATTTTCAGGCTTGCTTGGTTTTAAGTATTTATTTTCATGCTTGGACTCGCTCGATTCTGAGCAAAGCCTATCCTTTCTTCCAGAATCATTACTTCTTTTACCATTGCTCAGCTCCAATACCTTATGAGAAGCATCATCTTTCGGAGACAATATAGGAGTTCTTTTTGACCTTCGTGGCTCCTCTTTTTTCCCAGATGTTCTATGCCTAGATTCTGAGTTTTTTTCTTTCTCATATGCTTTAGACTCCCTGCTATTTAGTGAAGTTGCATATTTGTTTACATGCTTTTCTCCAGAGTAATCCAAGTCTTTCAACTGTCTTTTTTCTTTAGTGGAACTTGAATTGTATTTACGGTTTTCTGTCTCACAGTGATTATCAGGCTTCAAATTTTTGTGTTCCTGAGAAGATTCATTTTTTTCACATTTTGGAGGTGAGCGACATGTCTTTTCTTTTAGTTCATGACTTTCAGTTACTGAATTTACCAAGCTAGATTTGGGTCTTTCATTTGCCTGACTTTTCTCATTCTGGCCTATTTCCTTATTCTGGCTAGTCAAGCCCATTTCTTTTTTATTTTTATCGTTCACTTCTATGCATGGCTCTAAAGTTTTTCTATCTGTCCTCTCCAAACACAGCTTAGCAATAGGGTTTATTGATGTGCATGTTTTGCCACTTTCGATACACGCCTTCTCCTTATCACAAAAAGCTATAGAATGGTGATTTGTTATATCACAAGATTGCAAATTATTTTGTATAGCCAAGTTTTGCATGTTTCGCATGTCTTCATCATTGCATTTTGATTTATTTATATTTGATGATAGAAGTGGATTGGATTTAAAGTTGCGGTTCCTTTCTGGGCCAACCAACCTGTTAAGGGAAAACAAACATGTATAAAGAATTTAAAAAACAAAACAAAAAAAACAAAAACAAATAATATTTCTATTAAATTAAATTAGCAAATTGTGTTCCCTCGTCTCAAATCTCATAACACATACACATGCTGTTAATCCATGTGCATTGGAAAAGAATATGGGGGAAGGTGGTGGTGCTGGGGGTAAGATGGATTGATTGGCAGGATATTAGGGAATTTACCAATATAGATCTATTAAACCCTTACCAACATGTGACGTAGTATTACGTCACATGCCGGATGCATGGGAAGGGCTCACGGGCTGAGTCCTCTCCATAGCCGGTAAGTCTTTGCTGCATATTGCCAGCACCGATCGCGGGTGGTTTCCTGCTGATAGCCGCCAGCAAAGCTGGGGCTTTGTAATGAATAACACATTGTAATGAATAAGGAGTAAAATCCCCATATACTGCCATACTGTAGTATGGCAGTATATGATAGGATCGTACACACAACCTAGGGTTAAAGTACTAAAAAAAAAAAGAAAATTTTTTTAAAAAAAAAAGTTTTTAAAAATCATAAACACATTAGATATCGCCACGCCCGAAAATGCTCGATCAAAATATAATAACGGTTTTTCATCCCGTAACGTAAAATCGCACCCAAAGTAGAAAATGGCACTTTTTGTAGGAATAAACAATCCTACAAAAAGTGATCAAAAGGTCGTACAGTCCTTAAAATGATAACATTGTAAACGTCATCAAAAGCCCAAAGCTCAGTACACCAAAGTATGAAAAAGTTATTAGCGCCAGAAGACGGCAAAATACAAAACAAAATTTTTGTATAGGAGGTTTTAATTTTTTTTTTTAATGTATGAAAGCTTTATAAAACCTATACAAATTTGGTATCCTTGTAATCTACAGACGCAAAGAATAAAGTAGACATGTCATTAGGGGCACGGCCCGTTGGCTTCCGCGGGCTGCACTGATAGGGCTGAGCCGCTCAATAGCGGTAGCTTTGCGGAATTTGTGAAGACAGAGACTTACCGGTAACGCCGGGTGTGTAACCGGCCAACAGCGCACAGCCCATTTTGTGGGGCTCGTTGCCACGGACAGCCTAGGTCTTCCGAAAGACCCAAGGCATGTCTCGTTCATAATCCATGATTACAATGTGCGATTTGCACATTGTGTATTGGTAATAATGAGGAGGAAAAACCCCAATAATCGGCCATGACAGTAGTAAGGACGTAATGGTAGGATCAATCGGACAACTAGGAAAAATAGTAAAAGTAATAAAATTAAAAAAAAAAGAAATCAACCACCCTTCCTAGAACTGACACAAATATACATAGTACCCAACACAAAACAAACACATTAGGATCGCGCATCCAAAATGGGCCCCATTCTATCAAAATATAATAACTTTTTTCACTGCGTATTTAACTCCGTAAAGGAAAGTAGCACCCAAAGTGAAAATGGGCACTTGTTGCCATTTCGAAAAACTATTTTAAAAAAACAATAAAAAAGTGATCAAAAAGGTTTGTCCTTAAAATAGTAGCATTGAAAAAAACTCATCAAAAGTGCAAAAAATTACAACCACCACAGCTTGTACACCAATGTCTTGAAAAGTTATTGCGCCAGAGATTGCAAAAATAAAAATTTTCTACACAAGTTTTTATTTTTTGAATGATATTGAAAAACCACAAAACCTATAAATTTGGTATCCTCGGGATCGCCACTGACCCAAAAGATAGAAAGGAGACATGTCATTTTGTGGCGCACAGCGAAAGCTGTTAAAATTCCAAGCCAAATAAAACTTCTCAAATGCTTTTTTTAAACCACATTACTGCCGCATTTTGAATTTTGTTTCCCGCTCCCAAGTTACACGGCATGGAAAAAATAAATACCATCATAATGAAGAAGAAAACAAGCCGTCCGACCCACCAGAGTCTTTACTTTTCACATTACGTACATCTAGAAGTATCACAAATTTTAGTCTGTGGAAAGGGTACACGGAAATCATAACAATTTTCATACTACAATCAATTACATTATGCGACATTCCCAAGTATTCTTAACGGGGGGAAAGGGAAAAAAGTATACAATACATTGATCTCCACCTCTTATTACTATGAGCGTATAGCCACTGCCTGTCATTCTCACCCCCTTCCCACTTCCAAGCAAGGAAAAAAACAAAAAAGGGGGAAGAAAGGCCTGCACTATTCTTAGTGCACAAATCCAAATAATCATCAAATAGTGCTTATATTCAACAAACCAAAAAAACAGCGGTTTTCATGATGGCATTACATCCAAACCTCAAAATTCCAGATATATTAACAAAGTAATACTCCAAAATTAAACCATCACCAAAACCAAACCTTCCATAAAAATACAGGAAGCGCGCCTCTATTTGTTACATTTATCCCCCCCCACAACGTTTGATCCTCCTGACTTTCATTCGAAATAATTAAAACGGGACGTATATAAATCTATAAACTACATAATAAAACTATACCCTAAAATTCAAATTAGGTGGGCCAAACGCTAATGTTCCTATATATGCTCCCCATTCCTTTATAGTCAAGTTGCCCCAGTATCCCAGCCTATTTTGATCTAGACCAGTGGACAAAATTTATTTGGAGTATACTTCACAATAATTAAATTCTAGATAATAGGAACACTCAACACCTGTCGACATGCCTTAACCGCACCAGAGGACAGGATGGAGCGAGGTGCATGCTTCAGCTCGAACAGTTTGCAGTCAGACCCGGAACACGGGGGTCGGATCTGCCAGGAAAACCGGGCAGCTCCGGGGCACATGCCTCCGTACGGAGCTGCCCCAGAAGTGGATTGAGATCCCCCTGCAAGCGGCACGGGGGATCCGATCCCACGCGCAAACACCACTTACCAGCCGCGGTCTATGCTTGACACGGCGTGTAAGGGGTATAACACACGCGATCGGCGAGGCGGGTGCAGAACGCAGGAAGTTACCTAGTCCCAGCGTGAGTACCTATAACGTTCCTTGCGCTTTGGGCCTAGGTGGTTAATATGATATAGGCGGAAGAGGCCTACTTCCAACCGAATCTTTTCCTTTCTTTGGAATCAACGTATATTGGTTCTTTGACATTAGTCCGTGAAACAGATCCAAAAACAACACCTTCCTAAATGTATTCTAACAAACAAGGTAAAGCTCTTTATTGTGTTTTATAAAAACTGGAAAAGGGAAGGCCCGGGGCGGGACTGGGGTAGAGTCCCTGGTACATGAATTAAATGCTTCTGATGTTCCAGGAGATTTTTCTGGGCTTGTGATATTTACGGGGAATTTATAACCCTCCCCCCCAAGAAGTTGTGTCAATTTAGTCCACTGTAAACAACAGTTGAGACCTCTGGCGGATATTCAAATACGGGCACCGATGTTCAGGTACTGACGAAGGCCAGCGCCGGAAATGGCCGAGGAAGGGGTGAGCACAGCAGTTTAGACGAGCAACTCACATAATGCCATCACATGTCGCCCATACCTTTTGGTTTAGTATGAGAAAAGATTCTAAATTAACAAAAGTTCTAAAAAAATATTCATTTTGAAAGTTGTACATTTTGCTTGTCAGAGACAGTCATATAGCAACCCAAGTAACTTTTATAAAACATTTTCCCAAATGGCCTGCTTTTATATTGGCATGGATTTTATGCATACTCTTCGTTTCTAGGATGTTTTGGGAGGTTCCAGAATTTTAAGTGGAATTCTTCATTTTTATTAAAAATCACCCAATAGCCGTATTTAGAGGCACCCTTTGAGCTTTAAGGACGTTTGAGAGGGAATTAAAAAACAGTAAAAAACCCTGTAAATCATGCCATTTTAGAAACTACCAACCTCAATGTACAAAAAAATATACAGAACGCTGTGTCGTTAAACCCTGAGATGTTTCAGGGTGTGAAAACAAAATGAAAGGTAAATTTAAAACTGTTAATTTTTTTAAAAAACAGGTTACATTAATTTTGACCAAAAATATTAAACCGTACACACAAAGTATTTAAAATGTTGAAATTTATATTTTTTTTAAATAATAGTTTTTTTTCGCATTTTTTTTTGTACTGTGTTCCCCATACGGTTCAGGGACAATGTTATTCAGTAACGTGCTGCCGATATCAATATGCTGTGTTTTTTGGGTGATCTATACTTTTTGATTTTGTAGTTGATTTTTTGGGGGACCTTTATACTTTATACAATTTGTAACTTTTTTTTACGGTTTTAGTTTGTCCGAGGGGAATCATGAAACATTGTCAATGTACATATACTGCAATCTAATGGTTGCAGCGTATTACATCGTCAGCCAGAACATTCTGCAAAAGTGACATTAGCCATGTTTAAATTGACTAGAGCTAGAACTACATCTATACATTTGGGAAGTTGTTTCTTTGAAACCACAGGTCATTTTTGGTGATTATAGTACATCTTATGTGCCATGTTTGTGCATTTTAAACAGTACAGTCCCTTTGTGTCTAGGACTATTATAACCATATTTGCCATTATTTATTAGCTTATTTTACTATAGAAATTAATCTTGTAGATAAAATGGTGACCTAAAAATATTTATCGGCCCGGTTCAAAGCTGTAAACCTATGAGTGAAGAGTTACTTTCAAAGTGTGGGAGGAAGTTGAACTCATCCAGTGTGAATCCTGATGGCTCTCATCTAAAAAAATTTTGTGAGGGGCTTCTGTGAAGACGGGCTGGTTTTTGGGAATCCATCTCAACTCGTGGACCGCAGGGTCTCTGGGTCAGTAGGGTGGGTAATTAAACTCACCTGAGCTGGGAGTGTGAGGCGCTGGCTTTGTGTGAGAAGCTGCTCTGTTCACCGGTTCGAGAAGAAGAATGGGACCCCTTGATGTTTGGGAATTTTTTCAGTGTAAAATTCCAGAGTGTGGGGTGGGACTCTAAGCAGGCACTTCATGACTTCCTCTGTGCTAAGAGATGCTGTGTGCTGACAATGTGCTAGAGTATAGGGTTACAGTTTTCTATTACAATTTAGATTTATGATCATTTATAGTATTTCCCGACACTTAGCAAGAATCAGAGAGAGACACATCAGGATGACAGATGTGAGATACATGAACGATGGATATAACAAACACAATGACACCAGCTCTGCGACCTCCTAGAAATACACAGTAGACTCATCGATATTGCCTCCACCCACTCCCATCTGGAATAAAGGGACAACTACTGGTGTAGCAGTACAGATAAGCATCTGCACAGCTGTGGCTGAGCTGGCTTGTTATTGGGGGGGGGGGGGGGGGCGGGGGAGCAGAGAGCAAACTCTGCAGTCTATGCATGTTATAAAGTATTAGTCATTGTAGAGAATTAAAGAATTAACAACACCATACTGTTGGAAGAAAGTGTCCCACATAGTAGAGATGGGAGATTATGACTGCAGACGAGTCTTGAGTGGATTTTTTCTTTTGAGGCCCGCCTGAGAAGAGGAGGACATCAGAAGTTTCTGCAGAACACAGATTGGATGGAGAGCCTTGGGAACAGGAACAGGAGTCAAGTTTTCAGTGTAGCAAGCTACAGTCTCACAGGACATAAGTAGCAAATTCAGGGGAAGGAGAAAATACTGTAAGGAAACAGTACACAATGACAATAGAACAAGAACAGTGTAGGATAAAAGGTTAAAGTAGAGGGCAAAGTCGTTTTCGTTTGTACAAAAAAACCAAAACAAAACAACACTTTTTAAAGCTCACTGAGTACGGAATGAGTTGGATCTAGAACTTTGCATGATGCAAAAAAACTAGCATGTTCAGATTAGTTAGTAACTTAGACAAACTCGCTCGGGGGAAACGGCTCAACAGTGTTGTAAAAAATCTTTAAACTTATGTTGAATTGTTAAATTGGGAGGATTCCAAAACGAATAGAATATTGTAACCCCAGTAAACAAAGGGTTATATACTAGTTTGATCGTTACCCCTTAAACGCTTACTGCCCGTAGCTGTTAGGGCAGAGGTGGGGAGTGTATTAGAGGGCTTACAGGCTGAGCTATCTCTCATATACAGTGGTTTGCCGCAATATGAACAAAACCCCTCTTGTGATCCGATGTCGATCCCGAAGAAACATGGGGGGGGGGGGGGGGGCGATTGGTTGCCTGACAGCCGCGGTCTTCTTAAAAGCTGCATGGTTCCAAGATGCAAAAATAGCACCCAAAAGTCCGAATGTGACCTTTTACACAAATTACTAGGACAACATATAATTATAGAAAAGATAAAAACAAAAAACATGCAAAAACCTTTCACATTTTTTCTTTTAAAATGTTTGCAGGTAACCACCATAGCGTTTATAAAATACAAAAGGTTGTAGGTTCTTACATTTACAGAAAAAAGTTATCTATACAAAACTACAGTAACAAATTTAAGTTAAATGCACATTATAATAAACAGTTATGAACACAAGTAAAGGCAATGAGAGAGGGAAACAACTAAATTAAATATAGACTCTTGAATGAAAATGTAATACACAATTCTGGACACCCCCCTCCTCAATATCTAATAGTCCCAGTTTTTAGACATAAACTTAATTTTATGATGGTGTGAAACCATAGATTCAATCCATTAATTAAAAAATAGTAACCAAATGGTTAAGAGAAAATCGAAACATCAAAATGGAAAACCTGAAAACCAGGGACACTTACTCATAGATCCAGGACCAGACTGTACCCAATTTCTATATGTTGTTATATAGCACGGCCGTCGAGAGGGCGAGACGATCACTTGTGCAAGATGGCCGCGCCGGAAGCTTTGAGGGGCGGTTACCGTCAGGTCTTTGCGTGGGTGATATGAAGCAAAGACTTAACGGCTATGGAGAAGGCTCAGACCGCGGCCGATCCGTGACGTGCTTATACGTCATCGGTCATGAAAGCGTTAATCCTGGCACAAACTCTTCAAAGAGGACCTTTTACCATTTCATCAACAAACTCACAACATGCTGATGAGGGGTATTCCAATGATTTTAATATGCTAATTGATCATCAACTGTCAGATGGGGATGTATTTGTGGTTTCTGTTCAAGCCCTGGTTTACCAATATCAGAAATTCTAATTAGCATAGTTGTGGCTGATTGAAGGACAAAGTCAGATTGTGTGAACATTAGGCGGATACTATGTAAACTGCACTGGGAAATGGAGGTTATACCCCATAAGAGTAGAAAGAATGATAGTTGGGGGGGGTGTTAATAAGTTGTTATAACAAGTCATTTTCACAGAAAACCATTTCACACATTTAGAAACACTAATGCAAATGAAGGAAGAGGATAATTTTTACACAACTTTTTAATGGATCTATACAAAACTATACAATGTGAGCAGATTGTCATCGGAGGACATTAAGCTATATCTTGTACAATGGAATATATATACATGAATGTTTAGATCTTTCGAGCTGCTGGGGAATCTTTGCCTCTTCTTAAAAAAACTTCATTAACTCCGGAAGCGTTCTTCTACCTGAATATATGAAAGGTAGCAGATTTAGATATAGAAAATGTTGTAGCTAATAGCAATAACAGTTACAGCCAGTTGCATTGTACATACTCTTATCATAAAGGGCAAGTGTATTTCTAAAGCGGAATCCGACAATAATTTGCCTATTCACAAAGAGTTCTACACGCTGCATTTAAAAGCAAATGAAAAAACTGTAGTCCAAAACCAATTTTGAATGTAAACCTACTGGTGCCTGTCACTTGGAATGTAAAACTGACAGAGTGGTGCCCTCAAATGCACATTTATGTAGAATATCAGAAATGGGACCCACTTTCAGACACCATTTACTACTCTAATGGAGTTATATACTATAATTTACACAAACGAGTACCACAGAAACACAAACATTCTTGAAAACCCAGAGGGGGTGGACAAGAGTTGCCAGTTGGGACTCACTCCAGGTTTTAGCATGACAGCTAAAAGTAGTACAGGGGGGGTGTATGGGTCAGGGCATAAAACTTGAACTGGATTAGGGTAAGTGCCACACTTTATTTTTGGTGCCTCTTGTCCCGATTTTAGGGTTTCTGGAAAACCCCTTTCAGAATGATGAATTATAACAGTAGTGTCATATAGTGGTTGATTATACTACTATATCATACATTACTGTATACACATACATTTAAATACAACACATAAAAAATTTAAAAATGCCAACAACGCAGCAAATGGAACCATTCAACAGGAAATTGACTAAATACAAATTTTCAACCAGTATGTGTGTATAAAGCAGTGATCATGTGCTATCATGCCAGTATGGTGGAATTATCCATAAAATGAACTCTGAAGCAATATGAAAAAAATTGGTTGTATAAAGGTAAGAAGGTGGAGTAAGGCTTTCCTCTTCCTCTGTTTCAGCCATTATTGCATCATGCGACTACAAGCAAAACAGGTTAGTAGTGATGCAATTACAGAGAAGAGGCATTCCAAAGTGAGGAGAATGAGACATCAGTGTTAAAATCTCATCTCTATGACAGATACAACCAATTTACACATCATTTCCACATTGATTTTCTGGATCATCGCCACACATTGGGTCATGGAAAAAGCCATATAAACTGGAGGGGTTTTAGCTTTTTGACAAAAGTACTGATAATGGTATTAGGTAACATGTGCTGACAGGTTCCCTTATTAAAAGGTCAGCTGGATACACACCAGATGTGGATATTTATTAATGTGAAGTAGAAAACAGAAATGTCTTTTTAGTTGGACCTAGCTTTTGACATTCTAGGAGAATTGAACGGTCTCATCCCTGTAACAAATAAATAAATAAATAAAATAATCAAGTTGATTCAATAGCAAGTAATGACAATCTTAATATACCATTGGTTGCTTCATGTGATTAAACTTACTGTGCAAAAGGAGGAGGGAGAAAGTAAAAGGAGATTGAATCAAACCAAGTTGCAAAAGGTTCACAAGGAAAAGGACTTTGGTTTTAAGGAATCCAAAAATTGTAAAATATGTTCATATTAATACTACGGGCATGTGCTTAATCACTGACTGACTATATAAACCTTTAACCCTTTAAGGATGGGGAATTTTGGGATGGTTTAAATGTAACTGGTAATGGTAAAGTTTTGGTTTTTTTCACAGCAAAATTTTGGTCAGTGAAAACTTATTAAATGGGTGTTCCATTTCAGCAAAAAATGTTATGTTTGTTATGGAATAGCCTGTCCTTCTATAGAAAGTTATCGTTTTACTTCCAGTGGACAGAAATCTGACCTGGGTCACACAGGTGCACAACTCGTTTATGGCAGACACCTGCCTGATATTAATGAGCCGCGCACCTGTGTGGACCATGGGTCAGTTTCTGTCACTACAACACCTGCTGACAACTTAGAATAACCAAAAACATAATGTTGACAATTTTTTTTTTTTTTAACAGATACGCCAAACATAGAGAAAATGATGTGAATTGTGGCCAATTTGATGGCTTTATTTTAAGGCTCTCTGTGTGTGGTACGATAACATCCCCTTTTTTATCTTTGGAGCTCAGTATGATCGAAGTGATACCAAATTATGATCCTGAACACAAACAAGTAAACAATGTTGCATAAAACCCCCAAAACAGGAAAACATTCCTTGCATTGCCATTTTCCAACCCATAACTTTTTATACTTCAGTGATGGAGCTGTGTGTCTTAAGGCTCTCTTGTTTGTGGGACTGGGAATGTATTTAATGTCCTGGGGTTATCATGCTTGATTTGATGGTAGATTTCTTTAAAGTACTCCATAGCAAATTATGAACACAAATTAGAAATAAATACATATATGCACAAATAGAAAAAAGAAACATTTACCTTGTCCAAGAAGAACAACAACTTCTCCTTCTTTTTGATGACATTCTTTGCAGGACAAAACTACTGGGTGAAACGTTGGAAGAATGGATGTGTTATATCAGTTCGTTTTTGTTCTTTCCAATTGACCTCTTAAGTCCAAGTTTTTGCTTTCATGCTTTTTATCATCATCTGGAGAAGAGAACTTTTGACGTTGGATAATGGTTTTGAATCATACAGAAGTTCTTTCTTTTCTTTGAATTTAAGTCCACCGTCTTCACATCAGAAGTTTTTATAGGTCGAATATCAGTAGGTGGATCAAGAATGCAGGTTTCTTCAACACAATTAGGAACACTCTTACACTATCTATTTCAGTGTGTTCTGTAATCTGCAGTTAGTTTTTTTTCAGCTTGGATTCTAAATGTTGGACTTCTATTAGGGGGCCATTTAAAAAAAAATTCATCATATGGGCTGGTGGTTGGATTCCGTGTGTGGATTTACATCAAACTATAGAATCTTCTGGGACGTTTTTTAAATGCAAGTGATTGGGTGGACAAGATGCCAGCGGTAGGGGTTTCTATCTTTGTCTCCAGCTGGTTTCCAAATCCATTTCCTCATCTTTCCAATTGGTAAAGATTCCCGTACTGTATTATCACCCCTTCTGGTGTGCGATCACAAAATGGAGAGCTTGATGACACAGCACGTCTTATTTTAACAATAAAAGTGGTCATTAGATTTTTCCATTATAACCGCCTGCATGGGTTCACTTGGATGGTACTGAAAGTTGCCGGATTCACAAAGGTCTTCTAAGGAGCCAATGCTTGAGTTATCAGATTCTAAAGTTAATGTATATCTTCAGTGCATCTTCTATCAGCAAAGACCCTGACAACATAACATCAGCTTCAGAAAACAGGCTCTGTATCACATCTCAGAAAACTGAGATGTGAATCTGATTTCAAAGGAGATGGAACAGTTAAAGAACTGCAAGATCTTCTATAAGAACTGATGAATAGGACTTGGTACGATCCTCACAACCATTACAATTTTGCTAGAAGGAGACAGTTGTAGGAATCTCTAGCAAGCATTTTCATCAAAGACATCAGGATTTATACAGACTCAAGCCTAGGGAAAGTTTGCGTGTGGAGGAGAGATGGAAGACCAAAATGCTGATTTATTGGAGTTTTTTTCAGGCGTTAAACCTACACTGTCAAATGTTTGACTTGAAAACTTTTCAGGAGTTCCAAAATTCCACTGCTTTCAGTCAATGTTTTAGGTGGCAAATCATCAGAAATGTGCAGCAAGCTCTTAAAAATGCCCCCCATGTGATCGCGAACTTACTAAATCAAAGGAATAAACCAGAAGGTATTTAGTTTACTATGGAGATGGTTCATCTACTGTAGATGTCCTGGCAGGTGACAGGTGGAGGTATGGATGTTAGTTGACGGTACTGGATGGTAGGTCATCCTTCTCAGAGGAAAGACTAGTTCTTGTGATGCCTTGACAAGCTTTTGACACTATTACCATGATCATTTTGAGTTTAGGACTGGATACTTAGCTGGACTATGCAGTCTTACGCAGGGCACGGATCCTAGTGAAGGTAAAACATACTTATCTGTACATTTGTTTTTTTTTCAATGAGTATTGTACAAGATGGTTGTACCTTTTTCCATTTCAGCCTTGTCGCAAAGATTTAAAATCACGTTTTAAGGGTATCAAACAAAGCATCAAGTTGCTCCTCTACAAATTTCAAGTTCTTTCTTATATCAAAGGAGATGTTGTTCAAATATTCTGTCCACAATCCCATTCTTTTCAGTGTTTTTAGTATGGTTGTCAATTTGCCTACAAAGTTTTTTTGCAATCTTTCTGGTGAGGAACACAAACTGGACCAGTCCAAACTCTTACCAGAGTAAATAAAATAAAAGTGCTGCTTCAATTATTCGAGTGGAACTGGGAAAGTGGAAACTGAATCTTAAATTTCATGTATTTTTTCTTATGTGTTTTCTGATAATTCGTAACATTTGTAAAACATCTTGTATAGTTGACGGTTGTTTGTGTTGTACAATTTTAAAATTCCATCAAGGCAAGAAACCACACTACCCTTTTTCTATTATTGCATTTGCTGATGAATTTTGGTTGTTGTGTCAATTTTAGCTTGATTTGTTTAGTTACAGATCTTCCGGTGGCACAGTTTTGGGGGTTAGTTCAGAAGGGTGTAAGTAGTTCATTGTACATGAACAGACTGACTTTATTACATCTGTGCCTTGATCAGGGGACTATTAGCTGTGGTTATTTATGGTTGAAGGGTTTGTTTAAACATAATTGTTCATCGTCACTCAAAATCTCCCTTCCTCTACTTCATCAGAATCATTGCAGTATTTTTACAGCAAAAGTCTGGACTTATCTGGTTGATAGTTTCCTTGTTTAATTCTTCAGTTTATGATAAAAAAGGTGGACTTGGTATGGTCTCTGGTTAGTAATTCTAAAAATAAAATTGAACAAATGTTAGCAAATTATAAACACTGCACTGGCCACAGGTATCAACTCCTGAATAACAAAAAATTTTGTGAAAAAAGAAAAAAAAAAAAAAAAAAAAAAAAAAAAACACATTGCTGCTATACCATCTTGGAACAAAACACCAAAGTTAGTCAAAATTACAGGATTCTTACAGGTAAATTATGATTACTCTGCTCTGGCACCTGGTCTGTTCACTACACTTGTCTGGGCAGGTAGTGTTGTAGCTACAGGAGCCCTGCAACCAATCAGTGGCACCGAGTGGACCCCTTGAAGTGAAAACAGTGATTTCAATAGGTTTTTAGATGTAACTGACCGGGGGAAATCCTATTTTATATATTAAAAATATAATAACATCTTAAGCCCAACACTTGGGCCCATCAGTAGCCCCAGATGTTATGCACCAATGATGCCAGCTAATAACGAGCACTAGCAACATCATCGGCTGTGAAGGTGAAAGCCGTCCATTGACATTTAAATTATTGTTTATTGGCCATCTACTATGGCTAGAAGAGAGTCTGCTTATAATGACACAATCTTACATGTTGTGCATCACTTATATATTGTTATAAAAAGAATGGGAAAACCTTTCTAAACTATATTTTATGTAGTGAATGAGAAGATTTTCAGCCTAAAAACAACACTATAAGATGTGTCCGTTATATTTTATTTTCATAATCTCCTTTTAAGTTAATATAAAATAAATAATAAAGTACAGCTTGCTCTGCCTACACTATTCTGTAAATCTTAATCACAGAAAACTGCAATCAGGTCTGGTTTTGTAGTGTTTGCAGCCATGGTCAATTCAGAATGGTTTAAGAGAGGGCTAATTTCAGCTCAGCCCTGAAGCAGCAAAAGATGAAAATTACTCTTATCGGCATTCATGAAAACGAGCAATACAGAATTCAGAGAAATATAAACCAAGTGAAGTGATATTCTATAAAACAAGCAGTTTACACAGTTGTGAACACCACACTATTTAACCATATATAAAACTCATACTTGATTGGTGTGGAAGAGAGCCTAAATCTGAATTTACACTAGTAAACAATGTATACAATAAAATAAAAAATGATGAGCTTTCATTCGATATTGCTAAGATATAAGGGCATGCAGCATTTAAAAGTTAGCAGTTATTCTGTATAAGATAAGACAGTGACTCTAATGATTACCCTGGCTTGCGCTAGATAGAATAGGCTTAGCAAAAATCAAAGCTATAAACTTTAGTTTAGAGTGAATAGAAAAAGGAAAACCTAATTAACGTGATAGTCATGCAAGCTGCAAAACTACAACTATTTGAAAAAGAAAAAAGGTAAACAAAAAAAGGTATGAATACAGTGTGAAACCTTTAGTTATATGCTCAACTACCTGAGCCCTTAGCTGCCGTACAAGTGTAGCAGTTTAGGCCGGGGTGTGCTTGCGTGGCTGAGACATCTGGAAATGTCTTAGAAAGTTAAGTCAATAGAGCTCATCATGGAAAGAATGCTTACTCTCACTTATTCCTTTGGGCTTACATTAAAACAAAGTCAAGTAACTGGTGATTCACATATACTTTTGGGATTTCAGTTTCATTTGATTTCAGTTCGATGGCTTTGGATCTGTATCTTCCGTTTGCTCCAAGACACTGCCATCATCATGTGTTTGCACCTCAGCAGGCATAGATCATTAAGAACATAGAAGTAGGACTACCACTGATCTGTCAATTTCTATAATGAATCGAGATCAAAAACATCTGAAACATCTGCAACACTGTGTGTGGCCATCTCATCTGAGTTCACTGTATTCAAAGCAGTACAGAACAGGCCTATGTTCTAATGTTACATTGCAGTAGCACATTGTCTCATCAATAACTGCATTCGGGCAGCGGTTCATTTGAACACGCTTTGTGCTTCAACAGGTCCATTATGAGATTCTAATTGGAGAATCCTTATATTAGAAACTTTACTTGTGTTATGATCCATCAATAAAGGTTCATCCTCAGGTTAGTCTTTGGGACAATGGAGAGAGTCAGCATTGTGTTTCAACAACAACAGAAAGCTGGGAAGAATCTCGAGCCTTCATTTTCCATGTTTGATTCACATAGTGAACATTTGAGGTGCTATCAGTAGGTGTTTTTTTTGCAGGAGAAGTTGTTAAATTAAGAGTCTCCATAAAAGACAGTGTTAAGTCTTTTTGGATGTTTGCCACTTTAGCTTTTTCACCATTTCTATTTTTCTCACTTACTTTACAATGATTGCTTTTATCTATGTTTGAGACTGATGCCTGTCTCTCTCTTTTTTTCGTTCCCTTTATCATTTCGGTCCGTCTGCTTCTTTCTTGTTCATTCTAGATCTTTTTTTTCATCTCCAGATTTTTCTTTTCATCTCTTCTATCACGATCAGATCTGTCAGTTTTATTTTCTGATTCAAATTGTTTCTCATAGAATTTTCAGGCTTGCTTGGTTTCAAGTATTTATTTCATGCTTGGACTCGCTCGATTTGAGCAAAGCCTTCCTTTCATTCCAGAATCATTACTTCTTACCATTGCTCAGCTCCAATACCTTATGGAGAAGCATCATTTTCAAAAAACAATATAGGAGTTCTTTTGACCTTCGTGGCTCCTCTTTTTTCCAGATGTTCTATGCCTAGATTCTGAGTTTTTTCTTTCTCATATGCTATTAGACTCCCTGTATTTAGTGAAGTTGCAATATTTGTGTACATGCTTTCTCCAGAGTAATCCAAGTCTTTAACTGTCTCTTTTTCTTTAGTGGAACTTGAATTGTATTTACGGTTTTCTGTCTCACAGGATGATACAGGCTTTAAATTTTTGTGTTCCGAGAAGATTCATTTTTTCACATTTGGAGGTGAGCGACATGCTTTCTTTTAGTTCAGACTTTAGTTACTGAATTTACCAAAGCTAGATTTGGTCTTTCATTTGCCTGACTTTTCTCATTCTGGCTATTCTTGTGGTAGTCAAGGACCATTTCTTTTTATTTTATCGTTACTTCTATGCATGGCTCTAACTTTTCTATCTGTCTCTCCAAACACAGGCCTTGCAATAGGGTTTATTGATGTGCATGTTTTGCCACTTTCGATAACATGCATTCCCTTATCACAAAAAAGCTATAGAATGGTGGATTTGTTATATCACAAGATTGCAAATTATTTTGTATAGCCAAAGTTTGCATGTTTCGCATGTTCTCATATTGCATTTTATTATTATATTTGATGATTAGAAGGGATTGGATTTAAAGTTGCGGTCCTTTCTGGGCCAACCACTGTTAAGGGAAAACAAACATGTATAAAGAATTTAAAAAAACAAAAAAAAAAAAACAAACAAAAAAAAAAATATTCTATTAAAATAAATTAGAAATTGTGTTCCCTAGTCTCAAATCTCATAAAACACATAACACTGCTTGTTAATCCATGTGCATTGGAAAAGAATATGGGGGAAGGTGGTGGTGGTGGGGGGGAAGATGGATTGCTGCCATCCAAAAAAAATTCCTTCGACATCTAAAGTGTATAGCTGGCCATTGATTGGCAGGATATTAGGGAATTTACCAACATAGATCTATTAAACCCTTACCAACATGTGACGTAGTATTACGTACATGCTGGGGCATGGGAAGGGGCTCAGGGCTGAGTCCTCTCCATAGCCGGTAAGTCTTTGCTGCATATTGCCAGCACCGATCGCGGGTGGGTTCCTGTGATAAGCGCCAGCAAAAGGCGGGGCTTTGTAATGAATAACACATTGAATGAATAAGGAGTAAAATCCCCATATATGCATACTGTAGTATGGCAGTATATGAAGGATCGTCACACAACTGAGGGTTTTAAAGTACTAAAAAGTCTAAAAAAAAAAAAAAAAAAAAAAAAAAAAAGTTTAAAAAAAAAAAAACTTATCTAATTAAAAAGACCTAGCACCTCAAATCACCCCCTTTACCTAGAACTGGTATAACTAGAAATAAACAGTAAAAATCATAAACACATTAGATGTCGCCACGTCCGAAAATGCTCGATCAAAATATAATAACGGTTTTTCATCCCGTAACGTAAAATCGCACCCAAAGTAGAAAATGGCACTTTTTTGCCATTTTAAAAAAAATAAACAAACAATCCTACAAAAAGTGATCAAAAGGTCGTACAGTCCTTAAAATGATAACATTGTAAACGTCAAAAGCCCAAAGCTCCGTACACCAAAGTATGAAAAAGTTATTAGCGCCAGAAGACGGCAAAATACAAAACAAAATTTTTGTATAGGAGGTTTTAATTTTTTTTTTTTAATGTATGAAAGCATTATAAAACCTATACAAATTGGGTATCCTTGTAATCTACAGACGCAAAGAATAAAGTAGACATGTCATTAGGGGCGCACAGTGAAATCCGTAAAATCGAAGCCCACAAGAATACTGCAGAAAAGCTTTTTTCTTTACCAATTTCACTGCATTTGGAATTTTTTCCTGCTTCCCAGTACACGGCATGGAATACTACATACCACCATTTTGAAGTGCAATTTGTTATGCAGAAAATAAGCCATAACACAGCTCTGTACAAGGAAAAAAAAAAGTTATAGATTTTTGAAAGTGGGGAGTGAAGAATGAAAACGGAAAAATAAAACAGGGCTGCAGCGTTAAGGGGTTAATCTGTACAGCTTTAATTGATATGTAAAGTGAAGCGAATGACAGTCTATATACACCTGTACCCTGACCAGCCAAGGGAGTAATAGGAGCTAAAACAGCAATAAAACAGAGTAAAATTGTGAAGTAAAAGGGTTCAAAATGATCTTTGTGTTAACATCACTAGGGGATTGAAATTTGAGAATTTTCTTTCATGGGAAACACCGACTTTGCCCCCTGTGACCTCTGGTAAAGGCCTCTGTATTTAGTGAGCTTTACTTCATGGCTACAATGATCAACTGCAACATGTCTGCAATGAAGCTTTACTGTTAATCATCGTTTCCACAATCCATTTTCACAGGGACTAATAAATAATCTGGCAGGAGTTACACTTAAAAAAATACACCTGTCAAAAATAAAGCAGAATAGTCCTGCCCAACTAGCCCAATATTGTTGTGGTGCCTTAATGATAAACTTTTGTAAAACATGGCATATTTGTTGTAGATTAGCTCCACGTTTGCCTCTTTTGGACAGGACCATGACACAGAGTGGGACTCAGAGACAGCCTCTAGGTAATGTGGCAAAGCTGAATAAGATCCAGTCCCTTGAGATTACTCAAACTGAGTCATTCCTCACTGACCCTGAAAGAGTGGTCTAATGCGAGTTAAGAATTTGTTGTGGCGCTGCACCCAATCTCCCAGAGAGCGGAGCATCCGCACTGCTCTCTCCCAGGTTTTCGCGACAGAGATATCAACTCCAGGACCTGTGGTGATATGTAGCAGTGAATAGTGTGTTCCAATTTCTATTAGAGTGTGTGTGTGTGTAAGTGTGTGGATGCAGCAGAGAGGGGTGTCAAACAGGGATATTAGAATTGTCTTTTTGGAAGACTAAATATGGGGTGTGTCTTACAGTAAGGAGCGTCTTGAAAAATATGGTAGGTCACAAGATCAACTACAAATTAACTCAAACAAGTGCAGACGCCTGTTGGTTCTTTTTCTCCCTACCTGTGTTTGGACAGTGTTCTCTCCCTACATTAGATGTGTATCTGAAAACTTGAATCAAAGATATGACATGTTAAGAGATTTCATTACATTTTACAGACATTGTGGACTATGTTAATGACACAGAACTATATCAGGGAAAAGACAAGGACAACGCCCGATGCGAGAACAAGATTTTACAAAACTCCCCTCCTCTCCCTTTGAAAAACCCATCCCATTTGCCAAGATCACCATTCTCTCTAAGCCTGGCGAAAGTTCATCTCCCTGATTAATGTCCACATTAAAAACTCTTTGCATAAGTGTTAGCGACCCATCTAGGACCAGTTATTCCCTCACTGATTTATACACACTAGGCAGGGTTCATTAAAGAGGGGGATGCACAGGATTATCACAGAGAAGATGCTCCTGCTGATGTATAGGGTCTGAAAGATGCAGATTTGTGTTTGTCTATTGACTTCTGATGTAGAGGAGGTCCCCATTGACGTCTATGGCGCCTGGTCACCATGCAGTGAGCACATGTTGTCTCACCGCACTGTGACTGTGCATGGAGAAATATAGGACATCCTATATTTTGCCTTGTTATGATGCCGGACGCTAGCTTCTATATGGAGTGGGTAGGGGTGAGCGGCTGTATTTTCAGTTTACGGCACCGGGCGACCATACACCGTCTCAATGTACCCTTAGACACACATAGGGCTGATCACTGTTTGCATGCAGCGATGTTACCACTATCTGTGTGGGACCCAGGTGCCTGGGTCAGAGATAGACACTCAGACACTGACCTAAGCAAAGACAGCGGCGGTGACTGGGCCTCAGAGAAGAAGAGAGCACAGGAGAGACGAGGAGACGACTGCAGGTAGGCAAGTTTTTTTTTTACAACCTATCCTTTACCTCTGCTGAAGGAGATTGCTCTATGGCAGAAACAAAGTGCACTTTTTTCAGGGGTGCACAGGCAGTGTAACCTTTTCCCTCCATATCTCATACATCCGGTCTTCAGAGGGCTAATATTGTATTTCTAGGTGCCAGGGATTCGGAGATATTGATATATAGTGAGAATTTTGGGTGTGCTTTGTATATATAAAAATCACTCCTAACAGCCTTTTAACAGTTGCCATCTCTGGTTCCCTGCCACACAAAGTTACATTTATAGGAAATTAATTGATATTCAGAGGGAAAAAAGACCTCTGAAGTGTGCCCCCTGCCCAACCGGCTTCTTAGCCAGCAGGGAGAATTTGGTGAAGGCTGCAGAGAGAAACTGCTCACACCTCAGATAACGTAAATACTGATTTAATATGTTGCAAAATTTGATAAGCGATAACATCAACAAAGGTTCATGTTAAACCCTTTCCTACCCAGAACATGTCCAAAAAGGTCTATGTAACATGACAAAAACACACATTCCTGAATAAAGTTTTTATTTTCATACCATTTCTCCATTGCTTTTACCTATGTTATGACATTCTTAAATTGCGACTAATATTGCTTGGTTTATGGATATATAGTTATACCTTTGCTGCATATTTTGGTAAATATACACAAGTGGGGTATGCATGAACTCCACACATCTGCTGTTTGTAGGAAAGTATATTTTCTTTATACAAGTAGTCTGGATATTTTAGTGGAAATCTTGTATTTTCATGTAATTTGTGCATTTTATCACTGTTGTTGAAAAGTTGCAGTAAGGAGGTTGTGTGTATGAATTAAAATTTATTTTTGTATATATGGTAGGTTGCAATTTCTGAAAAAAAAAAAAATATGATTTTGACAGAATAGGGAGCTTTTTGTTTTGGCATACATGGGAATGTGAATTCTTCTATGTATAACGCAACACTCCACTGCAACATCTTTTACACCCGTATTTCTGTGTAAATCTCCACTTTGATTTGAGTTTTATGTAAAAATGTATGTATTCATTTTCAATGCATTTTTTTAAATAATTTATGTTTATCACAAAATATGCATGATGGTGGGCTGTCAAGTGTTAAGACAAATGCAATCTCCTGGTTGTTTATTTAAAAAAAAATATTTATTGGTTTCATGGGTACCTTAACTTTTCAAATCTGTTTTATTGCTATATTTTGTAGGTTGTGTTGGTCTTTAAAACTAAAATAACCAAAAATCTTCTTTTCAGAAATTTTGTGATTTAATGATTATTTATTCATGTAAACATAAAACTATGAGATATCTGTAAACTCTACACATGATTATCTATAACATTTAGAAGATGTGAAGTGAATTATTTTCTGTTTATGGCACTTTTTGTAATCAAAGTAAATTTTTATGCATTTTTAATAAAATGAACAGGTTTCAAAATGTTTTCACGGACAATGGATCAGTGGAAAACAACTGAAAAGTGAAAACGTTCATTGAAAACAATGGCTCAGTGAGGCATCCATGAAAATCACTGAATGATGGATGTGAAATATAATAACAGTGTGAAAGTGCATTAAAAATATGAAAATTACACTGATGTCTTTGAGGGCGTTAGCAGTGGACCTCAGGGCTCGAGAGCAATAACAATGACCCCCTTCTATACTTCCACAGCTCAGCGTCTTATCTCATCCTCCACCTATAGCTAGGTCTCTCCTGGGTCCAACAAGATGTGGAAACAGAATTCCTTTTTTTTTTTTTTTTTGGTTTTTAATTCATAGATTTAAAAAAAAAATAAAAAATAAAAAATATGTTCATGTTAGAGTCAGTAAAGTAGAATTAGACCTACAGTATAAGCCCACCCGAGTATAAGCCAAGACCCCTAATTTTACCACCAAAAACTGGGAAAACCTATTGACTCGAGTATTGCCCCCGGTAGTCTACAGCCCAGCCCAGCCCAGCCGAGCTGCCGCGGACCCGCCGCAGACCCGAAGATGGAAGCAGAGCTGCCCGGGCTGTCTGAATGGTGAGTACCGAGTTTATTATTAAAAATTACAAAAAAAATGTTACTCAAAATTAAAAACTACATTTCGTCCCAAAAAAGATCAAGGCCCCATGCTTTGGTGACAAGAAAATAAAAAAGCTTTAAAAAAGGAAAAAAAAAAAAAAAAAAAAAAAGGAAGAAGACTGGGCATTAACGTGGAAAATAGATGGGGAGAAAAGTGGTTAAACAAGCAGGATTATTTTTTTTACACCAGAAGAAATTTAAGTACTATAAAGGACCGATCCAGGGTTTGGTGGATAATTATAATACATAACATAACATGAAATAAGCCCTACATCATTGAATGAAGCTTCTTTAGCAGTTCCTTCCTCAGTTATAATCTCTTCGTAGAGGTCCAAGCAGTTTCCGGATGGACTGCTTTTTGCAGCTGCTTGATCTGAAATGGTAAAGAAAAAAACTTTAAAGGGGTTTTCCCATCTGGGTATTTACATTTAATTGAATTCATTTGCCATATATATATTTCTTCAATTGGATGTTATTCAAAAAAAATGTTCCCATGTGAAGATATTTTCTCATAAATGTAGTCATATAGTCCCTTAGAAACGAGATGGGTTTTTGTATACGAAATGTCCGGGAGTATCTGCAGGTACCACAGCCGTCCTGTGGTAATGATTGCCGACAGAGCTCAATAGCGCATGTCTGGCCACCACTGCCTAAATGTGAGGTGGTCGTATCCGAGGAAGCTATCTCGTTTCTAAGAGACAACTTGACTACATTTATGAGAAATTATCTTCACACAGGAACATTTTTTTTTTTAATAACATCCAATTGAAGAAATGTTTATTTATGGCAAATAAAGTCAATTAAATGTGAATGCCCAGATAAGAATACCCCTTTAATGAATATAAATAAAGCTAGAAGTAGTTTATTAAATGGGAGGGCAACTAATAATAAACTTTACCAGGGCAAGTAAAAGATCCTAAAAGGGTTCCCAATATTATACTTGCTCCACTAAGGTTTCTCTGTATTCTGCAGGAGCTGCAAGTCACACACGGCACGCGGCAGTAGGATTCAGGACTTCCTGTGACATGCCAGGTCCCGATTACTTCTGTTGGTTCAAGGGGGCTGCACAGTTATTATTGTATATAATTGCATGCACCTCCAACTACTGACATGAGAATAGTCATCACAGACTACACAGCCCCCTTGAACTGCTGCTGCACATAAACTTTACTAGGCCATGTACAACATGGACGATTAGGGTCTTGTACTTTCCCTGGTAAAATCTGTATCTGACCCCTTTAATAAGATAATTTCACTTGCCTACAGTCTGCTCTGTACCGTACCGTAAAGTATCAACTTTTCAGAGTAAAGCCAACAATAGATCCAGAACATATAACAAATGCAAAACTAGATGATGACTTTTTCCCTCCATGTATGTTTTGTTTTTGGTATACAAGCAGGAGCAGATTAGGCATTCCTAAGCAAGTTTATGTTTGAATTGGTTTTACTAATAGCGATAAATCCCTGCAAGCTGTAATGTGTCCTTAGGGTAACCGTTTGAGGACACCTGATCTCCAGGGCAATTGCTTGGGTTGATTTATGGGTATAAGCATTGGGTTAAGTTTATGCAAAGTTAAAAATAAACTATATATTAGTGCAATAGACCTATAAAGCAACCTAGGTTGTACAATTAAAGAGCCAAGTAATAAAATACAAATTATTTACCTGTTGAAGATAAAACATCCAAATCATCATATATATCAACTGAACTTGCATCACTTTTTGCAGGAGAAGCTGTAAGAAAAAATTGAAGTTGACAATCTCCAAGCAGTAAATAAAAAAGAAAAAAGGGTTGTAATTTTGTAGCCACCAACTGTTTTAGCGTATAACCTTATAACCTTTTATAGAAATAAACAGAATCCGTCACCATGATCCACCTACGAGTATCTAATTAGCTATGTTCTACAGGTCCATAACCACACATTCCGTTATTTTATTTATTTGTTTTTGTTACTCATTTCCCCTCCTGCTACCACTCAAGTCCAGCAACATCTTGCTCATGTGCAGATGGTCCTGAGGCAATCTGCTAATTCCCCTTACAGTCCTCAGAATCATTTGCACACTTGGAAATTGGTCATGGAAGCGGCAGACAGACTTTTGTGGGCATATCCCTAAGGCTACATTCACACTGCCATTGCCCGCCGTACCGTAGCACGGTGGGCAACGTCAGCGCACGGGGAGAGGAGGAGGAGGTGAGCTCTTCTCACCCCCGCCCCTCTCCATAGGGATGTATGGCATACAGCGCCGTAATATGGGAAAAGATAGGACATGTCCTATCTTTTTCCCGGGTACGGAGTGGTACAGTGCCGCGCTCCCATTGCCGTCTATGGCGGACGTATATTGGCTGTATATACGTCCCCCTAGGGGCAGTGTGAATGCAGCCCAAGTAACAAAGCTGTTATTTTCGGTAGTGGATCGTGGTACAAGATTCCCTTTAAAGCACATCTACTTAAGCTAAGCTGATGGGAGATGATTATTACTCAACTCCCTGCCCCGTCCCCGCATTATCCATTCTCCACTTCTCATAACTTTGTATGGCCTCATTTTGGAGAAAAATAATTTTATACCATATGCAAATTAGCCTGTGGTGCTCTGCAGAGCACCACCAAGCTCTGACAATATAATTCATTCATTCATGCCCCAGAGCGGGTGGTACGGCCTTGAGAGCCGGCTCTCTTTTCAAATCTCATGCTGACTGACTTCACCGCCTCTCTTCAAATCTCATGCTGGCAACAAGTCGGCAGGTAACCACGCTCATGCACAAGATTTTCACGTTCCGTATGCTGCCCAGCACAAGATTTTAATAGCTTTTTCATTTTCAACTAACAAAGATATATGAGTGCTTTTTCTTTTTTTTTTTAAGTAAGAGTTGTGTTTTCAAAAGGCTTAATTTTTATTGTACAAATAGCATAATGATATGTATTAACTCTTCCCTGGGGGGAACGGAATAAAATGGCTATTCACTGTTTATCTATTTTGCTGCCACGGCAGGGTAAGCACAAGTTGAGCTTACCTTACCGAGCCCGGGACACCATAAATGACTATGGGAGAAGTATATCTGGTCGAAAAACTCGGCAATAAATGTGTTACGAACGTTCATGTGAATGTGTGAATGCAGCCTAAAATATGTGACAAAATAATTCTGTAGGTTAGTGCGATTAAAGAGACATCAAATATATACATGTTTTACAGTACGTTGTCTATGCCTTGTCATATTTTTTATTCCTCAATGCCAAAATTCTAACCTACCTATAACACAAAGGTCTTGAAAATGCATCATATCTCCTTGTTTTAACGGCATTTTAATTTCCCGATCCATCTGCAGGGAGAAAAGATTTATTTTATTGATCAAAGATTGGAGCTTTCAAAAGCATCACCTCAGAAAGTAAACTATGCTATTTTTACCAGGTATACAGAGAATATCATATAATGACAGCACCGTTCTCCATTAGAAAAACAATTAGTTTTTTAAGTAAATAGCAGAACCTAGAATAAGACATATTTTCAGTTGTTTCATACTTTTTATAATAGTATATAATTCCAGTATATATAGTATATAATTCCACATGTGTTAATTAATAGAGTTTATGCCTTCAGTGTGAATCTAAAATTTTTAGTCATGAAAATACAGAAAACTCTTTGAATGAGGTGTGTCCAAACTCTTAGGCTACATTCACACACATGTATTGGGAACGTATATACGGCCGATATACGTCCCCCATACATTTCCATGGGCTCACGTCACCATACAGGAGCGGTAGGGTGCAGCACACGCGAAGCACCGTACCACTCCGTAGCCCGTAGAAAGATAGGACATGTCTTTCTACGTGAAGCGGCGCTGTGCACTGTATATAACTATGGAGAGGGGCGGGGGTGAGCTGCGCTCATCCCCTGCTCCTCTCCGCAGCGCTGATGTATGCCTTCCGTACTATGGGCATACATCGTGTGAATGTAGCCTTAGTCTGTACTGTATAATATATGTATACAAAAATCAAAACATTAAAGGGTATGAATAGACTGAAGTTTTGATTTCACCATCACTCATCAAAAAAGTTGTTGGATTTAACAACAGCCTGTGGCTACCAAATAGATGTGAGGGCTTGTCATTTCTGCAGCCAATAACTGACCTTTAAAAGGTGATAAAGGAGATCATGGATCTTTTCATTTTAAGTACTTTCCATAAATACACCATGCAGTATCCTCCATTATATAGTATGCATTGTTATTATATATTTATTTTACTGCATCTAATGTTGCTCTGTACATAAGTACATACTACAACAGCTAAAACTGTATGAAGAAAGCAAATTACCACAGAGGAATGCACACAGGGTTTCCAAGGGTATTACATAAAACTATGTATGCATACAATGCTAATGATCATAGACATCAAATTGACGGGGCTCTGACAGAGCTCCCTACCCTCTCCCCGGGCATCTAATGTCAGTCATTTAGAGGGTGTATTGCATTTTGTATGACTAATGGTGCCTTTCACCACTCAGACCATGAAGTGGCTTTATAAGCCAAAATGTACATCTGCCATCATTTGGCATGTGGACAAAGCCATCTTATTTAGGCTTGAGTTACTGTGTAGACCTGGTACTGGAGACAGCTGATGACAGTGGGGGCATCCAACTGATCTGAGAGTTAGGTCCTCAATATCTAGTAACTGGAAAATTCACTTTAAAATGACAGTAAGGTAAAAGTAACAGCATTCAGATATGTAGCCATTACTGCAGCCACTGTTTATAAGGTGAGCACACACAGGGCACATGTCCAGTCATATTGCATTGTATATTATAAGCTCTAGAATCGGTTATACAAACACATTTACGAGGAAACCTTATGCACTTCTATACATATACACCGTGTGTGACTTTCCAGCTGCATACACAGGGACCTATGCACATTTATACACCATGATAGGGAGGGCCTTCTCCGCAGAGCACTCACCCTATTTCAAGTCCCAGCGCCATCAGGAGTAGGCCCTCTTCCGCTTCCCGTCATCGGTCAGCTCCCCACGGTTCCCCCACCCCCTAGTACTGACACTCGTAGTTCACCCCGGTAAAACCGACACCCGCCCCACTTCTCAATCCCACACTCCACGGTCCAATCAGAGACGACGTAATCACGTTCTCCCAGTTACGTCCATTAGCCGCGCCCACTGTGTGCAGTGTCTTTGGCGGGAACAGTTGTCTTTAGTTAGTGAGGCGGAGGTTGTAGCGAATAGCAATGTTTTGCGTGTTATCAGCCGAGCCGTCTAATGTCTTATTTTCCTATGTGGACGGAACTATAGCACATTCTATGAAGTAAAGAACTATGAATGCACTTGTTATACTAAGCCTTGTTGTGAGACTGGCGGTCGTGCTGTATGTGTGCCGCTGCCATTGGCAGTGCTCCCTGAGGTATTGTACTGCAGCACTGCTCGTGCATCTCAGGCTCAGACACAAAATACAGTTGTAGCATTTTAGAGCTGACTTTGCTTTCAATGTCCAAATGACACTTCTACTTTATTGTTTATCCGTATAATCGTGATGCCACATTTGTAGAACTTTACTTTTTAAACTTTGTAAGGAGTCCTTTTTTGGTCATGGAGATACCTAACATATATGATTTGATTTATGTAAGTTTTCTAGGAATAGGTGCTTTTCTGAATTCTTAAAATAACTTTTTTTAAGTAAAATGCATTTAGTACCTTTCATGTCCTTTAGGGTGTTTGAACCCTGTTAGGTCTGATTCCTCATACAATTGTACTGCTGGGAGTCTGTTCCTTATGGAATAGATATACTGGTTTGGCTTAATCCCACATCATGTTTTTAGACTTCTTGTAGGTCATACGTGATGTTAAGGGGGCTGCCTTTCAAGGTAGCAACAGGAGGTATTGTTTTCCATTTAACACCTTGGAAAACTTATTTGCATTTTTCCCACAATTGTACTGCAGTATATTGGGAATATAATGCTCTCTTATTAGTTTGTCGCTGGTTCCACATGTAACGCTTTGTCTGCGTTTGAAAACGTAGACAAAGCCACACCCACCGGGTGTGGCTCCTTGCTTTCATGGCCACTGATAACCATCGATGGTCTACCAATGTTTAGGTACTTTGCTCTGCTTCACCTTCTGCACCTAAGGCCCCTTCCACACTTGTGTTGCAGATAACATCAGAGTTTGGTCAGTGAAAAACGCACATTTTGCATCAGAATGCAATCAGTTTTCAGTCAGAGTTTGTTCAGTGTCTCAGTTTTTTTCGTGCATTTTTAATGCAATTTCGGTGCAATTTCAATGCGTTTTTCACGCGCAGAAAATGCGCATGAAATGGACTCAGGACTGAGCTCTATCTTTTCTATGGCAATTGATGCGTGAAAAACGCATTGCACCTGCAAGTGTCTCAGAGTGCAATGCGTTTTTGATGCATCTCCATAGACTTTTATGGTGCGGTTTTCACGCGACTTGCAAAAGTAGAGCATGTAGAGATTTAAACGCGTGTGAAAAAAAAAATGCAAGTCTGAAAAAGCCCATTGATTACAATGAGTTGGAGTGCAATGCAAGTTCTGCTTGTCAAAAGCACGCGTGAAAAACGCAAGTGTGAAAGGGGCCTAACAGGTCAACTGCCTTTTTGAGGCTGCATTTCCATTGCGTTTTTAGCTCCATAATGACCACTTTATCAGCTTTTTGTGGCAGCCATAAAGGGTACTTCATCTGATGCGCTCCTTTCTACGCTGTCGCGTCAGAATATGATTACGGGATGTCGGGTACTGCTGGTGCCAGTGTTGGCACTAACACCCGGTATTGGAAAAAATCCCCAAATCCAGGGTGATTAACCCCTTACACGCCAAGCATGACCGCAGCGTGTAAGTGCAACCCACAAAGGATCAGATGCCACTGGGGGGATCCAATCCATCCCGCTGCAGTCACAGGCTATGGCGTATGCCCAGAGGCTGCTGACTCCTCTTCACGCTGGGTTCCGCCTAACTGCATCAGCATGCTCAGTTACTTACATTGTACACTGCAATACAAGTGTATTGCAATGTAAGGGCTTGAACAAGCGATCAGCTGAACACTTGTTCAAACCTAAGTCTGGAAAAAAAAATGTAAAAAGTAAAAATAAAACCACAGTAAAAAAAACATTTTATAATTAAATAAGTGGCCTAATTACCCAGGTTACATATAAAATCCAAAGTCCATAGAATACATAACAAATCTAGATCAATATTGAACCCGCTCGATGAACAACGTAAAAAAAAACCCACGAAAAACGACTGTAATATAGAATTTTAAATAATGCTCTAAAAAGTGATAACTGTTAAGCACCCTAATATGAGACAACTGAAAATAACATTTTTCACAAAAAATAAGCCCTCAACCAGATCTGTCAACAGAAAAATGTTATGTCCCTGAAAAGTCTTTAAAAAAAAATGCAATTTTCTCAAATATTGGTTTTGCTCAGTAAAATTGAGCAAAGATGAGAAAAACTATATATAATTAGGTATCACTGTAATCTGAGTGAACCAGAGAATACAGATAAAATATTTTTTTTACGTTACGGGGTCGGCAGGGGAAAAAAGGGCTAAAAATCCAAAACAAAAAAATGATTTTGTTTGTGTCCCCCTTGAAATCATCAATGAAATCTCATGAATAAGCTATAGACCCCCAAAATGATCTAAACAATGTATCTCACCACGGAAATAATAAGCCTTTCGCATTACCAAAAAAAATTAAAAATTTTATTGCCTGTACAATGTGACAATACAAATCTGCTGTGAATGGTTTACCACCACATATGGGGTATCAGCACACTTTGGGAGAAATTGGGCATTAAACTTTGCAGATCAATTCATAATTTAATTCATTATGAAAGTGTCATCTTTGGCCTGAATCAGTGATGGCGAACCTTTCAGCGGCCGGGTGCCCAAACTGCAAACCCAAATCTCCTTCATTTATCGCGAGGTGCCAACCAAAATTAGAGCAGTATCTTATTGTTCCCTGTTCTTCAACAACGTTCAATCTTACTGGCCTCCTGAGGACACCAACACAGTAGAAAGGAGGATGGAAAATTTGCATCATTGTAGTTTCTTTCTAGTGTCCCTCTGTACACAAAGAATCATGGGGCCTGCAGGAAGTCCTTCAGAGATAATTAGGACCTGTCTACACATTCTCCCTCTTCCTACAGTCCCAAGTGGCCAAGTAAGTCACTTTAAAATATCACTGAAAATAGCATCTTTGCTTGGAACTACAGGAAAATTCTTTGAGTCCTGTCTGGTGTGCTGGGGCGATGGCCCGGGTGCCCACAGAATGAGCTCAGAGTGCCGCCTCTGGCACCCGTGCCATAGGTTTGCCACCACTGGCCTAAATGAATGTATTTTCCAAAAAATTTGTAAAGTTTCCTAATCACACTTCCATTTTGTTTTAACCCATATGAAACATTAAAAGGGTAAATAGACTTAATAGAAGTTAGTTTACATGCATTAAGGGGTGTAGTTTCTATAGTGAGGTAATTTATGGGATTTTACTATTATTTAGGCTTTTCAAGGTCACTTGAAAACTGAGTTGTCCCTCAAAATGTGAGTTTTGTCTATTTTCATGAAAAATCACACAAAGTTTTTAGCCTCATAATATCCTATAAAAATGAGAGAATGCATAAAATATCATTCCAACACAAAGCAGACATTCCATAAATGTTACACTACCCAAAAAGCTTGAACTTTTTTTTTTTTCAGAACAAACGCAAAACTTATCACTTAAATTTTAAAACTAACATAAAGTACAATCTCAAATCGACTTGGATAGGTAAAGCGTTCTGAAGTTATAACCAATTATCGTGACACGTCAGATTCCAAAAATCGAGTTTGGTCATTAAAGAGGACCTGTCTCCCCCGAAAAATACCCCCACCAAATATGTTTCCCCTAATCCTGTTCGCAGCCCCTTTATATTTATAAAATTTTTATTAAAATTTGTGTGTGCAAACATAGTTTTAATCGAAACAAACCTCTTGCCAAATAAGTACAGGTCCCCTGGCAGTCGGCCTTATTCATGAGGGGGCCGGCTGACACACCCTCTCCACGCCCCTGTCAGTCAGGGACATGCAAGAATAGTCACTATAGGCTCTATGCGATGCGGCACGCTGACAGCAGCTGCAGAGGGGCTTATTTAAAGTGCTGGCCGAACAATCAACCGGCGCAGTGAATAAGTGCGTTGCAGCCGCTGTCAGCGCGTCACATAGGGCCGGCAGCGTTTGCGCAATACATGAGCTGCCGCTGATTCTTACAGGGGCGTGGAGGGGGTGCGTTGGCGGGCCCCCTCATGAATAAGGCCGACTGCCAGGGGACCTGTACGACCATCCGACCTCTTATTTGGTAAGAGGTCGGATTGATTAAAACTATGTTCGCACACACAAATTGTAAAAAAATTTAATAAATATAAAAGGGCTGGGGACAGCATTAGGGGGAACATATTTGGTGGGGGTATTTTTTGGGGTTGACAGGTCCTCTTTAACCCCTTAAGGACGCAGGGTATTTTCCCTAATTTTTCGCTTTCCACCTTCAAAAATCCATAACTTTTTCATTTTTACGTGTACAGACCTGTGTGAGGGCTTATTTTGTGCATAACAAAATTTTAACACTCGCCTGTCCCGAGGTAAGTTATTTGATTTGAATTGCCGTGTAATGGAGAGAAGAGAGGATAGAGGGCAGCACGAAAAATGAGGAAGCTGAAAAAAAAATTCCAATGTGGAAAAATTTGAAAAAAAAACGCACATGCGTCACGTTCTTGTGGGCTCAGCTTTATTCTTTGGTTTGGTGGATTGCGGTTGATACCAAATTTATAGGTTTTATTGTGCTTTAATACATTTTCAAAATGAAACGAATGTGTACAAAAAGAAAAAAAAAATTGCCATCTTCTGACGCTAATAACTTTTTCATACTTTGGTGCACCGAGATGTGTGAGGTGTCATTTTTTGCAAAATGAGCCAAAGTTTTCATTGCCACCATTTTGAGGTCTGTGCGACATTTTGATAATTTTTTATTCCATTTTTTATGTGATGTAAAAAGTTGTAAAAGTCGCATTTCGGACTTTTGGGCGCCATTTCCCGCCTCGGCGGTCACCACTGGCCGTAACCGTTTTGATATTTTGATAGATCGGGCATTTTGGGACGCGGCGATACCTAATGGGGCAGATTTATCAAGTGTCTGAAAGTCAGAATATTTCCAATTGCCCATGGCGACCAATCACAGCTCCCCTTTAAAATATTCATGAGCACTGGTGAAATGAAAGCTGAGCTGTGATTGGTTGCCATGGGCAATTGGAAATATTCTGACTTTCAGACTGCTTGATAAATCTGCCCCAATGTGTCTGTGATTTTTACTGTTTATTATGTTTTATATCCGTTCTAGTGAAAGGGGGCTGATTTGAATTTTTAATATTTTATAAATTTTTTTAAACTTTTTTTTTCTTTTTTTTCACTATTTCTTAGACCATCTAGGGTACATATATTGCAATACTTCTGTAGCCCTCTTCATACATTCATACATTTCCTATACCTCTGCGCCATAGAGCTACGGCGCAGAGCGTTAAGGGGTTAAGCTGAAAACAAGCATTGGTGTTAAGGGGTTAAATACAATACAACAGCTGAGCAGAGAAGATTTGCCTAATAACATTGGTGTTTAAATAAATAAATGACCGAAAATTTGAACACGAATACATTCATTACAACATTTAGATCTAATACAAATCTTTATTGAATCATTAAGGACATAGTTACATCATAGCCAACAGTAAAAAAGCAAGTCAAATTAAAAACGTGTGTATCACATTTCATGTTATCTATTACCCTATCCTCCTAGTATAATGCACAATATTATCACGGTAAGTGAAAATTCACAATAAGTGTAGCGCTAAAATATTAAGGCATAGGGGTAAGCATAAGGAAATATGTTGTTTTATACCATACCATACCAAGCAAATGCACCCCACACATCATCCTATGTGCCAGAATCAGACCAGGCAGTATGTTAGTGCCAGAATGAAGTCTCGCGATATGAGGCGCTCAACGTGACTTTGGATCTGGACAGATCTAGTATGTGTTGCGCATGTCAACAATTAAGATGCCGTGCGACATAGGAACCTAGGAAGCGCCTGCAACACAAGGAAGAATAACTACCATCATTACCGGTATCTAGACCATAGATATTTAGGTGCATAAGAGTTTGTCTGGTAATGCAAAGTTTCAAGGTTCAATAGTGATAATAAAACATATTGCACACAACCCAATGAGTAGTAATATATCAAATTATGCAAAGACTCGATTATAAATCCTATATGTCTAGATGAGATAAAGCGGAGACCGGTGTTAGCAGAAAGCCAGGAAGAACAGAGACTAGTTTCACAGACCGCGCCAAAAAGAGACTGAGAGAAAGCTGGGTTGCGCCGACAGCCAGACTCAAGTGGGCGTTACAGGGAGGAGACATTACTGAAGTGACTTCCCACACTCTAGGAAACGTAGACGGCCCCAACGGGGCAGGACAAGGGGGGTGGTAATGGACAAGGATGTCAGCAAGAACAGTCCCCCTCTTCTGAAAGCCCCCCCCAAATAGAGTTAGTGCCTTTCATTGTAGTACTCTTCCCTGTTGGCAAATGTCCTCCTCTCTGTGCCCCTACATGAGGATTGCCAGGACCTATTTGCCTTTACCATTCCGGTATTCCAGTATACCTGGTGCAGATTCCCACAAGGGGGGTAAAACTCCCCCAGGCAGTACTCCATACTACATGACCCTACAGGGAGTAGACTGGCAGACTAGCCCCTTACTGGATGTTCTCCTTATCAGTATGCGGAGGACCCACTGTTTTTGTTTGCCAGGATGCATATATTGACCTTATGTGTTTTCTGTTCCAGAAGGGTTGCAAAGTTTCCGGAGACAAGCTCCAGTACTGCCAGGAGAAGGTGGTCTTCCTAGGCCACTGCTTCTCCTCTTCTGACTGACTGTATGCTCAGGGACACCCCAACCATGACTATCACTGTATCTATAGGGCTGACCAGGATGCCCCCAGGGTAGCAGACTTTACCTATGGTTGGTGCAACAAGACAATGACCTTCTATAACACTGACAGCATAGGTAACCCTGTATTAGCAGTGTCTGATGTGTACTGGATTTGTGGGGATAGGAGAGTCAGGTCAGGCCTAGAGGCTGGGAAGGTGAGTGTACTATGATAAGGTTTGTGCATTCCTTCCTCGTGATCCCCAGGGATAAGATTGATCAGACACATAAGAAAAGGTAGAGAATCCCAAAGGATTCTGGAGGTCCGAAAGAAGCACCTAGATGAAAACGTTTATACAGATACAGTGGGAGCACCAAGGGGGGTCCCAGATGAGGCCCACAATCAGATATGGGCAGGTCTAGAGTCCATTATTCCCCAGAGAGCTATGAGCAAAGATGTTTGTTGGGTTAACTGGTTTTATTGTAATCAACAGAGATTTATGAATTATATCCGAGATGCTTCCCAGAACCGCATGGCTTTGGACATGATCCTTGCTGAGAAGGGAGGAGTCTGTAAGATGGTGGGAGTGGCTTGTTGCATGTACATCCCAGATGACATCGCCCCCTATGGATCCATTACCAATGCTCGTGAAGAGATTGAAGGACTGTCCAGGGAACTCAAGAGAAACTCTGGGGTGGACACTTTGTCCTTCACTTTGTGGGTGGAGGGATTGGAAGGGTTTCCTTTAAGTGGGGGTGATATTGGGGATTGTGATTTTGCTCTCGTCACTTATTACGTGTTGTGTGGTTCCCCCTCATCAAGTTCACCATGTCCCAGATGGCCTTCCAGGCAGTAAGAACCATAACAGGAGAAGTGCCAGTGTGGAGAATACCGTCTTGTTGAAGAACCAGCCTGTTAATAAACCCATAAACTATGGAAACACAATTATGTAATTTGAGTATGCAGGCCTGCATGGGGGTTGTTTCATCTTTAATGCCTTATGGGATACAAAAATTAGCCGTAAAAGTTACTTTTTTGGGAAAATGTTCATCTTTTTCCTTTTAGGGATCTAATTGAAGCAAACACCTGTAGGGTAAAATACACATATTACACCTTGCTAAATTCTCCAAAGAGTGCACTTTCCAAAATGGTGACACTTGTTGGGGTTCCCCTCTGTTTTGGTACCACTAGGGCTCTCCAAATGCATCCTGACACATGAAAACTTTTTCAGACACATTTGTCTTCCAAAAAAACGAAACAACGCTCTTTCCATCCCCTGTGCCCGTAAAGCAGGGTACAGTGACAAAATGGGTATTGGCATGCTCAGGAGGAATTGCCCTAAACATTGTAAAATGCATTTTCCTTTTTAACCAATTGTGAAGGTGCAAATTTTAGTGTTCAATGAATCTATAGTAAGATAAAATTACATTTCTGTAATTTCACTTTCATTTATCTTTCACCCTCATGAAACGCTCATAGGGTTAACAAAATTCCCAAAGGTTGTTTTGGGGTGTAGTGTGATTTGTGGGGGTTTTCTGTCAATTGGGCCTTATAAAGTCACTTCTAACTAAATTGACCCTCCAAAAGTAGGTTTTGATGATTTTCGTGAAAATCAGTTATAAGCCTCCTAACATCCTAAAAAAAGGAAAAGATGTTTGAAAAATGATGCCAAGTTAAAGCAAACATATGTAAAATGTTAGTTATCAAGTTATTTTAGTGATATGATCAACTTTCCAAAATTTTTGCCCAATTTCCATTTATTTCATAAATAAATACTAAACATATTGATTAAATTTCTCAACCAACATGAAGTACAATGTGTTACGAAAAAACAATCTCAAAATCAACTGGATATGTTAAAGCGTTCCAAAGTTATAACCACTTAAATAGACACATGTCAGATTTGAAAAAATGGGCCGTGTCAGGAAGGTGAAAAGTGGCTTCAGCGTTAAGGGGTTAAAAGGTGAAAAAAATGATGGGAGAGAGGAGCTCCAGGAGCCTCACCAAGAACTTGGCCAAATCAGGATCAAGAAAAATTTGTGGCTGATATCTCGTCACTCTGGGATATTTACATTACATTGCTGTTTACAAAACATATGGGAGATTTATGAATCTGTCCACAACAGAATTCTGTCCAAATTTGCACATAAAAAACTTCCTGCGCCACAGTTGTAAAGGGTTTTAGACAGTGTCCTGGCTCTCCTATGACTAGTTCAACAAAAGAGCGTGCTGACCTGACATCAGAGGCGTAACTAGGAAAGGCAGGGCCCCATAGCAGACTTCAGAATGGGGCCCCCAAGATATAAGCCTTTACGTAATATGGTGCTGCATAACCTTAAAGGGAACCTGTCAGCAGGGTTTCAGTTATCAGGTTAATGGCTGCTGCAGGTCCCGTTATAACAAATACGGTATGTGTTTTTTAAAGATTATTTTTGAGAAATCTCATTTAGAAATGGTACTTATCTCTATTCAGCTTCTGGGGCCCAAGTCATTCAAGCAGCAGGAGTCATGGAGTCACCATGAAACACTTGCCCACATGACTCAGGCTCCGGAAGTTGTATAGAGATAGATACCTTTTCAAACAAGCAGATATATTCAAATACAAGCTGTCATTAACATGATATGTGAAATCTTGTTGACAGGTTCCTTTTAAAATCAGTCACAAAATATTGCAGCCTTTCAGTAGGATAGATTATTTTTTTTCATACGTTGAGGGGTGTAGTTTCCATAATGGGGTAATTTACAAGTTTAGTTATTATTTAGGCCTCTCGCAGTCAATTAAAAGTTGAGCAGGTCCATCTAAATACGGGTTTTGGTGATTTTCCCAAAAATTTTACAAATGGCACCTAAATTCTGAGCCTCATAACATTCTAGTAAAATATGTGGAATCTTAAAAAAAACATGGCAACATAAAAAAGACATTTTGGAAATATAAGTTTTACATTTATTTATTTATCTGCATCAAAAGTAGAAAATTTTTCCAAATTTTTACCAAATTTCATTTTTTTTTCTTAACTAAACACAAAAGATATCATCCAAATTTTTAAACTAATTTGAAGTACAATGTGTCACGAGAAAACAATCTCAAAATTCCCTGGATATCTTATATTGTTCTTATAGTAACACAGGGCAGAATTTGAAAAAAATGGGATCGTGTCCTAAAGGCCAAAATAGGCCGAGTCCCGTAGGGGTTAACCTCTTGGCATATACATGTACTAATACATCTTGTAAACCCCCTTGGTGACAGGGATGGTGGAAAAAATAAT